>JAYKKT010000091.1:34997500-35332500 GCA_036023115.1 Brasenia schreberi
CTTAGTAGAACAAACACAGAATATATGGAATGTAAGTTTGATCATTTGGTTACTTCAGTGGACATAGAAATTAAAATTGGCATACATTGCATCCATCGAAAGGAAAGTTTTAAATACCTAAGGTCAATTTTTTAGAATGATGGAAGAATTGATGAGATGTTACGCATAGAATTAACACCGGTTGGTTAAAATGGAGAGGAGCATCAGGTATTCTTTATGATAAGAAGATACCATTAAAGTTAAAAGATAAATATTATAGAGCAGCAATTAGGCCTGTCATGTTTTATGATTCTAAGTGTTGGGCAGTTAATCATCAATATGTACAAAAGATGTTTGTGACAGAAATGAAGATGTTGAGATAGATGAGTGGTTATACAAGAAAAGATCGTATACATAATGAGGTTATTAGAAACAAATCAGGAGTGACACCAATAGAAGATAAAATGAGAGAATATCATTTAAGATGGTTTGGACATATAGAAAGAATATCAAAAGAATAATGTGTAAGAAGGTATGAAAAACTAAATTTAGAAAGTATTAAAAGAGGTAGAGGATAACTACAAAAGTGTTGAAAAGAAACAATAAAGAATGATCTAGCTTATTGTGAGTTAACTGCTAACATGACACATGATAGGGCTTTGTGGAAACAAAACATGATAGGGCTTTGTGGAAACAAAAAATCCATGTAGCCGATCCCGTCTAGTATGGGAAAAGGCTTAGTTGTTGTTGTATAAATTTACCATCACTAGAGACATCAATTTTAGTAGCATTTGGCTCTTTCAAAAGAGCCTAATGCCACTAAAAATGTTTTCACCATGGATGGATTCCTTGAGATACGAATAGCTGTGGCCGTATATGTAATGACATTTTGTTGATAGAATTTCTCGACACCAGATCCCTCTTTCTCTCTCTCTCTCTCTCTCTCTCTATATATATATATATATATATATATATATATATATATATATATATATATATATATATATATATATATATAGACAGACGTATGCGTACATGTATGTATATATACAATATATAGACATGTATACATATATATATATATATTACATTTACATATATATACAAAAACATATGTAACGTACATATGTGTATGAATATATAAAAATAAATGACGATCTTCTGCAGAAACCTATTTTTCATACAAATTTGTGTGAACAGGCATCTCATTGTTTTTCAGCCAGACTGATAATGTCATTGTGCTGGAATGTGGAGAAAATATCAAGTTAATTATTGAATCACAAAAGTCGAATGCATAGGAGACAGTTTGAAGGGTTTCAAAGTAATGACTTGTTTTACCAAAACAAAACTCATTGCTAACGTAAAAACCAAACTCTTTGCATATAATACACATACATTATATATATAATTGGATCCTAGTTCACTCATTGCTTTATAGTGATATTAGTATAATTTAAAAAGAATTAAGAACAACTTATCGGGAAGAAGAGTAACCAGGCACCAGCGAGTAATGTCAATGCTGGAATCTCTCTCTCATACAACAACAACAACAACTACAACAACTAAGCCTTTTCTCATACTAGAGGGGGTCGGCTACATGGAATCTCTCTCTCATATATCTATCTATATATATATATATACTTATATATGAGAGAGAGAGAATTGATCTTTACAAGGGAGCTCGTGTAGACTTACAAAAACGGGGCCTTGACCTGGTTCACCTCATTCATTAAATCGTCAATCTTAAAAGCCACCATACGAAAAGCTACGGTTGAGAGGCCTTCCACGTTGCGACGCGATGATCGATTGTTGTATTTATGGAATTGTCTCACATTTTCATCAGAAAGATCATTTCGTACGCTACCAGTGTTGTCAGATTCGGATCAAATAGGCTCCGATTTGACTCATGCATATTGAATACAATCCAACGTTTTCGATTTTAAACAGCCCGGTTTAGGAGAGTGGGAGTCCCGAACCGGACTGATTCGGGCCTAAATGATCATTTTGAAGTTCCTTTTTTCCCCCACCTTAGTGTAGCAACGGGGAGGCAAAAGCCAGGTGTGGCACGCCCTGAGAATCGAACTCACTACAAACTTACATTCAAATACTTCATTTTTTCTTTTCCTCTTTATTGCCATAGGATTTGTTTCCTTAGGTACCAATTTACATTCAAATTTTTGAAATGTCAATTACCTCCAGCATGATTCTACAATATATCACCATGAATCGTCACCGAAGCGGGAGAGCTTCCCGGTTCCAATTACTGTTCCAAAGCTTGTTTGGTCGGTTCCACGAGTGGTGTTGTTACGGTTCAAACCACTGGGCCAGTTCCAAACCGACCTAGACATGTGGATGACAATCTCAACTGGATCCACAGGACAGAGAGGGTTGTGGGGCAGGTCCAGGTTTCAAACTCTAAGACCAATGAAGCAGGTTGAGGCAGGTTATAAAGGTTCTTTTGAATGAGGGGTAGGTTAGGATTTGGGTTGCAAAACATGACTCATTGCGTTCCCTGCCCATAGTTGTCTAAACTTGAAATTACAAATTTTAAGAAAGTTAAAAGATATCAAATACCTTAATTTCTTTTAACAAATAGTAGTCTAAGTTGAGTTATTTTAAAACATAGAGAGTCATCCAGTTAATTTAAAGGTAGGCAGTTAATTGTATATCTTTAAAAGTTGAGAAGCTTGATGAAATCTTCAATATAGTAAATAACTTGGGAGCAATAGCTCACCCGGCTAGGGGTCTGACTCACAAGTTGAATGTCGTGAGTTCAATACTTATGGGTGCATGTGGCTTGGACCTCTCCATTGTAAAAAAAGAAAGAAAGAAAAAAGAAAAGACTCACAAAGAAAACCTCATCATAAACACCCACCTCTATGGTGTAATTCTGCCAAGAGTTCGCATGCACCCATGCACAAACGTGATCTAGGCTCATAGAGGTACAACCTCTAGTTTTATTGAGAGATTTGTGCGCATTGTTGCATTTTCTTTCGTTACAAGAAGCACACACACCTAGACATGGCCGGTTCGGAACCGGTCCAGTGGTTTGAACCATCGGTAATAGAACTGACTTTGGAACCATAATCGGACACGAGGACCTTCTGGTTTAGTTACAATTTATAGCTTTTAGGAATCAGTTCGAAACAGGAACCAATGGTTATAAAATGCCTATTAATAATATATATATATATATATATATAACAACAACAACAACAACTAAGCCTTTTTCCATGCTAGACGGGGTCGGCTACATGGATTCTTTGTTTCCACATATCCCTCTTGTGTGCCATGTTAGCAGTTAACTCACAATAAGCTAGATCATTCTTTATTATTTCTTTCCAACACTTTTGTGGTCGTCCTCTACCTCTTTTAATACTTTTCAAATTTAGTTTTTTTAACCTTCTTTTCTGTTCTTCTTTTGATCTTCTTTCTATATGTCCAAACCATCTTAAACGATGTTCTCTCATTTTATCCTCTATTGGTGTCACTCCTAATTTGTTTATAATAACCTCATTATGTATAGGGTCTTTTCTTATATGACCACTCATCCATCTCAACATCTTCATTTTTGTCACACACATCTTTTGTACATGTTGATGATTAACTGCCCAACACTCAGAACCATAAAACATGGTAGGCCTAATTGCTGCTCTATAATATTTACCTTTTAATTTTAATGGTATCTTCTTATCACAAAGAATACCTGATGCTCCTCTCCATTTTAACCAACTAGCATTAATTCTATGTGTAACATCTCTATCAATTCTTCCATCACTTTGAAAAATTGATCCTAGGTATTTAAAACTTTCCTTTTGGGGAATGCAATGTGTGCCAATTTTAATTTCTATGTCATCTGAAGTAACTAAATGATCAAACTTACATTCCATATATTCTGTCTTTGTTCTACTAAGTCTGAGGCCTTTGCTTTCTAATGTTTCTCTCCATAGTTTCAATTTTCTATTAACTTTTTCCTTAAACTCCTCCACTAATACAATGTCATCTGCAAATAACATACACTGAGGTACTTCATCTTGAATATATTTTGTTAACTCATCCATCACCATTATAAATAAATATGGACTTAAAGTTGATCCTTGATGTAACCCAATATTAACGTCAAAGAAGTTTGTCGTTCCTTCATTAGTCCTCACACATATTTTTGCACCATCATACATGTCTCTTATAAGGTTAATATATGTCAATGGGATACCTCTTTTTTCCAAAGTTCTCCAAAGAACCTCCCTCGGTACCCTATCATATGTTTTTCTAGATCAATAAATATCATGTGAAGGTCTTTCTTTTTTTCTCTAAAATGTTCCATAAGACGTCTCAAAAGGTGAATTGCTTCCATTGTAGATTTGTCTGGCATGAATCCAAATTGGTTCTTTGTTGCACTTGATACTTGTCTTAACTTACGTTTGATAATTCTTTCCCATAATTTCATAGTATGACTCATTAACTTGATACATCAATAATTCGTATAATTTTGAATGTCTCCCTTGTTCTTATATATGGGTATAAGTGTACTTGCTCTTCATTCCTTGGGCATCTTTTGATTTTTCCATATTTCATTAAATAGTCTTGTGAGCCAAGTGACTCCTATTTCTCCTAGTATTTTCCAAACTTCTATAGGAATATTATCTGGTCCTACCGATTTACCAACTTTCATATATTTAAGAGCCTCTTTGACTTCATTCTTTTGAATACGTCGGTAGAAATTGTGGTTTATATACTTTTTTGACTTAGCTAAATCTCCTAAACTAATACTAACATCTTTATTTTCAATAAAAAGATTATAAAAATAGTTTTTTCATCTATTTCTAATATCATCATTTGCCACTAGAACTTTTTCATCCTCATCTTTTATGCATCTAACATAATTAAGATCTTTAGTTTTCTTATCTCTAGCCCTAACTATCCTAAAAATATCTCTTTCACCCTCTTTTGAGTTATGTTTTTTATATAAGTCCTCCCAAATTTTAGCTTTTGCTTCACTAACGGCCTTTTTCGCTTCCTTTTTTGCTTTCTTATAAGCTTCTAAAGTTTCACTAGTTTTCTTAGCATAATGTAATTTGTAACATGCCCTCTTTGCCTTGATTTTATTTTGTACTACTTCACTCCACCACCAAGCTTCTTTTTGTACCGGTACACCTCCCTTAGATACCCTTAACACATCTTTCGCTACTTTCCTAATATGTATAGCCATATTCTTCCACATATCACAGGGTGTGCCAACATAATTCCAAACATCTCCTTGAAAGACTTTCTGTTTAAATATATCTTCTTTCTCGCTTTTGACGTTCCACCATTTAGTGTGAATAGCTCGATGCACTCTTTTCTTCTTTATCAATTTTTTTATTTGTAAATCCATAACTAAAAGTCGATGTTGGGTGGTTAAGCTTTGTCCTGGAATTACCTTGCAATCTTTACAACATGCTCTATCATTTTTTCTACAAATAAAGTAATCAATTTGTGTTTGTGATAAGCCACTCTTATAAGTAATTAAATGTTTGTCTCGTTTTTTGAAGATTGTATTGACTATAAAGAGATCAAATGCCATAGCAAAATTTAAAATCTCCCTACCTTCCTCGTTTATATCCCCAAAACCAAAGTTTTCATGAATCCCTTGATATCCTAATGCCTCTTTACCGACATGTCCATTTAAATCTCCTCCTAAACAAATAATCTCCCTTTGTGGAATCTTTTGAAACATCTTATCTAACTCTTCCTGTCTTTATACTATCTTTTAGTCCTACTTGGAGTGCATAAGCACAAACTATATTCAAAACCTCTACTCCTAACAATAATTTCAACGCCATAATTCGGTCACCATATCGTTGTATGTCTACTACACTCTCCTTTAAATCTTTATTTATGATAATACCAACTCCGTTTCGAGCCTTTTCTTTACCTGAGTACCATAATTTAAAACCTGTATCCTCTATCTCCTTTGCTTTTTCTCCAACCCATTTGTCTCTTGTAAACATAGAATATGAATCTTTCTCCGAATCATAGTATCTACCACCTCCATTAGCTTACCCGATAATGTTCCGATATTCCAAGAACTAATACGAATCTTCCTTATCCCCCCGCATCCGTCCATAATCAAAATGTGGAGACCCTCTCTGAAATTTTTTCACTACATTCGGGCGGCAATGTAGCGGGACTAACTTCTTTACCCACATCCGTCCATGATGTGGGAACCCTCTCTGCAATTGATTCACTACATTCGGGCGAAAATGTAGTGGTCATTGCTTACTTCTTACTGCATTCGGGCTCTGCAGCACGTCGCTAGGCAGGGACGCCCCAAAGCAATGCTCATAATTTTTGTAATCCATATTATAAAAATCCGACGAAGTTTTACGCTGGCTGTCGGAAGCCTAACACAACCCTCCTCCTTTATCCGGGCTTGAGACCGGCAATGCAAGGGTGATCCCTTACATGGGCAGAGTTTATATATATATATATATACATTACAATTGTATTTACACAAGTTCAAGTCTAGCTCAACCACAGATGAATCAGCTGCTGCCATTTTAAAAGAAAGAACATTTTTAAACGGTTTCGGAACGGTTCTGAAACTGGAACCTAAACCTCCCTTGAAGTGGTTCGGTTCCAACTCTAAGTTCCGGGTAACCCGAAACCAGGCATGTCCTAAGGTTGAGCTACCGATCTCGGGTTGTTGCATTTTTGACAAAAACATACTCCAGTAGGGCTCCTGCCCCAGGGCCCTCTCAACCCCTAGATCAGCAGGCTCTCGAACCTTAGGACCTACTTAATTCGGGCCCCCACGGGTCCAGTTGAGATCGTCATCCCTAGCTATAGAAAATGGGCTTAATTAAATGGGTGTCTGCAAATCTTGAAACAGTAGGTATCTTTGTCAACAGCTCACTAGTTTTGCCGGTTTACATACTTTTCCTTAATTTCATTATCAAATGTATGGTCCATAAGGTCATTATCATGGTCCCAGGTTTGATGGTGTCAATTCAATAAATAAAAGTGGCAAGAATCTTAAGTCTTTGTCCTAAATTCATTTAGAAATCACATACAAAATGAAACCGGTTCATGCGACTCGTATAAAGTCGAAAAAGAAAAGGACAGAAAAGGAAAACAACATAAGATTTACGTTTTCGACGACTTAAAGAGCAAAAAGAAAGAAGATTTTCACATGACAAAGAGTGGTACCCAATAAAGATCTCTCTTGTAACCTCTCAAACCTTATTTATCCACGCTGTCGGCACATGGCCCAACACATACCTCCAGTTTTCATGTCCAATTTGGGTCGTACACTCGCTTTTTGGGTTGTGTCACAAGTCATACCTATCACAAATTCAAGTTACACTAACAGTCTTTCACAAACTAATTGACTCGAAAAATCTGTCATTTCCAAAAGCTTATATATATATTTTGCATCTTTTGGTTTTTACATGCTTCCCACTAACAGTGATAGATAACTAAATTGTACGTGCTTGAGTTTAGCCCTGGTGACCGAGCAGAACAAGGGACTCTTCATTCTCTTAAGTTCATTAAAGGAATTCAGAAAGATATATTTGACTGTCATGTTCAACCATTTTGAATGAACTGGGTGTTCAGAAAGAAATCTGTTGCTCATGTGAATGCGTGTTTATCACTGTTAAAAAGCAATGTTTTAGAAGTTTCAATATCTTTTCCTGATTTTAGTGTTGAACTTATTAAAAAAAGAATCTAAAAAGTTTGTCACTTTCTAGGAACAAAGGTTGCCAACATTGATTAGTATGCATTATCAACTCGAAGAAAGCTTTGTTTGTGTGATTTGCCTTAGAAATCAGGTGCAAAGCTCAACCTTGGTTTGAAAATCACTCCAATCCAATGGTTGGTCCGAGGTGTGCCGAATTGTTGCCTAGTTAAACGTACTCGCAAGCCTTCGTAGCAGGTTGGCCTAGCAATGGCTTCCATATTTACCATGAGTGCGTATCAGGAGCTTCCACAGCATATCTGATGCACCAGGTGTTCCATGCATTTATCTACATTGGGACCCTCATTGTAAAGGTCCTATTTCATATGTTTCACAGCCTTAATTGAGCTTTTTGAAAATATTGCCTTGGTTCCTCACAGAATCCTACATAAATCATAATGCAGGAGGGCTCAAGTAGGCTGAGAACTGAGTTGCTCGTCGAACGGAAGCATGCCGGACCGGAAGTATGCACGAAAATAGGAGCCCAATCCTAAATATGATCCTCTTTGATCAGTTCAAATACCAAATTCCATGTATATACAAATACTGTTGGAAGACTAGCATACACACAACCTGATAAATAAGTTTATCATTTCTCAGGCTTATAAAAGATAGCTAGCTTGGTCATAATATTATGTAACTTTAGAGTCAATCAGTAGCAGCTGAGAAGGAACATGATTTTATTGCTTCATTCTTATGGGGTCTTGCTGCCGGACGGCCCATCTTCATCCATGGATCTGTTCATATTGTTATAGAGAACTTGATCTGCTACCTTTGGTGCTATGTTTGCTTCTTCCATGGTAACATTCAAATTGTAATATGCAGCTGGTTTTCCTGCCTTCGCTGCTGAACCTGTCATTGTATCAAGTTCATTGTAGCCGGAACTCAGCTCCATCACAGATTTTTCTTTCGGGTCGACCTTTTTCCCTGATTCGTTGCCGAGTTGGAAGGTTGGTGTAGTCACCATGCCATGTTCTAGACATAAGTTGCGGCTGATGGCCTGCATTGGCACATAACTAGGTGGAATCTGCTCTGGTGCTGAGGAATGAGAGATGGATTTTGAGGTGGCCAACTCTTCTAGGTACTTGATCTTCCCATCAATTCTCATCTGCATCCTCAAATCATAGACCCATGAATGATTCATTAATCTCGTTTCATCCAAGTCTCACCAGGGATGTCAATGAGTCATTCAAACCCAAAATTGGATGTGATTTGTTGGAGTCAGAATAAAAGTAAGATTTGATGGGATTTGGATTATGGTTCAGGTTCATAAAGAAATTGAACTAGGATCTGTGTAGTAGAAATTGAATGTGAGCTCGGTTCCTATATGGATTATGTTCGTCTTATTTGGATTGTGATTGCTTGTAGAAGTTCTTCCCAAGTCTGAATTTTATCATGTAATATCAAATTAAGTCCGATTCAGTAATGCTAAGACTGAACCTTTTGACACACGCACCATGCATACACAAGAAGTTCTGAGATCCATGTTATCTATCATCAGAGAGAGAGAGAACCTCAAATTGCTGCAGGTATTGTTTGTAAGATTCAACTTCAGACTTGACTGACTTGGGGAGGTGCATTTCATTGACCTGCTTAGCATTTGGCTGGTTCTTCTCCAGTTTTTCCTTCATGCCTTCATCTTCATGAGAAACATTAAGATACATCAATGCCTATTGCCAGTTTGCATCCTGTGCTTGCCTTGCTTGATCAGCTTCACCTCGAGCCTCCCCGGTACACCAACCACCATTAATACGACGGTTGGATTCGAGGGTTGCATGCCTCAGTCTCTGCAACTGAAGCTCCTTATTCGCAATCCCCTCATTCAAAATCCACATTTTCTCCTGAATCCATTGCTGGCCTTGATTATAGATCCTACGAAGTCCTGACATGAAGATTTCACTGCTGAAATGATTATTTAGGCTCATTTCCTGCATGAGCTTCTGTGAATCGTTTTGCATCCTCAGAAGGTTCTCGACGTGCAGATTGTGCAACCGACAGCACGATTCAAAATGTTTTTTTTCCTGGCTCTGATCATTGTTTTGATGACCAAGATGCTGATAAGGAGCTTGTAGTTGCAAAGAAGGAACATAGCTTGGTGGGAATATCTGCATAGGTTGTCGATTTTGACCTAGGAAATTTTTTTCAGTCGGGTCACTGAACACATCCATACTTCTTCTCTGAGGTTGAAATTCATTCCTAAGGAACTCAGCAGGTTGGATCTGTTGTAGCACCGCAGTTTGATTTAGTCTCGCAGTTGCTTCTTCGATTTGCCTTGAAGCTTCAGTGGTGTTGGACCCTGAGAAATTAAGTTCTTTCAAAGTGTATACATAATTTTTCAAGGACTCATGATATTGAGAAACTTAAGGGCATGTTTGGTTTTGTGCTGAATTTATTGGAGACTGATTTAGGGTTTCTATCTTTAGGGATTCAGACCCCAAACCTTCCACAAGTGATTTGGATTTTTCCCTCTACTGAGAATCCAAACTCTACTGCAACTCCAAAAGTGATTTGGATATTCCCTTTAGTAGGGAAAATCCAATGCAAATCTCATCTTTGTTTTGACCTATTGGATCTGCATTCTTGTGTAAATGGGCACTATTTTGGATAGATAACGGTCTACCCATGTCGAAACAGAAATTTAGGTCTAAACAACCAAAATTGTAAGTCATGCTACAGACCCGTTTCCGGTGGTGATTAATCATTCTTGACCTTTGATGTGTGTGTGTGTGTCCGTGTATGTGAAGTTTTGGTGAAGGCATGGTTCAAGTGCACATTCTACTCACCAAGTTTCATTCTCTTTCCTCTTGGTTTGTGTTTCTGCACCTGCACAATATTTTGTCGTTACAGCACCAATAAATAAACATGTCACTTATAACAAAAAAAAAGGCCGAGAAAGCCATAATAAGTGTTACAAGGAAAACATGTAAGATGGTCTTCATCTTATTGGAGTCACTTCAGGAGAGAGAGAGAGAGAGAGAACAAATGCATGTCTTTCAAGCAGATGACAGAAAATATATAAATTGCAAAAACCATTACACAACATGGGATTCCACACAAAACAATCAATGTTCTTTTACTGTCATAAAGTTTCATGATTAAGAAAGCATTTTAGCAAACTAATAATTTATCCAGTAATGATAATAAAGAATTTCTAAATCAACAAAGTGAGAGATAATGTTCTCCTTACCATGTAGCCAAAAATCCAGTAACTTCTGTGTCAAGCTTGTTTGGTCTCATGCTTGGTGTCTAACTATTTAGGCACAATATCATTGGAGTAAAGAAGCAAACCTGCAAGCGCGGCCTAGCATGTCGTGAGGATGCATTGGCTGCACTCCCTGATGGATTAATTGTTCCTCCTGCTGCAACATGCATGGCTGACACGAAATAAAAGTTTGTGTCAAATATTTGTGGAGAAATTCATTATTAGAACCTGAAAAACGAAAATGTTCGCAATTTCCTCTCACGAATTAGATGATCCTCCTTTCTTTATGTGTAGGTCCACTAGAGCCCGTTCCTGGCTCTTCTCATGAGGATGTTGCTTCTTCATTACTTATCTTATTTGCCCATTTTACATTATGTGGAAACAGTTCCTTAAGTTGGAAAATAATTTCTCATATAAGTTCCATTTTGTAAATAAGATTCGTGCTTACTTAAGTCAAAAAGTAACACCTTGATACGATCTTTATGTAGAAATAAAACTGTTGACGAAGATATGGAAGTAGTGCCGGAATGTTTTCCCAACATATGACATTTAAATGCTACATATACTCGATGACAAGTACATATATATATCCAAACATATGATTCACGAATCAGTTGGAGAAAGGTGGGGTAAAGCTTTAAAAACCATGGAAAGCCAAGATGCACAAAAACATCATGCAACAACCAATATAATTGCATGTGAGTATTGAGTAATTGCATAGAAACAAATCACATATGTTGCTCTTACACATGCTATTAGCACCACTGCTACAACAAAGACATGTGGGCTTTGAACATTTGTCAACAAAATAATAAAGAGCCACGAAGCACAGTGATTATCCAGGTTCAAAAACATATCTTCACATAAAGATCATAACTAGGTTGATTCATTGATCTTAAACTATCAACTTGAGCCAATGAATAATGCATGTCAATATGTGTAATCTTGATATTGTGCCATGCCTCTTCTTATGTGCATTTGCATTAATTGTGTCCCTACATTAATGATGAACACATCCATGAATCAGATCTTTAAAATATTTAAACAAAATTTATGCTTTTGATTTAGGAAAAGTTTATATCAATTGGAGGACATGCGGAACAAAGTGCATGTGAACGTGCAATGCATGTATATGTATGAATCTAAGCTTTCTCTACATCTGTATATAAAATGACTACGCTCATCTTAACATATACAAATAAGCACATGTAAGGATGTTCTGTTGCTGTATCTATAAAAACATGAACTGAAAATTGTTAAGGTATTCCATGCAAAAACCAAAAACAAAAAATGGATGACTTTCTTGAGTTCTTGCACGAACAATGTCAAACAAAATGCATGATTGTTTTCTTGAATTCTTGCCAAAATATTGTTTCAGTTTTCAGCTTGGTAGACAAGCTGAGGTATATCATCATAGGATTCACACATGGGAGTACTCCTCATTGGTGATAGTGTAATCTAACCACTCATACTTTTGATAACATGAAGTTAAGGTAGAACCTCCACCAAGTTCAAAATTCACATGAATGTTAAGCTCTTGATTTCACCTATTGGCATCATAATCTTAACAGGACTTTAGCTTGATTAGCCCTCTTCTATTAGTGATATGATAGAGTAGTATTCTTCAGCTAAAAGAAGATCATCTCATGCAACTGAGGTTCCTTACAAGAAAGAACATAAAATATGAATGAATTAGAGTTCGGGTTCATACATAAATGCAGCCAAGTCTGTTGGTGCAGTAGTAAAATGCATTGACAACAATGGGGAGATCAAAGACTTCTCTTTAGGAACTCACCGAAAAAGTCAAGTTCGATGCACATATCCAAAAGTGGCTGAAAGGATTCTAATGTTTAGCATACTAGACATTTTTGACCAATTTAGGTAATTCAAGGGTGATGATGCTCATCATGAATGACATAGAGATCACTTGCATCAAATAAAACTCAACTATATGTTGGATTTATGAAAGAAAACTTGCACCCATTTTGGATTATGAGAATTTAAGCGGGCTTTCCCATCATTTTCATTTCTTGGATTTATAACTTGATAAAACTACACAAAGAGCTAAGTGTAAATACCACACCTAGTGTGACAAAAGCCTCCATAACAGGCTTATGGGGACATGATCGAGTGAGGGTCAAATCTCTTACTATTGATATACTATGAAAGACCCTATGCATGCGCACTTCTTTTTAGCCCCAAATAATGGAGAATAAATAATCTAGGCATGACTTCTTTCCTTGATTTTGCATATTATCTCATAAAAAACAAACCTATTTCTTCTTGCATGATGTAGGTAGATAAAAGCATGATTGGATGAAAAGATGCATAAGAAAAGAGAAGATAATGCATTATGAACTAAATTGTTGGTTGCATTCATTGTTCTTTCTTGCAAATTATAGATACTCTTTGCAGTGATTAAAAACTGGTTATGCATATTACCACTAGTATGCGCAATGCCTATATTGTTCTCATTCACAAATTCCACAACTGGTTTCCCAATTTCATTGTTTCCTGTGACAACATCGTTTGCTGAAACAACTGGTAGAGAAGAGAAAGTCATATCCTTCCCACTTGACATATCAGCTTCACTTTCTATTGAAAGACATGATAGAAAATGTTAGATAGAGAAAAAGAAGAACATTAATATTATTGAAAGAGAAATAACCATAAAAGGATTAAGAAAAACTACAATGTCAAAGGTCAGCTTGTTTATACCTCTGAAAGTTTCCAACAGGCTGATAGGAAACCTCACAGCTCTTCAAGCATTTATAAGCACAAGAAAATGGAAAAAGAAGAAAAAAGGCTGAACTAGAATACGGTTTCGAACTAATTATAGACAAAATCTGGAAAAAAACAATGAAACGTATCCTCAAATTGATTTTGATTTTTCTAGATTTATTAGTTGGAGGATTTGTCCTCAAAAGGTTTGTTTTGGACCACCTACCATGAAACTGCAAGATGAGGATCCTCACCCTTGGGCCCATACTAGGCATCAACTTATGCAATATTAAGAGCAATAGGAATCGACCCTCGACGGTTTATATCATGTCGTGTCATGCCTAGAAAGGTACAAAATAGAAAGGAAACTTTAGTTATTGTCAAATAATACCTATTAGACACAACATCATTATGCCACTCATGGATTTACTTCCAGAGGTCATACATGCCTTGTAAGTAGTACGTTAAGAATTTAAGATTCATTAAAATTTTATGTGAAAATTGAGGATTCCATTGCAACTGGGTGCCCAAAGATAGGAATAGCATTCCGGTCTTGTTATCAAAATGTGGTGCTGCAAGTAGTCAGTTTTGCTGGAAAGATAAGCCGCCTCAGTGGTAGCCATCGCTGTGACTGTGGAACGGTGAGCTAGCTAAAGCAAGTTCTCGGGTTCGGAAGAGGAAGGTCTTGGACCTTATCAAGCAAAGCGACAGCAATTGGAAAGATGTTGCAGCCTGGAAGGGTGGCATGGCAACAACCGATTGAAGTTGCTGTTGATAGTGTTGCAGTGAGCCAGCTGCAGGAACTTACTGTACATGATCGCTGCCTGACTGGAACGTGCTTTAGTGAAGGCAGCAAGTCCACGGACTAGTGGAATGCTGTTGTAATTGTGCGGAAGTACAGTTTCGGTTGACAGACTAATTGACCAGTCCTTTATTTGTATCTTCTTGGGCAGAACAGCTGATGAACCTCTATCTTAGCTAACTTGCATTGATTTTATATGTTGACGTCTTTATCAATCCATCCATCTTATTGGAGTGTCAAAGTATATCCAATTTTAACTTTTAGCATAAATTCTGGCTAAAATATTGAAGTTGCTTTCTATATATTTTTCTGTTTTACTAGATTGAAAGGCCTTCAGTTCTATGGCATCTTTCTGAAGTTCGACTTGCATGTTAGCTTTTCCAATCTTTTCCTCTATCAACACCATATTATTTACAAAGAATGTGTGTCAAGCTGCATCATGTTGAAGGCGCTCTGGTCACCCACAATCAAAGGTCGGAGATATAAGCTTGTAAATGATCATTGGTGTAAAACATTAATACACAAAATAATTCAAGTATGCCGTCCTGAATTGCACCACAAGTGCCGATTACATGGTACTCTCATCTTTTTGGTAATATGTCGTATGTCATTTCTAGCACATGCTAGCCACTGCTCAGACAAGAATGACCACGTTGAAGAGTCCATTGATGCAAGTGTACATCACGATCCTGTTATGATTTTCTTCCTTTTGTTTCTTTCCTTCTGTTATATGATTATTAGGTCCTATCCAAATAATCAAAATCCCGGGCGCATAGATCCTCAATTTGAAGTTAACTTTGCACTCCATATCAGCTCTCTATCAGTCCTCGTTTATGCACTCCAGCGTTAGCCTCCCTAGCAGCTCTCGACTTGCACAGTAAGTTCAACTCCTGGGGCGTGCATACCGGCTCCATCCTCCCCTTGAAAAAACAAGGGTCCTCGTTTATGCCCTTGGGTTACTGAAGCTGATTTGCAAGTTTATGATCTAAAAGCATTTCCACCATGGGTGGATTCTGTTAATGTTTTGAGATTGTGCCATTTATAGCTCCTTTTACCAAAAATAACATTCACAATGTTGGCTGTCACGCAAATACATCAGCATGGGTGAATTAGAAAGTTACCAATATTAACTAGATTTTCTGAAGCAACTTTTCTTAATGCATAAAACAAATAAAATGTTGCACATAAAAACTCCCATCGTGTATTTTAATTAATTTCAACATTAGCTTCATTCAGTCGATGTTAGTGTGAAATAATAAATCGTTTGATTAATAATTTTTTTCAAAAAAAACTGCGAGATACAAAATTTGGGTTCTTCTCCAGATCATTGGATCCTACTCACACTCGCAATTACGGTCTATGTAGCTTTGTCCCCATGAGGACCATTTGTTTCATCCATACAAGCAGAGAAACCATAGCATGTGAAAAACATAACGACACGGGAATAAGTGAACAGGAAGACAAACTTCCGATGCTTTTGCTTTATAGCCGAAGGAAGCACCCCAATTGCAGCGGGAAACACAAACAACCACCGGCTTGGAACACACATGCACACACACAAACACAGAGAACAGGTTTCTGTATGAAACAAGTATTCATGTCCTTGAAGATTGAGAAATGAAACATATGCCTAGTTTGTCAGCACCGAAATGAATTTTGTAATAAGCAAGTACAAGCCAATGCGTCTGCGTGTGTGTGTGTGTGTGTGTGTGTGTGTGTGAGAGAGAGAGAGAGAGAGAGAGAGAGAGAATGCACGTAGACTAATTCTATAGCGCATTCTCAGAAGTCAGCAAGTAGGACTGTAGCACTTTGACAGCCCCAGGCTTCCTATTTTTGGTGCAATAGTTTCCACTTTTACAAAATTCTAGAGGACATTCTCAGGTAAGACTTTCTGCCAACACTAGTGCTGCTAATATGTACAACCTTCAAAATATACCTGGTAGAGGTCTGCCTAACCACGCATGACTTTCAGAAAGAAAAAAAAACGTTCAGATTGTACCTTAGCCTACAGGCAAAGGCAAAATGTAAAAGCCGTAGGCAATGTCAACGGACATCCTTGCCCAGGCAGGCTAATGTACATCTCACCAAGCTCGTTTATCTGAATCCCTAGCTCTTATGTTGACAAGGAACAAACGAGTTTGAGCTTCTCAATCAATGTCAGCAAGGATGAATTCCCTTCACAAGATTCACATAACATTTCAAACCTCATGTCCAACTGGTCTGCTTCTATGGATGACGACTGATCATATCTGACCAATCTCAAGAGCATTTGCTGCACCAACAACCACAAGATTAGAGACTTTTGCTTCCGAAAGATATAATTCCACTAATAGTGAATGTACATACCATGCGATCTTGCTTGCGAGAACAGTCACGCAACAGAGACTTCACCAACTTGTTTCGCAGCTTTGAAGGCGACTTAGTATTGAGGAAGAACAAGGACCACAGCTGGTGCATTGCTATGGTGAAACAAACAGATGCTCTAGCGGCTGCTCTGTCCAGTGAACCAGAAATCCATGACTTGGCATAGGCCTCCAAAATTTCTTCGTTGTCCTGCACAAGACAGCATGTCACATTAAGATATAGCATTTATGTAACTTGTTAGACGACAATGCAGCACTGCACAACTACTAAAGAAAAACATCAAATGCCAGTCCAAAATGCTTAACAGTCTCAAGCTTGTAGGTAGGAGTGGGCGAAAATCAGTTACACCAAGAAACAGAATTTAAAAGACCCAAACTTAGATTTTGATCCGCTCATTCAGTTTTTTTAAGGTTCCCAGCCAATTTAGTTATACCGATTGTGTTCAGTCTTCGAGGCTCAAAATCGCAGAATAACGAACCATACAAGTGAGCAATCAAAGAGTCAAATTATGGGATAGCTAGGAAAGTGTTCTAACAAACCGACAAGCAGAAAAGAGTACATGATGTTCACGTTAACATGATAAATTCTTCTAGAATGCTGCACTGTTGGGGAAACCAACAAAGCAAGATTCCGACATCGTCAGGGAGCTTATCCTCTAACATCATCAGTTTCCTTGTATTAGACTTCCTGTCTTCTGACTGGAAGAAACAAGTACACTTTAATTAAGAGAGGACATGGTACAGATTCAGAGGTTAACTCTGCCCATGTAAGGGACCACCTTTGTGTGGCCAGTCCCTGTCCTGGATAAAGGACGACCGTTGCATTAGGTAGCTGACAGCCAACATAAAATTTTATTGGGTTTTAAGGTCTGCAATGTTTCAAGGAAGAATACACCAGATCCCACCTGAACTCCAAAGTCAAGCATTATTGGGCTAGTACATTACTAGGATGTGTGACCCCCTAGAAAGTCATGTTGGAAAAGGCTTAGATAAGGTAAGGTACGACAGAAAAGATTTAGAGGTTATTGACAAGGCATACCTAAACTTGACATCATTAAAGTTTCATCCTGGTGAGATCCGGAAAGCAATAGTATGAAATCCAATGCCCAGAGTGAAAAGTTCACAAAAACAAGTAGAAAAACAGGATGTCGAAGATAGTGCATGGCATGGGTCACAGGTCACGATTTACGTATTCTTCAGAATTTCCCTCATAACCCTGGCCATGCACATATAGCTCAAAATGTGATTAGTAAGGAAACATGCACTACACTATCTTGGAAAGAAAACCTATTAAAAGTGGTGTCATAATACACGGATAAGGCCAACTTTAGAAAACAAAGAGCAGATAAGACAGAACCAAATATGGACAAGGCATCGAAAGATGATGCAATGTCAACATCTGAAACCATGAAAGGCCGACTTCTATCATGATGCGTGCTCAATAACTGAAGGGATAATCGGGAGGTGTTTGCAAATCGTATGATGTTCCCATTCAAATGAACCCCTAGAACAGATGACAAAGATACTAGTAAGAGCATGGAAGAAATCTCACTACCTCTGGGGGACAAAGGTAACCGTCAACTTCAGAAAAGCAGGCCTCTATTGCAGGCAAGAGTTCCATAACATGAGCATCAGATAATGCATTCCATGTTGCAAGTCTGACTGGAACATCAACGGACCGATGCAAATATATTGCTAATTGACGACCATAAGTGATATCACCATATGATACAGAAGCAAATTGCTCAACAAGAGTTTCAACAAACTTGGAGTAATTGGCATGGATATCCTTTTCAAAGTTGAGAATTTTCAGGCAGTTCCCATTAGGCACATCATGCATTTCTGAGTGGCATGATGAGCTTTCACCTTCATTAGAGACAATTTTGACACCATTATGCCTTTCTTCATCCAGCTTCAGTCCATAGTATGTTTGTAATGTTTCAAAAACAGTTCTTGTTTGTTCATCTAATATGACATCATTTATAACAAGGAATACCATAGATAGGGAATGCACTTTCCAAACCAAGGGCACGCTTAAAAAAGGTGATGACTGAATATTGGAGCATAAAGAGGACATAGCCTCCAGTCCCAGAAGGAAAAAGAGCCCACTTTTGATGACTACAGGAACATCACCATCACAAGACATATGATCCAACTTGGAAGTTGATGATGTTCTACCAAGAGTTGACAATGGACTAAGGAACCAATGTGAAGGAAGTGGAAGTCTCTGGTGTGCCCATTCTACTACCAGCATGCTGTGAGATTCACATTTAGTCTCTGCACTGTCTGAAAGTTCTTCATCTACTGTACCCAAACTATTGAGCATTTGAGACTTTTCCAAAGGTTTACCCCGTTTGTCTGCTTCAAGAAGAGTCTTACTAGATTTTCTCTTCCTGCTTAGCCACCTGATTTGAAAGTGAGAAGCCAAAGTCTGGCTAAATGAATGGTAATCTTCTTCGGTGAACATAAATCTAAATGATTCCAAACAATTACGACATAGGAAATTACTAATACACGAACTGAGATACTTCATGACAGGAATGGCGAACAACATATTAAAGACTTTCTCCAAAATAGATGCATCCTTTGGACCTAAAATTAGACACACCCCAAGTGCAGCGTTGAACTTCAGTCGTGTATCTGCAGATTCCAGATAGAGAGCATCATCCTTGGCAACCTCGTCCTGAAGCCTGATAGGATATAACTCAAGCAAGCTGACCACCACGTGTGCATCAACTTGATAACGCAAAATTTGCATTGACCAAAAGCTAGCACAGGAGCCCCAGCCAAATCCAAGACCTGGAGCTGGACCACCTCTCAGAAACATCTCAGATGACTGCACCAGATAACATTCTCGGGTTAAAAGGTTCATAAACAGAACAAGAATGTTTTCTTGTCCACTTGAACAAACATTATCAGTAGCAATCATTTTTTGATGATCTTCCACTTCAAAACAGATCTGCTGACTAGAGGTGGAGCAAGAATCCTGGTTAGGCATGCCTAAGGATTTCTTGAGAAGAATGATCAACCGAAGTAGATAACTAAGGAAGCATGAACTATTTATTGATATCTCACTGTCATGATGAATTCTCCAGAGGTAAATATTCTCCAGCAAAGAGCGTCCAATAGTACAAGAAGCTTCACCATTTCGAGCTCCGTTGGAAATATCCAGCAATCCCACTTCACCCATTTGGCAAAAAATCCTGGAAGCAAGTCTCAAGAACCTGGAAAAGAGAATATGATGACCATGAGAATGGTCCATGCAGTCCTCCACCCCTACCTTCTCAAGTATACAGCAAAACATGCCCAAGATAGATGCAAAAACTGAGATCAAACTGCTTCTGCATGAGTCCTCAATGTCGAGGTCAGTCTTTTCTTGGTCTTGTCTCACAAGTAAAGAGCAAGGAGGATTATCCTTGAAAGACATCCATTTTAATGCAGAATCAACCACAGGAAATACATGACCCCATGACCAAGTCACTGTAGTTTCACCATCACTGTTTATTTGTTCTTCATCCTGCTCTCTATTAAGAGTTGGGAGTTGTCTAGACAATGTTTGAAGCACCATATAAGCTTCCCTTGTTACGAAGGTAAACTCACGAAGCACCTTACTATCAATGAGTTTGTCAATGGCAGGTGGGCTCAACCATAAGCACATTGCAGGGAAGAAATCCGTAAAATAAGATATGCAATGTCCATTACGGATACAGACTTTCCAGAGGCGGAGCAATTCAACCAGCATAGAAGAAACTAATACAGCAGATTCATGACCAAATTTCAACCATTGTTCCACTGAAATGGGTGATGCATATAGATATCGCATAGTGTAACCAAAAGTACCATTCTTAATGAAATGCTCGCAAATTGACTTACTGGATTCAGCAAGAACCTGTAAATGGCATATAACAGGAAAAAAGTAACCCACAATCATGATGAGCAGGACTCTCCTATGAAAAGCTCCAGGCGAAGTACATATCTTGAAGCACCATAAAGTTACTTTGGCAGAAGATTCTCTCATGAAAGAACATTTTCTACAAGATGACACTTCAAATGTTTGATGCAAAACAAATCAAATAATCACATCTTCATAATTTCAAAAAAGCAAGTTCTATTCTTCTGATTCCGAATCCTGGAAAACAGGAAAATAACTAACAAAATCGACTAGAAAAACTAATAATAAGCATAATTGAATAAGAACATATGAGTCCATGCTGCATAGACTAGTATATGCTAACTTGCAATAGAGTACATTGGTGACACATTCCTTCAGGTCTTCAGCTTTTTCATTGTAGAAGAAATCGAGGACTGAAATTATTTCATTGTTTTCCTGAGATTACCTCAAATGCTTGCCTATGTAAAACTTACAATTTTTAACTTGCAATTTGGGTATCATGCTTAATTTTGTGGCACAAAATAAAGTTTCTTCAGAAAGTACCAACACGTGAAAAAGGTGATCAACAAGGACACAATTGTCTCCGGTGAAAGTTTGCCATCAAGATCGATGAATAAATATCACCACAATGTAACTATCACAAAGCCCTATAAAAGGCTATAATCTCACCCAATTGCATCGAAGGCACACTAAAAATAGTGAAAAATGAATATTATTGATCAACCAAAGGTTAAAAAAATTTGATAGTATACACTGGGAATTTATAGGAAGAAGCAAGAGTGAGGAAAAGAGGGGTTGTATTCAGCCAACAGAGGAGAGAGCTCCAATGGCTACCTGAAGTAGCCGTCGGGGGTCTGGTGCCAGGGGCTCTTTCGGCCATGCCCCTGGCCCTATGGTCCAGATCCTAAGGACCATAATTACAAGTTTACACCCCCCCCCCAAACTGACAGTACCATGACCGAGAGTTTGCTAACTAAAAACTAAAATCGAGAGGCTAACAAGGATTTGGTGAAGACATCTGCCAGATGATATTTTCATCTCACAAAGTGTAATGTCAAATTGCCTTGTAGATGTTCCTCACGAACGTAGTGACAGTCCATTTTAATATGTTTGGTGCGCTCATGAAAAGTATGATTATTGGTTATATACATAGCGCTCTTGTTGTCGCAGTATAGAAGTGGAGTGGCTTCCAATGATACTCTCAGATTCTGAAGAAATCGTCTAAGCTAGGTCAGTTTAGTGGTTGTGTTAGTCATGGCGTGATACTCAGCTTCAGAGGAAGAGAGTGATACCGTTTGTTGTTTCTTGCATTTTTATGAAATAAGAGAGTCGTCAAGAAAAATACAATAGCTTGTTATAGAGTACATGTTGGAACTAACTTACAGTGTATATTACATGAGTGAAGAAGAGCAGTATGCTTTTATTTGGGAGATCATAGACAAATGATGGGACACACAAATGCATAAGCCATTGCATGTTGCTGCATTTATCTGAATTCAGGCTAGTATTATGATTATGATGGGATAAAATCTAATGCTGAGATTACAACAACAACAACTAAGCCTTTTCCCATACTAGACGGGGTCGGCTACATGGATTCATTGTTTCCATAAATCCCTATCGTGTGCCATGTTAGCAGTTAACTCACAATAAGCTAGATCTATGTCACATGGGTGCGGGTGCGGGATACGACAAATTTCAAAAATTTTGGGTGCGGCGACACGGCTAGGGTATATAATATTATATATTATATATAATATTCAAACTACATAAATCAATCATAATACAACTAGTATTTGCTAATTTTGGGTGCACGTAGGTATCAATTAGCAAGTTCCCTCATAATGATCTTAAACTTACAGTGATTTTACGAGCTGCAAAATATCCAAGTTATGGATTCAAAGAGTTTCAAGATCTTTTGTAGGATATAACATATACTAGTATTTGTGCTAGGATCCACTAGTGATGTCATACTCTTCTGTTCTATTGATCTGGCAATGTTCCTGGTCTTTAAATGTGTTTGGTGACAGAGATTATTCTGTGCAAAGGCATACAGTATGGAGTCCAATTGTTCGCACCCAAAATCATTTTTATATTGTATAAAGCTATAATAGTAAGTACACAACTTTATATTAAAGCAAAACATATAAATGGTAAAAAACTACTAATTTCATCATAATACACAAATCAATCTTCATTATTCAGACCCATTTATCCATGAGTTACAATTTTTTTTATTTTCTTTTTTGCAAAACTTTTTTTTTGGACATGCCGCACCGACACGGTGTCGGTGTCGCACCAATGTCGGGGTCGTCACTCCACCCCTTAGAAGTGTCTGTGTGACTTAGAGCTAGATCATTCTTTATTGTTTCTTTTCAACACTTTTGTGGTCGTCCTCTAGCTCTTTTAATACTTTCCAAATTTAGTTTTTCATACCTTCTTCCAGGTTCTTCTTTTGATCTTCTTTCTATATGTTTCAAACCATCTTAAACGATATTCTCTCATTTTATCCTCTATTGGTGCCACTCCTAATTTGTTTCTAATAACCTCATTATGTATATGATCTTTTCTTGTATGACCACTCATCATCTCAACATCATTTCTGTCACAGACATCTTTTGTACATGTTGATAATTAACTGCCCAACACTCAAAACCATAAAATATGACAAGCCTAAATGCTGCTCTATAATATTTACCTTTTAACTTTAATGGTATCTTCTTATCACAAAGAATACCTTATGATCCTCTCCATTTAACCACCCAGCATTAATTCTATGCGTAACATCTCCATCAATTCTTCCATCACTCTGAAAAATTGAACCGAGGTATTTAAAACTTTCCTTTTGGGGAATGCAATGTGTGCCAATTTTAATTTCTATGTCCTCTCAGGTAACCAAATGATCAAACTTACATTGCATATATTATGTCCTTATTCTACTAAGTCGAAGGCCTTTGCTTTCTAATATTTCTCTCCATAGTTCCAATTTTCTATTAACATTTTCCTTAGACTCCTCCACTAATACAATGTCATCTGCAGATAACATACACCAAGGTACTTCATCTTGAATATGTTTTGTTAACTCATCAATCACCATTATAAATAAGTATGGACTTAAAGTTGATCCTTGATGTAACCCAATATTAACTTCAAAGAAGTATGTCATTCCTTCATGAGTCCTCACACATGTTTTTGCACCATCATACATGTCTCTTATAAGGTTAATGTATGTCAATGGGATACCCCTTTTTTCCAAAGTTCTCCAAAGAACCTCCCTCGGTACTCTATCATAAGCTTTTTCTAGATCAATAAATATCATATGAAGGTCTTTCTTTTTTGCTCTAAAATGTTCCATAAGACATCTCAAAAGGTGAATCGCTCCAACAGTAGAAATTGTGGTTTATATACTTTTCTGATTTACCACCCTTCATATAGGAATATTATTTGGTCCTACTGATTTACCACCCTTCATATGTTTAAGAGCCTCTTTGACTTCATTCTTTTAAATACGTCGGTAGAAATTGTGGTTTATATACTTTTCTGATTTGGCTAACTCTCCAAAGCTAATACTAACATCTTTATTTTCATTAAAAAGCTTATAAAAATAGTTTTTCCATCTATTTCTTATATCATCATTTGCCACTTGAATTTTTTCATCCTCGTACTTGATGCATCAAACATAATTAAGATCTTTAGTTTTCTTATCTCTAGCCCTAGCTATCCTAAAAATATCTCTTTCACCCTAATCCTCACAAATTTTAGCTTTTGCTTCACTCACGGCTTTTTTCGCTTCCTTCTTTGCTTTCTTATAAGCCTCTAAAGTTTAACTAGTTTTCTTAGCATAATGTAATTTGTAACATGCCCTCTTTGCCTTGATTTTATTTTGCACTACTTCACTCCACCACCAAGCTTCTTTTTGTGCCGGTACACCTCCCTTAGATATACCTAACACATCTTTCACCACTTTCCTAATATGTATAGTCATATTGTTTCACATATCACAGGGTGTACCGACATAATTCCAAACATCTCCTTGAAGGTCTTTCTGTTTAAATATATCTTCGTTCTCGCTTTTGAGGTTCCACCATTTAGTCTGAATAGTTCGATACACTCTTTTCTTCTTTATCCATTTTTTTATTTGGAAATCCATAACTAAAAGTCGATGTTGGGTTGTTAAGCTTTCTCCTGGAATTACCTTGCAATCTTTACAACACGCTCTATCATTTTTTCTACAAATAAAGTAATCAATTTGTGTTTGTGATAAGCCACTCTTATAAGTAATTAAATGTTCGTCTCGTTTTTTGAAGATTGTATTGATCAAATGCCATAGCAAAATCTCCCTACATTCCTCATTTATATCCCCAAAACCAAAGTTTCCATGAATACCTTGATATCCTAATGCTCTTTATTGACACGTCCATTTAAGTCTCCTCCTAAACAAATCATCAACCTTTGTGGAATCTTTTGAATCACCTTATCTAACTCTTCTCAAAAAGTTGTCTTTATACTATCTTCTAGGCCTACTTGGGGTGCGTAAGCACAAACTATATTCAAAACCTTTGCTCCTAACACTAATTTCAACATCATAATTCGGTCACCATATTGTTGTATGTCTACTACACTATCCTTTAAATCTTTATTTATGATAAGACCAACTCCGTTTCGAGCCTTTTCTTTACCTGAGTACCATAATTTAAAACCTTTATCCTCTATCTCCTTTGCTTTTTCTCCAACCTATTTTGTCTCTTGTAAACATAGAATATGAATCTTTCTCCGAATCATAGTATCTACCACCTCCATTAACTTGCCGGATAATATTCCGATATTTCAAGAACCAATACGAATCTTATTATTTAGGACTAGCTTCCTTACCCCCCCCCGCATCTTTTCATAATCAAAATGTGGAGACCCTCTCTGCAAATTATTCACTACATTCGGGCGGCAATGCAGTGAGACTAACTTCTTTACCCACACCCGTCCATGATGTGGGAACCCTCTTTGCAATTGATTAACTACATTCGGCCGAAAATATAGTAGCCCTAGCTTACTTATTACTGCATTCGGGCTCTGCAGCACGTCGCTAGGCGGGGACGCTCCAAAGCAATGCTCATAATATTTATAATCTATGTTATAAAATACGATGAAGTTTTACGCTGGCAGTCGGAAGCCTAACACAACCCTCCTCCTTTATTCAGGCTTGGGACCGACAATGCAAAGGTGATCCCTTACATGAGCGGAGTTTAATGCTGATAAGTATCCTATTGCAGCCATTATATATATATATATATATATATATATATATATATAATTTTTTACATAGCAGGTTAGATACAATGCAACAACATGCAATGGCTTATTCATTTGCCTGTCCCATCTTTTGTCTATGATCTTCCAAATAAAAGCATATTGCTCTTCTTTGTTTTTCAACCTATAAAAGCATATTGCTATGTTATTATAAGATTAAGAAGTAAAGATTAACAAATAACAACACATAAAATTAAAATATTTATGTACCTTTATTTGTTGCTTTAGACGATCCATCTTCTGATAGATGTAGCCCATGGTTGGTTTTTCATCACTTTCGACCATACGTAAAACATCTATCAAAGAACCCATTGCTCTAAGTGAAAAACTAATGCTCTTCCAAAATCTAAGTTGCAAAATTATTGCCTTAGATTGCTTTCCTTCAGTACTATTTGATAAAGGGCATTTTTTTTATTGTTGAGAAATAACCATTGACCTTAGAGCTTCTTTTAACTGCCATAAGTTGTCTAGAGTTAAGAATCTAGTAGCAAAACGGGTCACAATCGGTCTATGTATGCCTTTTCTTCCTATAAAATGTCTCATCATATGCAATATCTACCTATGACTATACAGAAATGTCACTAACTTCTTTGCCCTACTAAAGATGCATTTTAGTTTTTTTATCTCTCCAATATCTTTAAGCATCAAATCTATATAGTGTGCAGCACATGGTGTCCAAAACAAATGATTAAATTCAGTCATCAACATTATACCCACTGCAACATAATTTGCTATATTATCTGTGACCACCTGAACAACATTTTTCTCTCCAACCTCTAACATTACTTCTTTTAACAATGTATACAATTTATTTGAATCCTTAACTTAATGGGATGCATCAATGGACTTAAGAAACACTATACCTTGAGGACAATACACTAAAAAATTTATTAGTGTTCTCTATTTTCTATCCGTCCATCCATGATTTGTACAGCCAGCGTAAAACTTCGTCGGATTTCTACAACATGGATTACAAAGTATGGGAAAAGGCTTAGTTGTTGTATATGAGGTCTTTCCCAAGCATGATTTGCACATGGACTTTGTTAGATTAATACTCTCTTGTAGTCTGCTGCCTGCTAACGTCTAAGGTCAGAAGCAATCAAAGACAACAGTGTCGATTCACTGCACCACAATTTCTAATCTACTGCACCCTGATTTTTTATCACAACTTGTGTTGATTTTGCATGATCTTCATAAAATCACTTTCAATAGCTCTGATACGACGTGCGTAGAATAACAATACTAAATCAGCAATTTGAGATTGAATAAATTTGATAATATGGCTAGGGAGCAGTCGGCTGTTTGTGTGCAGTCGCCGCCCTATACACTTTCTTTCTCTTTCACAATGTCTTTTTGCTGATAGGGTTTTTACCCCTTTAAATATCAACACATCAAAAAACTAAATTATCTAAGTGCCATTAATGAGGCTTATTTAAAGCTATCTTTAAAAACGTACTTAAGAAACATAAAACAGAAGTATTAAAAATGCAAAAACAGAATGTTGTCCCGTTTTGCATGTCATCCACTTTTATACTTTGATGGAGTCGACTCTCTCATAAGCTCCAATAATTGGCTCAAGGAATAGGTATATATGGAACCTCCTCTTAGTCTTAATATTTTAACCCACTAAGTCTTACGACTAAAGAGAGTTTTGTATGGTCTCAAACAAGCACCTAAAGCTTGGTTTGAATGACTCAATTTATAATGTTGCATGGTTTTACAACTTGTTATACTGAGACAACCTTCTTTACAAGGAAATCTGGTGCAGGTTATGTTATTAATAGCGCACTATAGCGGGTGACCTGCCATGGCGCTATAGCGGATAATATAAATAATTCTATTTTGGATCGGGTCGATCCAACTCCACCCATGTAAGGGATCACCCTTGCATTGCCAGTCCCAAGCCCAGATAAAGGAGGAGGGTTGTGTTAGGCTTTTAACAGCCAGCATAAAACTTTATCAGATTTTTATACCATGAATTACACAAATTATGAGCAGTGCTTTGGGGCGTCCCCACCTAGCGACACACTGCAGAGCCCAGATGGAGTGAAAAGTAAGCAAGGGCCACTACATTTTCGTTCGGATTTTGTGAATCAATTACAGAGAAGGTCTCCACAATTTCAATATGGACGGATGCGGAAGGTGGGGGGGGTAAGGAAGTTAGTCCTAGACAATAAGATTCGTATTGGTTCTTAGAATATCATAACATTGTCCGGTAAGCTAGTGGAGGTGGTAGATACTATGATTCGAAGAAAGATTCACTTTGTATGCTTACAAGAGACAAAGTGGGTTGGAGAAAAATCCAAGGAGATTGAGGATACAGGTTTTAAATTATGGTACTCAGGTAAGGAAAAGGCTTGAAATGGAGTTGACACAAATTGATTTCTTTATTTGTAGAAAAAAAGATAGAGTGTGTTGTTAAGATTGCAAGGTAATTCCAGGAGAAAGCTTAACCACCCAACATTGAGTTTTATTTATGGATTTACAAATAAAAAAAATGGACAAAGAAAAAAAGAGTGCATCGAGCTATTCACACTAAATGGTGAAACCTCAAAAGCGAGAAAGAAGATATATTTAAACAAAAAGTCCTTAAGGACTTAAAATTATGTTAGTACACTTTGTGATATGTGGAACAATATGGCTATACATATTAGGAAAGTGGTGAAAGATGTGTTAGGTGAATCAAAGGGAGGTGTACCAACACAAAAAGAAGCTTGGTGGTGGAGTGAAGTTGTGCAAAATAAAATCAATGCAAATAGGGCAAGTTACAAATTATATTATGCTAAGAAAACTAGTGAAACTTTAGAGGCTTATAAGAAAGCAAAGAATGAAGCGAAAAGGTGATCAATGAAGCAAAAGCTAAAATTTAGGAGGATTTATATAAAAAAACTCAACTCAAAAGAAGGTAAAAGAGATATTTTTAGGATAGTTACGGCTATATATAAGAAAACTAAAGATCTTAATTCTCATCAAAGACGCGAATGAAAAAATTCTAGTAGAAAATAATGATATAAGAAATAGATGGAAAAACTATTTTTATAATCTTTTTAATGGCAATAAAGATGTTAGTATTAGCTTAGAAGAGTTAGCCAAATCAGAAAAGTATATAAACCATAATTTCTACCGACATATTGAAAAGAATTAAGTCAAAGAGGCTCTTAAACATATGAACGGTGGTAAATTTGTAGGACCAAACAATATTCCTATAGAAGTTTGAAAAATCTTATGAGAGACATAAATCACTTGGCTCAAAGTTTATTTAATAAAATATAGAGAAACCAAAAGATACCCGAGGAATGGAGAGCGAGTTCACTTACACCCATATAGAAGAACAAGAGAGATATTTAGAATTGTGTGAATTATTGGGGTATCAAGTTAATGAGTCATACATTGAAATTATGAAAAAGAATTATCAAATGTAGGTTAAGACAAGTATCGAGTATAACAGAGAACCAATTTAGATTCATGCTAGGCAAATCTACTATTGAAGTGATTCACCTTTTGAGACATCTTATGAAACATTTTAGAGAAAAAAGAAAGACCTTCACATGATATTTATTGATCTAGAAAAAGCTTATGATAGGATACCAAGAGATCTTCTTTGGAGAACCTTTAAAAAAAAAGAGGTCTCCCATTGACATATATAAACCTTATAAGAGACATGTACGATGGTGCAAAACCTTGTGTGAGGACTCATGAAGGAATGACAGACTTCTGTGAAGTTAATATTGGGTTACATCAAGGATCAATTTTAAGTCCATACTTATTTATAATGGTGATTAATGAGTTAACAAAACATATTCAAGATGAAGTACCTTGGATGACATTGTGTTAGTGGAGGAGTCTAAGGAAAAAATTAATAGAAAATTGGAACAATGGAGAGAAACATTAGAAAGTAAAGCCTTCCAACTTAGTAGAACAAAGATAAAATATATGAAATGTAAGTTTGACCATTTAGTTACTTTAAATGACATAAAAATTAAAATTGGTACATATTGCATTCCCCAAAAGGAAAGTTTTAAATACCTAGGGTTAATTTTTTAGAGTGATTGAAGGATTGATGGAGATGTTACGCATAGAATTAATGCTGGTTGGTTAAAATGGAGAGGACATTAAGTATTCTTTGTGATAAGAAGATACCATTAAAGTTAAAAGGTAAATATTATAAAGCAATAATTAGACCTGCCATATTTTATGTTTGTGAGTGTTGGGCAATTAATCATCAACATGTACAAAAGATGTCTGTGACAGAAATGAAGATGTTCAGATGGATGAGTGGTCATATAAGAAAATACCGTATACATAATTAGGTTAGTAATATAAAGTCTGTCTTGTAATTAGGTTAGAGTGTATAAGAAAATCGTGAGAGACAGGGGGCGACAGCCAAGGGCGCCGACCTGCACCTTCTTTTTTCTAATGTATGGGCCAATTTATCAAATAAAATGTTGATTTATTTGGCTTAAATTCTTCATGGTATCAAAGCCTATCACGGCTGTTTCACACCAAGGAAAGTCTAGGGTTGGTGGCTACATATACGTGGTGCAACAGGGAAGACTCCAGGTGCAGTTTTTCCAATTTTTTCTTCCATATATTTGATTATTGTGTTTGTGAGAACCCATTGTTTGCTGCTGCAAATTTCTAAGAAAATAAGGCGACCCAAAACAAGAGGCAGTGCGAGCGACTTATCAAGCTGGAAGACGAAGTTGGTATCGTTCAGATTTAAGAAATCTTCTAGTTTGTTAATAGCCTCTGTAGTTTCAATATTGTTTACCACTGAAAGCAGTTTTTTTACCGGCAAAATCTTCTATTGTTTGCAAAATGGATGTCAGTGGATACAATTTGTTGTCCACCAATCGTATTGCTTTCACTCACACTTCTTCTAAATGATGAATGGCACTTTGTAGTGTGATCTTCAAGCAAGCAGCACGAATAGGTGGTCTAACCAAAAATCAGATTTCATACAGCACTAAGGCCTTGAGTGACTCTATCACTAGATTGCAGTTCCTTGTTAGGTTTGTCATTATTTTCCAAAAGAATATAGGCCTTCCAATTGAAGAATTTGTGGTTTGAGAAATTGATATCAAGAAACACACGTTTCCCATAAAATTGGAAAGAACAAAGATTGTTGATGGAAGTGATCACGGTTCTTCAGACAAAGGAGAATTATTTCAAATAACAAATCTGAGGTTAGATGGCAAGAATTATCTTCAGTGAGCACGTTCTATCGAACTGGCAATCATGGCCAGGGGGCGTTGGGATTACTTAACAGGTGATATACTTCAAACCCCAATTACAGATCCCCTTTATTCTCGATGGCGTAGAGAGAATGCACTAGTAAGTGCATGGCTGATTCAATCCATGACACCATCTATTGGTAATACTTTCATGTTCTTAGAAACTGCAAAGGATATCTGGCTGACAATACAGAAAGCCTACACTCAAAGGAAGAATATTGCTAAGAAATATGATCTCATAGAAAATATTAGAAAATGCAGGCAGGGAGGAAGATCAGTCAGTGAATACTATGCAGAACTCAGAGGCTTATGGGAAAAGTTGCACACAAGAGCACAATGAGGAGTTTGAAGAACGTAAAGTATTTGATCTCCTATGGGATATTTCTTCAAAGTATGAGGCAGTTAAGAACAACATTCTCAGCATAGAAGAACTCCCATCCTTGGGTACACTATACCCTCTCCTTCTTCGAGAAGAAGAAAGAAAACACTTAGAGAAAGAAACCAAGATCAATATATCAGAAACTTTTGCTTTTATAGGAAAAAATATGTCTACTCCTCTGTAGGGGAAGAGGAGGTCATGGACGTGGCAGAGGAAGATTTGGACTTCTAAAGAAAAAAATAAATTGACCTATTCTCATTGTGGAAAGCCTCAACATACTAAGGAAACATGTTGGGAATTAGTTGGAAAACCTGCTCATCTCCATAAAAGAGGTGTCAGGTGAATATAAGGGAGGCACATGTTTATATATATATATATATATATATGTTATCAATCGCCCGCTATAGCGCGCTATAGCATTTTAGCGGTGCTAAAAACGCTATAGCAGGTGACCCTTAGCGGGCGACCTGCCAGGGCCGCTATAGCACCGCTAACGGCGCTATAGCGGACCACTATAGCACAGTTAGCATACAGCATGTTGATAAAGCTATTTAGATCGGGTCGATCCACTTGGATCGACCCAATCCAAATAAAAGAAATAACCTAGTTACTTGGTCGAACAGCCGATGCGCTACTGGTCGCTAGAAAGGCTGCATCCTAGAGACGACAATGGGGTTGCGGACTGTGTGCCGGCCATCGGACCACGAGAGGAAGACGGAGACTGTGCTGGCATCGCCGGGAGAAAGGTTTGGGTAGGTGGCTGTCACCGAGAGGGTGTAGCTCAGTTGCTGGTTTGTTTCGGTGAATGCCAACTTCGATGGGGTGACCGAGGTAGACACTCCCTTCTCGGAGATGTCGATTTTAGCGGAATAGATGCAGTTCGTAAGGCCTACGTTGGTGACGATGCAGGTGAATGTCTTGGTGGCGGACGGTGACTTGGAAACGTCTAGGATGGCGGAGAACGACGGGTAGTTGAGGTTCTCCGGGTAGGGTTTCGGGTCGGGGAAGGTAAACGGGGTCTTCGTGATGACCTGGATCGCTCTGGGCGCGTACCCGGTGGAGCAGAGGAAGCTCACGTAGTCCTGGGTTGAAATGTCGTAGACAAGCCCTGGATCCAATGCCCGACTGAGATCCACGTGTACAGCCCCGAAATCATAGGGCGTGGAGGCCTACCTGCCGGACTCATCCGTGAGAGTATGGAGCCGATTGTTTTGAATCTGGGCTGTGGTCATCAAAGCAAATCGGATAAATGACATTCACAAGCGTGGTGGCACAATTCTTGGGACAGCTCAAGGTGGGCAGATTACCAAAAGGATAGTTGATAGCATTGTGGACAAGGGTACTAACCTGGTGCGTAAAGTAAAGTTTGGAACTCTTTCTTTATCTTTTTTATATTTAAATGCCCGTATCAGCCAAGAACAATCTGAATATCAGTTTAGAGTTTATGTAGCCAATCCCATGACAACACCTATTGTAGTGCTTGTTAGGGTTTTGTTTTTCTTTAGTAGTAGCGTTTCTCATATAAACCTAAGGATTGTTTCCTATCGAGGTTTATATAATTGGTGGAGTTGGCACACAAAAGGGTGTTCTTTCTATTTATGAGGTGAGTATGTTTGTGGTAATTGTAAACTGCGTAGCATATTGAGCTTCTTGCGTTAATTTCACATATTGAATTTAGCATAATCAATTCTTCCTGCCACTCTTTGAATTTATGCTTGATGTGACAAGTTTATGTTGAGTGAGTTCTTCCCATATATACCATGTTCATAACTCTTTTGAGATTTTGACACATGAAAGATAAATAAACTTCCTTAGAAGTTAAAAGTAGAATTTGTTTATTTAGTTTGATTCATATTTATGAAAGAAGTAGTTGTGTTTCTTGATTTTTCTTAGAAATTAGAGAACCCATTATATATATATATATATATAATTTTTTAATTATAAATAAAAGTGTACCGCTAAATCCGCTATATCCCCACTACCGCTATATCAGGGTCGGCCGCTAACAACACGCTAACCGCTATTGATAACATATATATATAAGTTTGTTATGCACAACAAATTGCTATATTTAGAAAAAGCAACTTATTAGCACCCTATATCGCTATCTACAAATTCACAATATAAAATTTGCTAAGAGTCATCACAATCAATGATGTTGATGTTGCTGATCAACTAGCATGAATAAGAGGCATACGTACAAGGTAAAACTAGTATAGAATACTTACCATTAGAAGATGCACAGATTTAATACCAGATGAAGTGGCCCACAGCTCTTCTTTCTTAACAAAGCGGTTAGTGACAGTATCCATTAACCTAGGGCACTCTATGACAGCACGTGCACCAGTAGGAGAGTGTCTTGCAAAGGCAATCAAGACAGAAAGAAGATACTCTTCAACAGCAACATTTGGATCCATCTGCCAAGCATTCAGTCACAACCATATGAGGAACCCAATAAATTAAGCAGAAATATGAGTTGCTTGAACAGTAACATTGCAAACCACATATATTTGCCAAATAACAGTGACATAAGAAATAACTTTTTGAATAAAACTATGCAATATTCTGATAGTTCCCAAAGAAAACAGCTTTCAGTTATGACAAGATCTTTGTTAGACAGATTTTTCTTAGAAGAAGCTGTTTATGTTGCTTCTGGAAGGCCCCAAGACTAACACTCCTTGGAAGTCATAAGACAGGGTCAAAAAAGTACAAAAAATCCAGATAATCAAGCTCATGTCCCCCCATAATTATGCTGAAACATGTAAAGATTAGTAGCTAGTAACAACTGACTCTTCAAGCAGCAAAACCCTATGCACTTTCTGCGGAAGGAAAACTGGGCTAATGATTAAAGCAGAATAAGATTAGAACATTATTGAGCACTATTGCCAGAATATAATGCATCGGTTTATTGGAATTGGATTAGTAAAGAAAGACTTCTTGAGTGAACTGAGCCTGTTTCCCTCTGATTTTCAAATATATGGAGAACACATGAAATACATAAATATATATGTGTGTGTATGTATGTATGTATATTCGTGTATATCTAAGTAGTTAAGATCATGCTATAGCATTTTAGCACCCCTCTGGTGGGTCAATTCAAATGGATATGGATTGACCCGATCCAATTTAAAGCATTTCTGAAAAAACGAACAAAAACCCTACAGGGTTTCTCAAATTTTTACCGTCTCTCTCTCGCGGGTGCGATCATACCAGCATTAAAGCACCGGATTCCATCAGAACTCCGAAGTTAAGTGTGCTTGGGCGAGAGTAGTACTGGGATGGGTGACCTCCTGGAAAATCCTCGTGTTGCACTCCTTTTAAACTCCGCCTATGTAAGGAATCACCCTTGCATGGCCGGTCCCAAGCTCGGAAAAAGGAGGAGGGTTGTGTTAGGCTTCCAACAACCAGCGTAAAACTTTGTCAGACTTAACATGGATTCTACAAAAAAAACAAAGAATCCATGTAGCTGACCCCATCTAGTATGGGAAAAGGCTTAGTTGTAGTAGTTGTAGTTGTAGTAGTAGTCTCTCTCGCGTGTGCGTTCCTCTTCCACCGGCAGCAACCACCACCGGCGAGGATGGTAAGTCTCTCTCTTCCTTCTGTGATTTCCCTTGGCTTGCCATGTCGTTGGAGACCTCCACTACTACACAAAGGAGTCATGTAGTGTCTCTCTCTCTCTCTATGTGTGTGTCTCTCCGTCTTTCTCTGTGTTTGTAACGCATGGACTGCACATGCCACCAACGACCTCTCTTAGGTGCCATTGTTGGCTTCTATTGTTGCTTGCTTCTTGCTTTCATCTGAGATTCTCCACGAACTCTCGTTATATGCAGTACAAGTAATGGCTTGTTGGGTTCAATTCAGGCTTAAGACAACTCACCCTTGTTGTTACTGTTTCATTTGGTACAACAACAACAACAACAACTAAGCCTTTTCCCATACTAGACGGGGTCGGCTACATGGATTCTTTGTTTCCACAGATCCCAATCGTGTGCCATGTTAGCAGTTAACTCCCAATAAACTAGATCATTCTTTATTGTTTCTTTCCAACACTTTTGTGGTCGTCCTCTACCTCTTTTAATACTTTCCAAATTTAGTTTTTCTAACCTTCTTACAGGTTCTTCTTTTGATCTTCTTTCTATATGTCCAAACCATCTTAAACGATATTCTCTCATTTTATCCTCTATTGATGCCACTCCTAATTTGTTTCTAATAACCTCATTATGTATACGGTCTTTTCTTGTATGGCCACTCATCCATCTCAACATCTTCATTTCTGTCACAGACATCTTTTGTACATGTTGATGATTAACTGCCCAACACTCAGAACCATAAAACATGGCAGGCCTAATTGCTGCTCTATAATATTTACCTTTTAACTTTAATGATATCTTCTTATCACAAAGAATACCTTATGATCCTCTCCATTTTAACCAACCAACATTAATTCTATGCGTAACAACTCCATCAATTCTTCCATCATTCTTAAATATTGACTCTAGGTATTTAAAACTTTCCTTTCAGGAGATACAATGTGTGCCAATTTTAATTTCTATGTCCTCTGAAGTAGCCAAATGATCAAACTTACATTCCATATATTCTGTCTTTGTTCTACTAAGTCGGAGGCCTTTGTTTTCTAATGTTTCTCTCCATAGTTCCAATTTTCTATTAACTTTTTCCTTAGACTCCTCCACTAATACAATGTCATCTGCAAATAACATACACCAAGGTACTTCATCTTGAATATGTTTTGTTAACTCATCCATAACCATTATAAATAAGTATGGACTTAAAGTTGATCCTTGATGTAACCCAATATTAACTTCAAAGAAGTCAGTCGTTCCTTCATGAGCCCTCACACATGTTTTTGCACCATCATAAATGTCTCTTATAAGGTTAATATATGTCAATGGGATACCTCTTTTTTCCAAAGTTCTCCAAAGAACCTCCCTCGGTACCCTATCATAAGCTTTTTCTAGATCAATAAATATCATGTGAAGGTCTTTCTTTTTTGCTCTAAAATGTTCCATAAGACGTCTCAGAAGGTGAATCGCTTCAATAGTAGATCTACCTGGCATAAATCCAAATTGGTTCTCTGTTGTACTTGATACTTGTCTTAACCTACGTTCGATAATTCTTTCCCATAATTTCATAGTATGACTCATTAACTTGATACCTCGATAATTCACACAATTTTGAATGTCTCCCTTGTTCTTATATACGGGTATAAGTGTACTTGCTCTCCATTCCTCGGGCATCTTTTGGTTTTTCCATATTTCATTAAATAGTCTTGTGAGCCAAGTGATTCCTATTTCTCCTAGTATTTTCCAAACTTCTATAGGAATATTATCTGGTCCTACCGATTTACCACTCTTCATATGTTTAAGAGCCTCTTTGACTTCATTCTTTTGAATACGTCGGTAGAAATTGTGGTTTATATACTTTTCTGACTTGGCTAAATCTCCTAAACTAATACTAACATCTTTTTTTCATTAAAAAGATTATAAAAATAGTTTTTCCATCTATTTCTTATATCATCATTTGCCACTAGAATTTTTTCATCCTCGTCTTTTATGCATCTAACAAAATTTAGATCTTTAGTTTTCTTATCTCTAGCCCTAGCTATCCTAAAAATATCTCTTTCACCCTCTTTTGACTTGAGTTTTTTATATAAGTCCTCCCAAATCTTAGCTTTTGCTTCACTAACGGCCTTTTTTGCTTCCTTCTTTGCTTTCTTATAAGCTTCTAAAGTTTCACTAGTTTTCTTAGCGTAATGTAATTTGTAACATGCCCTCTTTGCCTTGATTTTATTTTATACTATTTCACTCCACCACCAAGCTTCTTTTTGTGCCGGTACACCTCCCTTAGATACCCCTAACACATCTTTTGCCACTTTCCTAATATGTATAGCCATATTGTTCCACATATCAGAGGGTGTGCCAACATAATTCCAAACATCTCCTTGAAGGACTTTCTGTTTAAATATACCATCTTTCTCGCTTTTGAGGTTCCACCATTTAGTCCGAATAGCTCGATGCACTCTTTTCTTCTTTGTCCATTTTTTTATTTGTAAATCCATAACTAAAAGTTGATGTTGGGTGGTTAAGCTTTCTCCTGGAATTACCTTACAATCTTTACAACACGCTCTATCTTTTTTTCTACAAATAAAGTAATCAACTTGTGTGTGTGATAAGCCACTCTTATAAGTAATTAAATGTTCATCTCGTTTTTTGAAGATTGTATTGACTATAAAGAGAATAAATACTACTACAACTAAGCCTTTTCCCATACTAGATGGGGTCAGCTACATGGATTCTTTGTTTTTTTTTAGAATCCATGTTAAGTCCGACAAAGTTTTACGCTGGCTGTCGGAAGCCTAACACAACCCTCCTCCTTTTTCCGGGCTTGGGACCGGCCATGCAAGGGTGATTCCTTACATAGGCGGAGTTTATAAAGAGATCAAATGACATAGCAAAATTTAAAATCTCCCTACCTTCCTCGTTTATATCCCCATAACCAAAGTATCCATGAATCCCTTGATATCCTAATGCCTCTTTACCGACATGTCCATTTAAATCTCCTCCTAAACAAATCATCTCCCTTTGTGGAATCTTTTGAAACACCTTATCTAACTCTTCCCAAAAAAACTGTCTTTATACTATCTTCTAGTCCTACTTGGGGTGCGTAAGCACAAACTATATGCAAAACCTCTGCTCCTAACACTAATTTCAATGTCATGATTCGGTCACCATATCGTTGTATGTCTACTACACTCTGCTTTAAATCTTTATTTATAATAATACCAACTCCGTTTCGGGCCTTTTCTTTACCTGAGTACCATAATTTAAAACATGTATCCTCTATCTCCTTTGCTTTTTCTCCAACCCATTTTGTCTCTTGTAAACATAGAATATGAATCTTTCTCCGAATCATAGTATCTACCACCTCCATTAGCTTACCCGATAATGTTCCGATATTCCAAGAACCAATACGAATCTTATTATCTAGGACTAGCTTCCTTACCCCCCGCATCCGTCCATAATCAAAATGCGGAGACCCTCTCTGAAAATTTTTCACTACATTCGGGCGGCAATGTAGTGGGACTAACTTCTTTACCCACACCCGTCCATGATGTGGGAACCCTCTCTGCAATTGATTCACTACATTCGGGCAAAAATGTAGTGGCCCTTGCTTACTTCTTACTGCATTCGGGCTCTGCAGCACGTCGCTAGGCGGGGACGCCCCAAAGCAATGCTCATAATTTTTGTAATCCATGTTGTAGAAATCCGACGAAGTTTTACGCTGGCTGTCGGAAGCCTAACACAACCCTCCTCCTTTATCCGGGCTTGGGACCGGCAATGCAAGGGTGATCCCTTACATGGGCGGAGTTTACTGTTTCATTTGGTAATTTAGTTAAATATTTTGATTGATGAGAATCCAACTTTATGCACATTGTGTAGTGTTGGTTTCACGCTTGCCTCATGCCGTATGTTAAATGCAGCATAAGTAGTTTGACCTACGTGGATTCGTTTTGCAAGTTAAATGCAGCACACTGTATAGTGGATTCAGGTTCTTCAGTAATCTTTAATTTTCCAGCTCTTCTTGCCAATCTTGATCCAATGATTTGCATTTACACTTTAAGGGATTATCGATGGGAAATAGTTGTTACTTAGAAGAACTTCGTGTTAGAATAACTTGGTTATGTTTATGTTTTTTGTTTTTTAATTTAAATTTAACAGTGTTCTAGTTTTGTCAGATGAAAACAAAAACTAATATAGTAAGAACTCCTTTTATGATGTCTACTGGATGGGAAGTTGTATGATTGTTAATGAATTAAAAGCCGCTCAGATTGTGGGATATGAATCCGTCTCATGTCCAAGTGACATTATGTTTGCTTCTACCATTTGGAAAAAAAATTACTTGTACCTAACAAGAAAGTTATAACCACAGAGAGGTCATACCAAAAATAATAATCTTTTAATGTATTCACATTAAAACTCTTTCTATCAGTACTTGGGTTGGATCTGATTTTTTGTGTAAATTTTCATACATATACTTGGCTTCTTCAGGGATCCGTAATAAGCCTATTGGAGAAAGAGTTGGAGCAGTACGAACTGAAGATGAAGTGAGAGAATCACTTAAGGTGGTGCAGACATTTGGAGAGGTGGCTATATGAAGCTCTAACGAGAAGATTTGTGAATTTGCATGGTGACCACTTTAAAAGAGGGAGATGAAAGCCTCTATAAGTGTGGGAAAGAAAGAATACAATATGATCTTGCTTTTTTGGAGTTGAATGCTAACATGATACATGATCAAGTTTAATGGTGACCAAGAATCCATGTAGACTAACCCACTCAATATGTGAAAAGGCTTGGCTTTAATTTAGTTTATCATACCAGGCTCCATAAATTAGTTGGATCTCCTGGGTATAAGATTGGTCTGGATAAGGTCATACGTGTAGGTGAAATGCAAACAGTCAAGTACCAAGAAAGAATCACAAATTTTAGCATGGATAATATGCCAAACAAGTGGAATCATGCTTACTTCCAAGATGTAACGTATTCTTGGGAGTACTCCCATCCTAATTAGACCCGCTGCAATATCCTGCTCTGCAATTGCAGCATCATCCTTTATATTGTGTTCTTCTCCACTTTCATCATGCATAGACTTGTGATTGAAGGGAAGGATGCTTGAGGGCTTTGCACTGTACTTCCAAAAGCCACCACTAAGAAATCCTACATCCAGTTCTCCTTTAACCCTAAAAATAGGAGCCGTATACATGCTGCTCTTGGGATTGGCCAGCAGCTGTAATTGAAATGAGTTATGCCTCATGAGATATTAATCAGCATTAAACTTATTAACTTTCACAATAATGAAAAAGAAAGCCTACGTTGAATTAGACTAGAACTCCCAAAGCCAATAAGAAAAACCAACAAAAATGCTAGGGAGGCCCTACCTCTGATAAATTGTCGTAGTACTCATTCTGATTGCAACATAAAATGCAGTGAATAGCCCTTGCACATGCCACAAGTTCGGAGGCATGGTTGCTGTCTAGTGCCATCCTGTAAGAAGACTCGATTCAACATTTATTAAGCATAGATCAGAATGCGGATAAGGGCCCAGAGGAAAGACAGAGAAACTGTTGTCTACCATCAATAGTCATTAAGCAGAAATAAGCTGGATAAAATCTTATTATTAAGAAGAATTAGAAGTGTCAAAACAGACAGGGAAAAAGGGTAGACAAACTCTTCAACTAAAATCAATTACAACTCGGAACTGCCCTGTCATGCATCATTCAACCAATCAGAACCATTCTAATTGATATTTCCAGTACTTCGGAACATAATGAATTTACAGGTTCTTTATGGTCAGAGTACAAAAATACAAAATATCCTCGTATTCTGCAAATAACATCTAGGGTATGAATCAAGATAATGTCAGTGTTTTTCCTTTGCTATTGTTTTTCGTTTTTATGCCTTCTTCTATTTCCTTTCTACTCTTCAATGTTAAACCTTTTTTTTTGGAAAAATAACACAAGTGCAGCTGCCAATGCAAAATTTTGCTCGATATTTTATGAGACGATACGATCTTTCCAGCACTAGTGCACTGCCAACAGGATCTCACAAGTTAAGTATGTTGAAGTGAGAATAGACTAGCTTGGATGACCTGGTTGCACCCTCTAGCTGACCAGGCCTAACGTGAGAAAGGGCTTGCTTAAAGACAACAGACAAAAAACTTCCCTGTTCTCTACAAAACAGCATCGTTGGAAACAAATCCCCCTCAGAAACCCCCAAAACACAACTGTGGTAACTATTCTCATAACCAAAAAAGTACACAACAGGGAAGTGCCGACTGTGTATAACCGTAGTTAAAGAAAAAGGATCCAAATTGCATCACACAATGACACAAGGAAAATCAGAAAAGCACAAAAACAAATGAAGAAAAATAAAGAACTCAAATGATACACGCAATACAAAATCTGTTATCATGCAAACTAGTCTTCCTAACAGAAGTGGCAGGGAAAAGTTTAACTGCTTTCCACAAAGGTTTTCAGGCAGAACTTGCACAACCCCGAATTCCGTGCATCTTGTTTACAAGATACATAAGAGGAACCCTCCCTCCCTTAAAAAGCCACTGCGTCAAGGGCATATTGCTTAATGACCATTGGCTTCAAGGGCCTGGTAGTAATGCATTTGTTGCAAAAGAAAGAGAAAGAGTCGGGATACCAGCCACAGCTGATATCCCAGATAAGCAGAAGAATTCTTTCTGGTGGGTCTAACTGTTGGCCGCTCTTGAAAAAAACTATGAAGATGTTTAGCTTCTGTGATTCCCTTTTCTCTCTATTATCCAAGCCATAAAGATTTAAATCCGTAAAAGAGACCAGAAATTTTAACCAATTAAAACTTTCCTTTTTTCTCTTAAATTTAAAGTACACCATGGGTGCAGATGAGGCTCACTTGATGTTGTCCAAAAGGGGTTGGGGAGAGGGCCTATGCTGCCAAACAGGCAATCAGGAGTTCAGCTGCCTTAGACGCAATCCCTTTACACAAGTCACTACACATCAAATGTGACGAAATTTGTTGAAAAAAAGCAGCATACGATCATACATAAAGAAATGAAAAGGACAATAAAGGAAAATATGGTGGAGATTGGAGGAGGGGGAAGGCCCTCCAATGGAGCCTCCCCCTCTTTTTGTGTCTCTTAATATGATTCCTTAAACCTAATATAAACTGTACAATCCTTATATAATGGATTGTTAAACATAAAATGACCAAACTACCCTTAGTAATAAGGACTATTACAATAATACCTAAAATCTGTAGAATTACTATAAATACTAAATTATCATATTCTTCAACACCCCCTCAAGTTGGGAGTGAGATACTTCGAACTCCAAACTTTTTGCAAAATTGGTTCTTTTTTTACCATACTTCCAGCAATGATCTTTCTGAAGCTTCTTTAAATCAACTTGAACAATTAAGAACACACTTAGGTAGCACACGACCCTTCTATGGGTATCAGTTGCTCCCTCCCTTCCTTCTTCTCTTTGAAGTAACTGAGCATCAACACTTCAAAAGTCATGTTTTCCTCCTCTTCAAAAACTGATTTTTATGGTAGGAAGTATTATCTCCATCATACACTTCAATCGGCTTTTCCTGCACACCTTCACATGGTAGTTGTTGCCGGTGTGTTGGTTGGGTGTCATCTCTCTACCACTGAAATAGTAAAATACAAACATCCGTTCATACTAGTCGGCTATGTGCCCCTTCACATGATGGTTGCAACCGATTTTTCCAGCCCTCCTAAGTGTTCACTTCAGCAACTCAAGGGTTCAAACCAGTGTTGTCGGTGCGATACGTATCGTATCATGAGCCACCACGATACGATATGGGGGCCCGTATCGCAAGTGCGAGAGTATCGCACCGTATCGTGTGATACGGACCCTTATAAAGGGTCCCGGCCCGAGAGAAACCCGCGATTTTTCGCGGGTTTCCTCTCTCCTTTTGGGTTCTTCAAGCTCCCTAAGAGTCGGTTTTCGCCTCCTTGGTGTTCAAAGCTCTAAAATCGTGCCCTACGATGTCCGTCCAAGTCTCCAAACTCGGATTTAGGTATATTTTTAATATTTTTTTCTATTTTTTTTCTTTATATTTATTGTTTTTTGTGTTATTTCGGGTTTTTTTTTGAATGACCAAATATGAAGTTATTAAGTGTGTGTATACGATTTTTATTGCATTCATGAAGTGGGAGACACTCGATTTGAGTGTTATTTGAAGATTGGGGGATTTACGAAGTGCTTTTATTTTCAGGTTTTTGTTTGAATTAAAGTACTCCATTGAGATGGCAGGAAGGGGTAGTAGAGACTCTCATTCAAAGTCTGATGATCCGGCATGGCAGTGGGGTATACCAGTTGAGGGTTCAAGGTTAAAAATCATATATTTATTTTGTGAAAAGGTGGTTAGTGGTGGAATTTCAAGGTTGAAACACCACCTAGCAGGAACCAGAAAAGAAGTTGCTCCATGCACAGGCAGAGTTAGAAGTGTGCCAGAAGGTATTAAATGGCAATGCTTGCAGATGATTGAGAGCATACAGGAAAGGAGACAACAAAAGGATGATTTTCAGATGTGTGAAGAAGCTGAAGATGCTACTGCCACTGGAGTTGGATTCACTGATAGTTTGCCTTTAGATGTTAAAACAAATATTGGTAGTAGCAATTCGCGAGCACCTAGCAGAGGAAAGAGGGTTGCAGCTGAAGACTTTGGAGGTGGCAGAAGAGGAAGTTCAGGAAGGAGTAGAGGAAGAGCTTCTTCTTCTAGCATACATTCGTTCTTTCCTCCTTCCACTATACCTGGTGCTCAGCCAGGAATTCGTGCTGCTATGGATTGAGAACAATTGCACGATCAAGCAGACCTTGCAGTGGGCAGATGGTTTTATGATGCATGCATTCCATTTAATGCAGCAAACAGTTTTCATTTTCAAGCAATGGCAGATGCAATTGCTAACATTGGTCCAGGATACAGGATGCCCTCTTATCAGAAGTTGAGAGGGAAGATATTAGATCAGAACGTGATTGAAGTGCAGCAATACTGTTCGACTTTGAGACAATCATGGAAGGAAACAGGATGCACTATCATGGCAGATGGATGGACCAATAGGCGAGGAAGAACATTGCTAAACTTTCTTGTATATTGTCCTAAAGGACTCATGTTTTTGAGATCTCTAGATATGTCAGAGGAGAGGCACACTGCAGAGATCCTACGAGAGAAATTTGATAAGGTTATATAGGAGGTTGGGCTAGAAAATGTAGTCCAATTGATTACAGATAATGCAGCTAACTACAAAGCAGTTGGAAAGGAGTTAGCTGATATTTATGGGACTTTCTACTAGACACCATGTGCAACCCATTGTTTAGATCTCATCCTCGAGGACATTGGTGAGATGGATGAAATAAAGGCAGCAACTGAGTGTTACCAAGATATTACAAAACTCATTTACAAACATGCATTTGTTTTGTGTATGATGAGGAGATACACAGAAGGTGCAGAGCTTCTTCGCACAACTGCAACTCAGTTCGCAACAAACTTTTTATCTGTACAGAGTATTGTGAGACAGAAGCAAGCTTTAAAGAGAATGTTCTCCTCAGATGAGTGGCAACAATTTGCAAAGTTGCCATAAAACAGAAGGAACAGAAAGTTAAATGAGTTTGCAGAAACGATTTTTAGAAGTTCATTTTGGAATGCATGTATCAGATTATTGAAAATTACTTGTCCTTTAGTGAAAGTTTTGAGATTGGCTGACAGCGAGGAGAAACCATCTATGGGCTACCTTTATGAAGCCATGGACAGGGCAAAAGAAGCGATCAGAAATAACTTTAATGAAAAAAAAAGAGATTATGTGCCCGTGTGGAAAATAATTGATAGTAGATGGAATAAACAATTGCATCAGCCTATTCATGCAGCAACCTACTATCTAAACCCATCATTGAGGTACTCAGCAACCTTCAAAAGGGACGGTGAGGTTAATCGAGGAATCATTGAATGCATCGACAGATTAGTCCCTGATGAGAGCATAGTAGATGCGATACATCGAGAGATGGAGATATATGATAATGCTCTTCACTTGATGGGTTTGCCTGTTGCAATTCGCAACCGCTCTACGATGTGTCCAGGTACATTGTTTATTTTTATATTTAAGTTGCATCTTACATTACTGTGGATTATTATGTCTCTAATGTTTATATTTTTTTTACAAATGTTTGGTGGAACAGGTTTGGAAGTGATTGTCCAAACCTTAGAGATTTTGCAGTTAGAGTCTTAAGCCAAACCTGTAGTGCAACAGGTTGTGAAAGAAATTGGAGTGTTTTTTAACACATCCATACAAAAAAGTGCAACAGGTTGGAACACAAAAGGCTTAATGATTTGGTTTATATTCGTTGTAACATGCGCCTTCGTGAAAGGTAATGTTGTATTACTTTCAAATTTTCAATTCGATATTATTTAACTTCAATTTCAATTGTTAATATTACTTACTAATTGTTTATCTTTGTTTGTGTCGTAGGCAATTAAAAAAAGTAAATAGAGAAGAAAGTCAATTCGATCCAATAAGTTTGGATAATTTTGAGATATTAGAAGATTGGGTTATGGAAGACACTGAAGAAAATGCCCTCCTAACAGAAGAAGACGTTGCCTGCATTAATTTGGAAGGAGCGCAACAACATTATGGAGATGAAGAATTTGATTTTGAACAAGGTGTGGGCATGGCTGATGATGATGAGGATCTGCAACAAGGAGAAGATGAAGATTATTTAGTTGATGATCCTGATTACAATTTGTAAAATGTAACATTATATGTAACTGTAGTGTACTGTAAAGTGTAAATTATGTCTATTTTATTTTTTGGATTCAAAATATGTAAATTTGGATGCAATTGTTCAATGTTGAATGCTCAATCTGTACTAAACTTACATTATATGAATTTAAAGCAATTATCAGATTTTTCTTGATTTTTTCCTGATTTTTTTCGATTTTTTACTATTTTTTATTAATTTTTAATTAATTTTTGCATTATTTTAATATTAAAGTACGATACGATACGATACACCCGTATCGTGGAGCCCAGCGATACACGATACGATACGTGTCAGACAACACTGGTTAAAACTTCATGCTTTTTGGTGACACTGCCACATTTCATAAGAATCAATGCATTTGCATTTGATTTTCAAGCATATATGATGACAAAGTGTTTTTCTGCACTATCTTTTCTTCTATAATTAAATTCTATTGTTTTTCCAATGAAGGCATTCACCAAGTACTACGCATCTTTTCCTGAATTTTTCAGCCCTCTTCGTTGTCTACTTTTTAACAACCTTCCTGGCTGCAACACTTTTCTAATAGCCTTCATGGTTGTAAAATAACTTTAACAGTCCTCGTGACTGCAATCTTTAGCAACCTTCATGGCTACAATAATCTTTCACCACGCTTAACAACTCTCTTAGTTGCACACATTCAGCAGCTTTCTCTAAAAAATATTTCTATTTGGCGTTTTTGTCATAAAAGTGAGAAGTATTTGCACTTGATTATGAAACTAATCATCTTTAGAGAGAATATCCTCTATTATGGAAGAAATCGATGCATCTTGATGAATATCTAGTTTAAACCATTCTTTGAAGAAAAAGCGTTAACTTTTGAATCTCATTCTTCTGGTAGAACGCCCTGATGATTGTGTTAAAGGTGATAACAAAAAACAACTACTAAGCCTTTTCCCAAACTAGACGGGGTTGGCTACATGGATTCTTTGTTTCCACAGAGCCCTATCGTGTGCCATGTTAAAAGTTAACTCATAATAAGCTAGATCATTCTTTATTGTTTCTTTCCAACACTTTTGTGGCCATCCTCCACCTCTTTTAATACTTTTCAAATTTAGTTTTTCTAACCTTCTTAATGGTTCTTCTTTTGATCTTCTTCCTATATGTCCAAACCATCTTAAACGATATTCTCTCATTTTATCCTCTATTGATGCCACTCCTAATTTGTTTCTAATAACCTCATTATGTATATGGTCTTTTCTTGTATAACCACTCATCCATCTCAACATCTTCATTTTTCTCACAAACATCTTTTGTACAGTTTGGTAAATCTTGAACAAAACAACATCATATGATAATCATCGTGCTTTGCAAGAAGCAACTCTTCAATAATCAAGACTTGTTGAAAGGCATCCACGGCGTGCAGCTCCTCGACATCTCGGATATTGAAAGCTCGGATATCTTCAATTGAGATTACTAGACTATCACTCTTTCTTCTACCACTTTTCTTCCTATGGGAATGTTTGAATTTGGTAGATGCACTAATTGCTTTTCTTCTTGAGGACTCATCTTCTTCCTTAACTTCATGCAGAGCATATGCTTTCTTGTCAGCCCTTCCAATAAGTTCTTCAACCTTTTCGGCAATCCATCTCCAGATTCAATCTTTAAAATGCCTTTTTATTTTATAATTGTCAATGTTGGGGATTCCATCTTATTCTTTCTTTTCTATGTTACTGAAACGATTGGCCAAGGCCCAGATTGTGTCGACAACTTTTAGTGATGAACATGTCTTTGAAGTTTGAACAGCCTGCTTGTTTCCACACTTCAACGATGCTATTGCTGCATTCTTTATCTTTGTACAATGATTATGGATTACATCAAGTTGCTGTTGGAGCCTGCACATGGTCAAGATCAAGCACAATCTTTTATAAGCAAGAGTAGTGGCAGCAAGGACATGTAGAGGCAAAAGTGATAACTTCTTCTTCACGTAAAGTTGATGGTTTTGATTCAGTTTTTAGAATCCCCCTTTCTCTGCAGCCACTTTATCCTTCCTTTTTTGTTTCCTCCGTTTAGTTATATTTTTCATAAAGTCGTGAAAGTTATCTTTCATAACTAATTTTCTGGTTTGTTTTCCCACAAAATCGGGAAAGTCATCCTTTTTTGAAAATCACCTTTTCCACTAAATCAGATATGTTATTTCCTTTTTTCAGTATTCGATATTCAAGAAAATGAAATCACCTTTCCCCAAAAAAATTAGATCTTTCTTTCCAGATTTTTGCAACCTTTTTGGGAAGGATAAGTCATTCACCACGTCACTTTTGGCAACCAACCACCTTCCATCTTTGTCATCTTCTTCTTCCTTGAGAAAACCTTCGCACTAGGCTTAGGCTTCACTTTTGTCTTCACACGTTTAGCATGCCATTTTGCAGGACTTTTCATTTTTTATTCCGTATCTCAGCAAATAGCAAAAAAAAAAGACATCCTTTCCAAACTTCTGATGATTCAATTTTAGCTCATAGTCACCAATGTCTAATTCATCTAATAACTCGATCAAAATTTTGATAACTTCAAAATCAGGTTGCATCAATGGATACTGGCCAGCAATGTCAAAATCACATTGATAGAATTCTCTGCACCTTCCTTTAGATGGATTATCCCTTCTACCTTTGCAATCTGGTACCTTCTCATACTATTAATTCCATTCATGGCTAGGTAACGTGCAAATGGAACTGGTAGATCATAGCGCAGTGAACAGATTTCACCACCCTATGTAGAACCTTTGAAAAACAGCCTCATATATAACTCCCGTATAATAATCAAGACCCCTTGCAAGACTCAAGTCAAAAAACCACCCAATCAATGCACCTTGATCTCTCCAAAGTTATAAATAGAACTTATAGTTCTTCCAAGACAAAATTGCAATTGACCAAGAATTGCCCTCCTTTAGGTCAGCCAATATTTCCTTGGGGGGTCCTCTTTTCTTAACAAAAGAACCAATCGGTTTTGTTGTCTCGTTGCTTAAACCTTTATCCTCCACCAGCTCCTTGTTCAAACGATTGCTTATCTAACTTGTCAATGCTGGAGCACACTGAAGAAGGTACCCCACAAATCTCTAACATCCCATCCAGCAAAGTTCGTATCTTGGGAATTAATATCAGTATCACAAGAGTTCTCCATAGCAGTGCTTTTCTAGGCTTCACTACTACCATGATTTTTAGCTTCAAAGAAGGGGATCTCAAAATCAAATACTTACTCTCATTGGCCCATGCGTCTTCTAGTATCAAAGCAGTATCGCCACGACTGTCACCTGAAATTGCTCTTACCGATCGAATCCCGCTATGATACCATGATGAAATTCTCAGAAAAACATAGCATATAATCATACATAAAGAAATAAAAAGAACAACGAAGGAAAATACGGTGGAGATTGGAGGAGGGGGTAGGCCCTCCACTGGAGGCCGACCCCCTTTTCCCTCTCTCTTAATATGATTTATTAAACCTAATACAAACTATTCAGTCTTTATATAATGGATTGTTAAACATAAAATGACCGAACTGCCCTTAGTAATAAGAACTATACAATAATACATAAAATCTGCAAAATTATTAAAAATACTAAATTATCATATTCTTCAACAAAATGTCCCAATGGCAAGGGCCCTCATTTTAGGGTCTTACTTTGCTAATGATATAACAAAGTCACCTCCTAGGTGTGGTTTCATGGGCACCTTAACCAAGACTTTTCCTATACTAGGTAGGGTAGATTATGGTGCAACAGGAAGACTACCTAGGAGGTTACAGTCCTAGTATTATTCTCCCCAAACATAGTAACTTTCAAGTTTTAACAGAAACCAGTACATTAGTGTTGAAGAGATTGCACCACTGGCAGAAGATCCAACAAAGTCCTTGTCGGTCATCAGCTATCTAACACAAAATCCTCCTCTCTCAGAGTTTGGGACGGGCCATGTCACCTCTGACATAATTTCCATGGATAATTGAGAGAGAGTAAAATATAAGAACATAATGTAGTTAAAGCATGATTAATGATTACAAATTCTTTTAAGCCATAGTAAGTGTTTTATAAAGTTGAAAACACTGCTAGGTAGTATGGAATGAATCATGACATTGCAAAAGAAAGTTCGTAACAGAACGGAAGAAAATTATGATTAAGATATTGTCCATTCTTAAATCAGATTCAGCAGCAATGCTAAATATATTTGCTAGGTGGAAAAAAAGATTGTCCTACTGCAACTTTTGTAGAGCATCACAAAGAGATCATCAGAAATACAAACATATTGCCTCTTCTATGACAGGAGAAAAGCAACATGAATTAGAGGAATCAACTGCCGCCTTATGAAACATTGTGGTCGTCCGTGCAAATCAAACAAAAGTTAGACAAAGAAGCTTGAGTTCATCAAAGTGATCAAACCTTTCATTAAACCTGGAGACCTTGAGAACCAACATAATTGTCAAGCTTAAGAGCAAGCGAAGTTCATAAAGCATATCCTTTTGGTGTGTGTGAATGTGTCTTTGTGTGTGTGTGCGCACGTGAGAGAGAGAGAGAGAGAAAAGAAAACAACTAAGAGCGAGGAATTCAAACAGCGAGAGAAGAAACAAAAGATGATCACAAAAATCAAAGCAAGAGATTTGCAACCAGGAGCGGACCTTCCAAATTTCAAACCAAGATGAGAAGTCACGAGTCGAGTAGATTCCTTTTGAGATTAAAGTCACTAACATCATAAAATGAAAGAAAACCTAGCAAGGGCAATTTCACTTTGTGAATAGAAGAAGATATTCACCTCAGAGTCAAAATAAGCTCAGGCTCCGGCCCAATGGCGTAAGCCCAGATAGCTTGCCAATCAACCAAGTCATTAACATGAACAACATTCCCAACTTCATAACCACTACGCTTTCTAGGTCTCAAGTTGCACACGGCCTTCTCAAGCACAGAAACCAGAAGCTGCAATGCAAGAACTCGCTGTCCTGGAATCTGTGTTGAGCACATGCATAAACAACAAGGAAGCAAATTAGCATATCATGTATGAGAGATCAGCCAAACAACTTGGACCATGACTAGCAATGCTGAATATTCTTTTCATTAGTAGGCACCCTGTTAGATGTGGTAAATGACTGTAGAAGCCCCCAACTATGTGTGTCACACAGTCACATTTATTAACAATACCAGCACCTCTGTAAAATTATTTACAAGATGCAATTTCAGAATCTATAATAATCATTTTATTATAAGAACAGAACAACTAAATTCCCCTCATGCTAAACAGTGAACAGAAATAGATGTTTAACTGGCACAAGGAATTATGGTTCAGAGGTGACTTCAGTACTTGGCAAAAGTTGCAACTTTTCTTTCCTATTCAAAACGACCAAATATAACTAACCATGCACCAAATATATTGATCAGACAGCAAATATATTTGAAAATTAGACCATTCTAGTCTTGCTTCAATAAAGCATAAGAAATTTCCTTCAGGAAATGTAACTGACAAGGTATCAAGGATGAAAATCTAATACCAAACTTTTACCATAACTGCCTCGAAACAGATATGGTCCTTCCTTGTGTGGTTTCACATCCACCTGAGCATCTTTTCTGCCACTAACATCTTCTAGAACACGTTGATGACTGACAACCCAATGCTTCAAAAGCCCTTTGCTTCTATGGTTTCTCTCCAAAGTTCTAAGTGCTAAGCTAACTCCTTCCGACATTTATCCACCAACACAATGTTGTTTGCAAATTACATGGACCACAACACTTAATGTAGATTGTCTTTTGAGAATTCATCCATAACCTTGATAGGCTATTAAGCAATCAACAATAATATACGTGAGATTCTTCAGGGTAAAACGAAGAAATAAACAAGTAAAATAAGATGTCTTACATATGCTTTTCCTACCAAAACTCTGTCCAAAGGAAAACCATTTACTGTGAAGCACTTCGCAGCTAATCATGATACATCAATCTTGACATGCCACATGTAAATGGCGAGGACAATGCAAGGTTCATTGAAATGATTTCAGAGATGAATCTAGACTCTATAATCCATGTTAACAATATGCAACATCAAGAACTTTAGCGACTCAAACATAGCATATGCAATAGGGAAAAAATAACAACTCACTATACTTCTAGCAAGAGCTACTGCTTCTCTGATTGTGTAGCCTAAACCTTCAGGATCACCCTCAGTTCGCAGAAAATCTCGCTCTGTTGCATTATCAATTATGTCTTGACCCAAGTCTGGTAAAGAATAAGAATTTTCATTTCATCAAGAAATGTAAATATTGAAACACCAGTTCGTCTCCACAAGTGAAAATAGTAAATCAGAAACTCCACTTGCATTTGAGGTACCATGTTTGGATGGGAGAAAGTAAATGCATTGAAAGATTGTTTCCAAGACTATATTTGGTTCATCCTAATGATTTTCACACAGATCAAGATTATGATAGAATAAAACTTGAAATATTGAAAGGTAATATCAAAAATAAGTTTTAAGTTTGTTTCAATGCAAAGAAGAAACCACAAAATAGCACAACTGACCTGCCAGAGATATGGAGGCTTAGCAGAAGTAGAGCATGACTGAGGTTTTAATAGAATGCAGTCAGCTAGAAAAGTCACTAAGCTTCTCCATCAAACCAAAACCAAAAGCAAGCCGTTTTGAAGACTAATTGGGGTAAAGTATATGGTTCTTTGTCGTCTTGTATTATATTAGCATTTAACTCCAAAAGAAAGAATAATGTCATGCTAGACTTCTGCATAAATAAAAGAGCTACCTTTTCCAGAAATGAAGGAAAAACGAAAGTGATGGAATAGGTAGAGACTCGCATGTATGGTGGAGAGAATCAGAACCGAAATCCACAAGGCAGATGAAGATGGAACTCGTAGAAACATTGCATTCAAGCGTACAATTGCACCAAAACTATGAAAAAATGAAAAATGGATATCCCTAGGATGGTGGTGTCTCACCAGAACGATGGATGTTGTTGGAATAATAGAAGCCCAGTGGTGACTTCCGAACTCATTATGGCCACTAATGATTTTGGAGTGATTGAGAGGATTTAATCGAACAAGATCGACGAAGATGGAATCGGCAGTCGCAGTCTCCCTCTAGGAGCCATTGCCCTCTTTCTTCTTTTTATTCTTCCTTAATAAAAAATTACATAATACCATTGATAGGGTTTCCCCTTTCTAACCAACATTACAAGAGTGTCTTTAATGAAATGAATTTAAAGATACCTTTAAAAACAAATAAAGACCGCTAATAGACACTAAGAACTTTATACTTCTTCCAACACTCTCCCTCAAGTTGGGTGTAAATATTGTTGTGATACACAACTTGTCACATAACCTTTTCAATACATGTCTGCTGATGACTTTGGTTTGCATATCCGCACATTGATTTTCTGACCTCACATACACCATCTTGAAATCATTGGTATTCATATTGTCCCTGATAAAATGACAAACAATCTCTGTATGCTTGGTTCTCTCATAATATATTGAATTGATGCAATTTGGATTGTTGTCTTACTATCACAGAAGATAGGAATAAGACTTTTGATTAAAAATCCAATCTCCATAAGCAATGAGCGTAACCATTTTCCCTCACATATACCTAAGACAATTCCCTGTATTTGGTTTCTACTGTCAATCTAGCTACAATAGTCTACTTTTTACTCTTCCAGGATACAACATTAACTCCCACAAGTGATACATATCTTGAGGTAGATTTCTTGTCTTTAATAGATCTAGCTTAATCTGCATCAGTATATACTTCTATATTCACATGACCAATTATCTTTACATATTACTCCACATCCAGGAGTGCTATTTAAGTACATGAGTATGTGAAACATTGCATCAATATACATCTTTGATGCGCCTGCATAAATCGACTCACTTTTCCAACTACATATACTATATTTAAACGTGTAATGATCAAGTATATCAGCTTTCCAACCAATCATTGGTATCTAGTCACAACAGTCTTGTCATAATCGACTCACTTTTCCAACTACATATACTATATTTAAACGTGTAATGGTCAAGTATATCAGCTTTCCAACCAATCATTGGTATCTAGTCACAACAGTCTTGTCATATCCATCATCCAATTGAAGCTTCAGGTTGACATCCATGGGGTGTTAAGAGGTTTACAATCCAATATTTTTGTATCACGTAGTAAATCCAATGTATACTTTCATTGATTTAAGAATATACCGCCACCAGAATACACAACTCCAATACCAAGGAAATAGTAGTCTTCGTAAGTCCTTGATATCGAACAACTGATGTAAATCTAGTTTAAGCCTTTCAATTTCTTTAATATCATCGCCTGTCACAATTATATCCTCAACATAAACTAATAATAGAGTTAGTTTCATTCCTCTCTTAACAAATAGTATATGATCCCTAACACTTTTGGTATAACCTAATTTGATTATATTGTTGTTAAACTTTTCAAACCAAGCACGAGGTGATTGTTTTAGTCAATATATAGATTTCCTCAATCTCCATACTTTCGTTGTTATATCTTTATAACCGGGTGGAAGATCCATATAAACCTCTTCATTAAGCTCTCCCCTACAAGAAGGCATTATTCACATCTAGTTGACACATGGTCCACTTTCTCTAGACAGCAATACTGATGATGACATGTAAGTTTGGCTATAGGTGCAAATATCTCATCATAATCAATTCCATGAGATTGATTGTACCCTTTGGCTACTAACTGGGCCTTATACTTTTCTAGTGTCCCGTTTGCCTTGAATTTTATGGTATAAACCCATTTATGGCCAACTTATTTTCTCCCATGTGGGAAGTCACTAACTTCCCATGTTTTGTTTCTCTCTAATGCTTGCAACTCATATTACATAGCATCTTCCCATTTTGATGACTTAGAAGCTTCTCAAAAATCCTTTGGAATCTTATATGCTTCATCATTCAAAACAAAGTTATGATAACCAGGTGATATGTGATCATAAGACATGAACTAAGTAATAAAATATTTGTCATATAGTCTTTTGCCTTTACTGAGGGCAATAGGAACATCTAAATTTAATTCTTTCTTTCACTCAGATATCATTTTGATTTGAGGATAAGGCTCCCCCTTTGTCTGTGGTTCCCTAAAAATTAGGCATAAATACTCTTGTATCTCCTCTCTATAAACTTTCATCTCCTTTTCCTTCTGTTGTCCATCTTGCTCATTTGCTAGGATGTCCTCAAAATCCTCTTCATAAGTGGTGTTCATTGGCAATACTTGCTCATTTGGTATAGCTCTTCATGGCATGGTTTCACATGAGAAGTATGGAGTAGTTGTTCTAATAGTTAGGTTCTAGCAACTTCTAAGATATGCCTATTCTTTCTTTCCACGACACCATTTGGTTTGGGGTATAAACACACGAAGTTTGATGTATAATACCATGAATTTACAAATATCCTTGTAAGCAATGATTGATAAACTCACTACCATTATCAGACCTGAGTAACCTAATGAGATGTCCAAATTGGGTTTCAATAAGCTTATGAACAATAGGGAAGATAGATGAAACTTCATATTTTGATTTTATAAGATACACAAAGGTAAATGTGGAATAGTTATCAATAAAAGTAACAAAATATTGATATTTTCCTAATGAGAGAATGAAACATGGGCCCGATACATCACAATGTATCAACTCAAATGGAACTAAAGATTGTGACTCACGGCCAGGGAAAGACACTCTACGATGTTTCGCTCTTTGGCATACATCACGTTGAAGGACCAATTCTTTATGAGATTCAACAAAAACTACAGCTCTAATTTTTTAGGCTGATAGGTGTCCTAATCGGCTATGCCATAACCTGAGCTTTTTCTTTACTTTTGTGGCTGCAAATACATTCTTTGGTGGTGGAGTAAAATTGTCAGGGAGTATATAAAACCCATTCCTCGGTTGACCATGTCCAAAGGTTCTTCCCGTCTTCACATCCTTAAATTTACAACCAAGAGGAGAGAATGTTATTAAGAATTGTAAATCTCTAACTAAAGAACCCACTGATAACAAATTAACTGGAAACTCAAGAAGATATATGATTGATTTCAATTGAAAGTTTTGAGTCAACATCTTTTCTTTTCTTTTCACAAGAATTAATGATCCATTTGCTAGTTTGATATACTGATGTATGAATATCGGTTGATATTCTATGAACTTAGAGTTATCACCTACCATATGATTAGTTGCTCCTGCATCTATTACCCAAAATTTAGATCGAGCATAAGAAGAGTTACCATTAATAGTGAAGGAAGTAGGAACACCTACCTCTTGTTATTACGAGGAAGTTGATGGTTGATCTCTAAGTTTGGATTCAATTTCTCTAATTTTCCTCCTCAATTCCAACATTTCATCATGTGATGCTGGTTTTGTTGTCTTCTCAATGGTGGTAGCAACATAGTTTCCTTGATCTCTGATGTTTGTCGACTTTCTAATAATTTCCCACTGATCTCTAGTATGTTTTATTTTGCCACAATGTGAACATTTTAATTTATTGTTGTCATCATTGGCTTGAAATCGACCACCTCCTCTTCCTCTAGGAAGAAATGAACCTCTTTCACGCGGAAATGTCACTTAGCCTCTTCCTGCAATATATCACATATCACCCTTTTCCATATTTTTCGTATCTTCCTCTTAAGAGGAGAGAGTAAACTATTCCAACTAAAGGCAACTCTTCTTTACTAAGAATATGAATCTTAATTGATTCATAATCTGAAGAAATTCCTATAAGAATATTAATCTTAATTGATTCACACTCGGAAGAAATTCCTCATAGGAGGTTGAACACTTTCTTTATATCAACATTTGCACTCCTTTCCTTTATACAACGATTGCATTTGTTATCAACTACATGTTCATTCCAAAGCCCTCGAAGTTTTCACAATAGTCACTCACTGATTTATCCCCTTGTCGGTACTTTTTAATCTTTTCTAATACTTCATATTCCTTCGCAATATTTCTTTTCCTTGAATATGCTTTGGCTACAGCTACCTAAATCTCTGAAGTTGTCTTCATGTACATAAATGTCTTACCAATGGATGGAATCATTGACTGTATAAGACAAGAACTTACGAGAGCATCTTCATTTGACCACCTTTCATAATATTGATTATTTTGTCCGAGCATACATGTGTTCCTTTGACAAATCTCAATTTTTCTCTTGATTTGATGACCAATTCGATTTATCTTGCCCATTCTCAATAGTTTTTTCCATCCAATTTGATATTCGTAATCTAGAATGGTCCTATTTTTTACTCCTCCTTGTGCTTTCCTTCCATGATTTATGGTTTTCCATAATAACTTACACGGCTTCTATTTCAAGATTTATGGCATCAACATGTCTGACTGCAGCAACTATCTTTCGATGCATTGAAACAGCTCTGGTCATGTAATAGCCACCATCAACCATCGATCTCTTGATGAAGTGCTCAAGAAGGATTTGATACCATTTTGATTTTGGAGTGATTGAGAGAATTTAACCTAACAAGATCAATGAAGATGGAATTGACAGTGGCAGTATCCCTCTAGGAGGCGCCACCCTCTTTCTTCTTTCTATTCTTCCTTAAATAGTGTCACTCCCAAATTGTTTCTAATAACCTCATTATGTATACAGTCTTTCCTAGTATGACCGACCACTCAATCATGTCAACATCTTCATTTGTGCCACCGACATCTTTTATACATGTTAATGATTAACTGTCCAACACTCAGAACCATAAAATAATTCAAAGCATCTCGTTGAAGGGCTTTATGTTTAAATATACCTTCTTTCTCGCTTTTGAGGTTCCACCATTTAGTCCGAATAATAGTTTGATGCACTCTTTTCTTCTTTGTCCACTTTTTTAACTATAAATTCATAACTAAAAATCGGTATGGGGTGGTTAAAGTTTTTCCTGAAATTACCTTTCAATCTTTACAAACACGATCTATCTTTTTTCCTAGAAACAAAATAATCAATTTGTGTTTGTGATAAGCCACTCTTATAAGTAATTAAATGTTCATCTCGTATCTCATTTTTTGAAGATTGTATTGACCATAAAGAGATCAAATGTCATAACAAAATTTAAAATCTCCCTACCTTCCTCGTTTATATCCCCAAAACCAAAGTTTTCATGCATAATTTGATATCCTAATGCCTCTTTACTTACGTGTTCATTTAAGTCTCCTCCTAAACAAATCATCTCCCTTTATGAGATTCTTTAAATCACCTTATCTAACTCTTCTCAAAAAGCTGTCTTTATACTATCTTCTAGTCTTACTTGGGGTGCATAAGCACAAACTATATTCAAAACCTTTGCTCCTAGCACTAATTTCAATGTCATGGTTCAGTCATAATATTGTTGTATATATACTACACTATCCTTTAAATCTTTATTTATGAAAACACCAACTCCGTTTCGAACAATTTTCTTTTCTGAGTACCATAATTTAAAACATATATCATCAATCTCCTTTGTTTTTTCTGCAACCCACTTTGTCTCTTGTAATCATAGGATATGAATCTTTCTCTTAATCATAGTATCTATCGCCTCCATTAGCTTACCCGACAATGTTCCGATATTCCAAGAACTAATATGAATCTTATTATCTAGGACTAGCTTCCATATCCCACATCCGTCCATGCTGAAAATATGGACTCTCTCTACAATTTGTTCACTACATTAGGTGACAATGTAGCGGGACTAACTTCTTTACACACACCCGTCCATGATGTGGGAACCCTCTCTACAATTGATTCACTACATCCTGGCGAAAATGTAGAGGCCCTTACTTACTTTTCACTGCATTCGGGCTCTACAATTGATTTTTATCAGTGGAGCTCTATAAATAATAATTAATATCATCAATACATATGTGCTTGGGACTCTAATAGTTAATAACTCCAATTATTAGAACTTTATAAATAATAACAAAGGGTGTATTGTATTATACGTGTGACATGCTCCTGTATCGTGCGATACGGCCTGTATTGCACGATACAAGCTGATAAATTTACACTATGTGATACATTACTTATATACGATATGATATGATACGAACGGTATTGTACACTACGAAGCGATACGGGTAACACTAGGCTATAAAGAGATCATATGGCATAGCAAAATTTAAAATTTTTTTATCTTCCTCATTCAAATCCCTAAAACTATAGTTTTCAAGGATATCTTGATATTCTAATGCCCCTTTACCCACATGTCGATTTAGATCTCCAAACAAATACTATCCTTTTATGAAATTCTTTGAATCACCTTATTTAACTACTTCAAAAATGTGTATCTTCAAGTCTTACTTGGAGCGGATATCACAAATTATATTCAAAGTCTCTACTCCTAACACTAATTTCACTTGCATAATTCGGTCATCATATTATTATATGTTTATTACACTATCTTTCAAATCTTTATTTACAATGATATCAACTCCATTTCAAGCCTTTTTTTTAGTACCATGATTCAAAACCCGTATTCTCAATCTTTTTTTTTACCCACTTTATCTCTTATAAATATAAAATATGAATCTTTCTCATAATTATAGTATCTATCACCTCCATTAACTTGCAAGTCAATGTTTCAATATTTTAAGTACTAAGGTGAATCTTATTATTTACGACTAGCTTTCTTACCCTCTGCATCTATTCATGAGAAAAATACGAAGAGCCTCTTTGTAATTTGTTCACTTTATTCAAGCACTAAAGTCATCCAGTCAAATGCAATAACAAAATAGAAAATAAATACCAAAAAGTGGCAATAGAGGTAGGTGTTATATGAACATAAGGGATGTACAGCAAATAGAGGCTTGGTGAGTGAACGACACAATTCAAAGAGTATCCTACAAAGTGCATGAGAGGAATGAAAATCATGACAATTTAGAGGATTACAGTGACGCAAAGAAAGAAGAAGAGGTACTTAGGAGAGGAAAAACTAACGCTTGAAAGAATTTGAAGAAAAAGCTTAACACAAAACAAGTGTGTAGGGCAAAGATCCTCAATCGAGCCTAATGTATCAATAGTAACGAGGCAAGATGCTCATGACAAGCATGGATATCAATGTGAGATGAAAGAAACGGTTTTATAACTTTTAATGAGAGTTTAAGTGTTAAGATTAGCTTGGAGAACAAAGAAACCATCCTATCTACCACAGAATTTAAGTAAAGTCCGTTATAATCTGATCTTTATTGATGATACAAGAGGAAATTTCAGGAGCAGTGATTTTCTGATCACCTTCACAAGATTATGACTTCCTTGGGCACTAGCCTCCAAGTTTTCTTATTCACTCAAAAAGAAAACTTAACTAGGATTTCCTAATCACAGATTATATTAATAGAGTGTTTTAACTTGAAAGACTAATCTATCCTTGCAATAAAACATAATTAACAAGCAATACTAAAAAACAAATAATGAGATACAAGAATCGATCGAAAGTTTTTCTCAACACTTTCCCTCAAGTTGAGAGAAAGATGCTCATGACTCTCAATTTCCTCAAAGAAGTCACAAGTCCACTTCTATTAAATGCTTTTGTGACAATATCTGCACACAGGTTTGCAGAGTTAAGATAATTCAATTAAAGCACTTGATTCATTACTTGATACAATCTGTATTGACAATATAAGGGAATAGGACTTACTATCTCCATACCCAACTCTTTAACAGGAGACATTAACCACAGTCCTTAAGATATCCCTTGGGCAATTACTCTCTATTCAACTTCTGCACTAGATCTGACTACAACTATTTGTTTTTTGCTTTTCCATAAAACAATATTGCCCTCAATTAGTACAATATATCTAAAAGTAGATTTTCTCTCATCTAGAGATTTGGCCCAATTTGCATCTAAATACATTTCAATATTAAGATGTCCCTTATTTGTATAAAGAATAAGGAGTCCAGGTGTGCCCTCAATTAGTACAATATATCTAAAAGTAGATTTTCTCTCATCTAGAGATTTGGCCCAATTTGAGTCCTGGTGTACCCTCAATTAGTACAATATATCTAAAAGTAGATTTTCTCTCATCTAGAGATTCGGCCCAATTTGCATCTAAATACATTTCAATATTAAGATGCCCCTTATTTGTATAAAGAATAATGAGTCCAGGTGTGGAGCATGCATGAACCTACTATGATGCACGAGTATGCCTTTAAGCATTGCGTACCCATATCCGGTATGTAACAGGCACAAGTATCGGTATGTTAGGCATGTATCGATACATCAAAATATGTATTGGTACACGTAGGCATGTCCCAGTACGCGTATCCACTATTGGTAAAGTACCCATATCGGTACGCGTTGGATCAGGTCAACCCACATAGATATAGGTTGAGCCAATCCAAATAACAAAATTTCAGAGATTAAGAAGAATTGTCAACCCTAGTCCCCAATGCTCGTATGCATACCCTCTTTCTCTCTCTGCTCTAGGTCGCACATGCATATTACCGGTGGATGATGAACGACGACGATAGGATCATCAGTGGCCCAACAAGCGACAAATGGCGAGGGGATCATCGGTGGCCCCAAGAAGTTAGATGTTTTGTTTCTTTTTTCAACTTTTTCATTAGATGTTTTATTATGGGTCTTGGAAACGATCACCTAACGAGGCTTTTTTTTATTTCTCAACTAATGAACAAGATTGTGAGTCATCATCTTGCTCTTTTGAGGCTTGAAAAGGCTTTTTTCGATTTCTGAACTCAAACCTTAGCTTAGAAATTCTTTTTAACCGGTATTCATACCTTTACTCTCTATGATGAACAAGATTTTGATTCAATATTTATCCAAAAAGCCTTAAAATTCCAATCATTAGCGTAGTCATCTATATTTACAAATACAACACTTCCCTACTTCGAAAACCAAAAATAAGTAACAACATAAGCAGCTGGTGCCAATGCCACATGCACATGGAGAGAGAAAGAGAGAGGCAAAAAACTAGTATAGAAGAACTAGTAGGTCAACCTCACTGGCAAATGGCATACCATTTTTGTGAAACCAAATGTGTTTAATTCCTTTAACTAGTATTGCATAGTTTGTTTTATTTGTTAATGGTGCCTCATCTGAGTCAACGTGGAGCCATGAGTCCTCAAAGTTTTGAGGGTGAACTTTTTTTATATTATCTCGAGAATCTGAATTTTGATATAAAAGTTACATGTATAAAGTTGAAAATGTTATTGAACTTTCTTGTTTTAATATGCTTTAGTTGGTATTATGTTTATATTAATTTGTGTAAATTTACCTTTTATTATATTTTTTAATAGTGTCATACCTATATCTTAGTTTTTAAAAAATGTGTGTACCCCTTACCCATACTCGTACCGGGTATCGGTACCATATCCATACAACGCTAACCATTCCCACTACAAATGCGACGTTTGGACGGGTAATGGTTAGACAAATCAATTTCCCAACCAATCTTTGATACCTACCCAAATCTTCGTATTGTTCTTCATCATGAAAATGTAGTTTCTGATTTGCTTTCATTGGAATGTCACTCCTCTTACAATCAGACATATTTGTATCATGCAATAAATTCATAGTATATTTCCTTTGAGTCAAGAACACTCTTGCTTGAATACAATGCCTTGAATAACCAAAAAGTAATGTAGTTTGTCTAAGTCTTTTAGGTCAAAAAATTAACTTAACTTTGCCTTAAGTCTCATGATTTCTTCAAGGTCATCTCCTATAAAATGCCATCTACATAGATAATCAAAATAGATATTTCTTCTCCCTTAATGAACAAAGTATGATCATTCACACTCCGGTGGAATCCCAAGGACCCAAACTACTCACACCTTCACTGAATTTCTCAAACCAGGCTCTAATAGATTGTTTGAGAACATAAATAGATTTATGTAATTTGCATACCTTACCCTCTAGTTCCTTAATATTGAATCCAGAAGGTAGCTTAGTATAAGCTTCTTCGTTGAGAGTTCTCATTAAATCCAATTATCACATATCCCAACCTTTGTGTGCTGCAAGACTCATAATAACACTGATAGAGGTAAGTTTTGCAAATGAGACAAAAGTTTCAGGATAATTAATTCCATATAACTGACTATAATCTTTAGATATCAGTCTTGCCTTAGAGACAAATCAACAATAATCCCAGTATTATTCTTTTTTAAGGTATCTAATTTACTCGGCATAGCATCCTTTCACTGAGGAACTAGATTTGCTTCTTCCATATTTCTCGGTACATGGTGTAATTCGGCATTTATAACAAAATTATAATAGCTTTCTGAAGTAGAATTACAGGAGACATATTAAGAAATGGGATAAAGACTGGAAGTTCTTTTACCTTTCCGAATAGCAATAAGAAGATCAAAGTAAATTCTATGAAATGTAGTTGATCTAAATTTGAAGAGTCCTTGATCACGATATCTTAAACATGGGACATCACCACTTTTCTTTCTCTACGAACATAAGTCTTGATGTCTTTAGGAACATCACCAACTTGGTCATTCTCATCGAGATCAGATTCAATTTTAATGGGGCTTACGGGAAGGCCTGGTGTAGGAAGAATAGCAATAGGTTTAACTATAGGAATCGTGGACTCCTTAAAAAGATAATAGAAATTAGATAAAAAAAAAGGTAACATCCAAGAACACATAAGACTTCTGGTGCACCACATCATAACATTTATATCCTTTTTGAAAATTAAAATATCCAATAAATATACACTTGGTGGCTCAAGGATCTAGTTTATATCAAGCATTCAAATAGACATGAACATAACAGGTACACCCAAAGAAATGAGGTGGAATATGAAACAACTTAGAATTAGGAGTAATAATCTTTCATGGAGACTTACCATAAGTAAACAGCTTGGCATCCTATTAATAAGATAAACCTCTGTCAGTATTGCTTCACCCCAAACGTATTTAGGAGCATTACATCTAATGACTAAGGTACAGGCTACCTCAAGAATGTGTTTATTCTTCCTTTTCGTTACATCGTTTTGTTCAGGAAAATTTGAAAATGATATTTGATGTATAATCCCATGTTTATGAAGGTATTCTTGTAATCTATCTTACACGTATTCTTCACTATTATCAGACCAAAGAATCCTTAACGAATGATGAAACTGAGTTTCAATAAATTTATGAACCACTCAAAAGATTGCAAAAATCTCATCTTTTGATTTCATTAAATAAACTACAGTAAAATGAGTATAATCATATACAAAAGAGATAAAGTACTTATAACCATTAAGAGAGGTAATTGGACTAGGACCCGAAACATCATAATGAATTAATTCAAAAGGACGTGACATTCTAAACTCACTACTATGAAAAGAGACGTGATAATATTTTGGTTTTTAAAAACATCACACAAAAGAGCTAATGATGTATATAGCCCCTTTTTACTGAGAGAAATACTGAGAATCAATAGTTTAATCTTTCAAAAGATGTCTCAAGCATTCATGCCACAACTTGAGTTATTCTTCTGTTGTAGTCATAGGTGAAAGAGTAGAGGTAGAAGGCTTAGTCACTAAGTCTTCAATGATTAGCCCCTTTTTCAAACTGCCAACAACAACAACAACTACTAAGCCTTTTCCCATACTAGACAGGGTCGGCCACATGGATTCTTTGTTTTGTTTCCACATATCCCTATCGTGTGCCATGTTAATAGTTAACTCATAATAAGCTAGATCATTTTTTATTGTTTCTTTCCAACACTTTTGTGGTCGTCCTCTACCTCTTTTAATAATTTCCAAATTTAGTTTTTCATACCTTCTTATAGGTTCTTTTTTTTATCTTCTTTTTATATGTCCAAACCATCTCAAATTATATTCTCATTTTATCCTCTATTGGTAACACTTCTAATTTGTTTCTAATAACCTCATCATGTATACGGTCTTTTCTTCTATAAACACTCATCCATCTCAACATCTTCATTTCCGTCACAGACATCTTTTGTACATGTTGATGATTAACTGCCCAACACTCAGAACCATAAAACATGACAGGCCTAATTGTTGCTCTATAATATTTACCTTTTAACTTTAATGGTATCCTCTTATCACAAAGAATACCTTATGCTCCTCTCCATTTTAACCAACTAGCATTAATTCTATGCGTAACATCTCCATCAATTCTTCCATCACTCTGAAAAATTGAACCTAGGTATTTAAAAATTTTCTTTTGGGATATGCAATGTGTGCCAATTTTAATTTCTATATCCTCTGAAGTAACCCAATGATCAAACTTACATTCCATATATTCTGTCTTTGTTCTACTAAGTCGAAGGCCTTTGCTTTCTAATGTTTCTCTCCACAGTTCCAATTTTCTATTAACTTTTTCCCTAGACTCCTCCACTAACACAATGTCATATGCAAATAACATACACCAAGGTACTTCATCTTGAATATGTTGTTAACTCATTAATCACCATTATAAATAAGTATGGACTTAAAGTTTATCCTTAATGTAACCCAATATTAACTTCAAAGAAGTATGTCATTCCTTCATGAGTCCTCACACATGTTTTTGCACCATCGTACATGTCTCTTATAAGGTTAATGTATGTTAATGGGATACCTCTTTTTTCCAAAGTTCTACAAAGAACCAACCTCGGTAGCCTATCCTAAGCTTTTTCGAGATCAATAAATATCATGTGAAGGTCTTTCTTTTTTGCTCTAAAATGTTCCATAAGACGTCTCAAAAAGTGAATCGCTTCAACAGTAGATCGGCCTGGCATGAATCCAAATTGGTTCTATGTTATACTTGATACTTGTCTTAACCTACGTTCGATAATTCTTTCCCACAATTTCATAGTATGGCTCTTTAACTTGATACCTCGATAATTCGCACAATTCTGAATGTCTCCCTTGTTCTTATATATGGGTATAAGTGTACTCGCTCTCCATTCATCGGGCATCTTTTGGTTTCTCCATATTTCATTAAATAGTCTTGTGAGCCAAGTGATTCCTATTTCTCCTAGTATTTCCCAAACTTCTATAGGAATATTGTCTGGTCTTACCGATTTACGACCCTTCATATGTTTAAGAGCCTCTTTGACTTTTCTTTTGAATGCGTCGGTAGAAATTGTGGTTTATATACTTTTCTGATTTGGCTAACTCTCCTAAGCTAACACTAATATCTTTATTTTCAAACTCCGCCCATGTAAGGGATCACTCTTGCATTGTCAATCCCAAGCCCGAATAAAGGATGAGGGTTTTCTTAGGCTACCGACAGCCAACGTAAAACTTCGTCAGATTTTTATAACATGAATTTTTCAAACTACTATGAACAAAAGTTCTCTCCGTCTTTAGATCTTGCAAGACACAACCAAAAGAAAAAATGTAACTCTATGGGTGAGATCCTTGGTCTGGGAGCTAACAAATAATAAGTTTACTGGAAAACTGAGAACATAAGTGTAGAGGAAAACTGAGAACATAAGTTTAGAGGAAAACTGAGAACATGAAATATTAAAGATAAATTATACAGTGAAGTTTGTAGACTTCCCTTTACCATCATGAATGAATGAGACTCATTAGTCAATCTAGTGGGCTCCTTGTTATAAAGATGTTACAAATCGATAAGCAAGCAGTATCTCTAACCATACGATCAATTGCACCAAAATCTACAACCCATATTCTAGGCATAGAAGGAGAATTATTCTTTGACATGTATGTAGTCTGAGCAATCATAGCTTGAGACTCTAAGGTAGAGGGTTGATTACCTAGTGAGCACTCTAAACCCTCTATGTATTTCATCAATTCGTTAATGGACCTGATATTTGCACTTCTAATGTGGTATTGGACATATTGACATAGTGTTTCTTAACAAACTCGAGCTTACCAATCAAATCTCAACATTGATCTTTTCTGTGATGATTCTTATCACAATAAGAGCATTTAAGTTTTTCCTTTTCTTTTGAAGCATTCACAACCTCTATCACGCGGATTGTATCCTCCTCTTCCTCGATTAGGTTGATATGCGTTTTTACCTCGAATATTCCCCTCCAAAAAGAGAAATAAATTGTGTCTAGTGAAGGTAGTTCTTCTCTTCCTAAATATTGACTATGAACAACTTTATACTCAGAGTTGACTCACCTAACTCACCAAATAAATCAAATACCTTATGTTTTTCACCTTCATCCTGTCTTTCTTTGGAATATTTAGGACACTTGATATTAGTATAAAATTGTAATTCATCCAACAAACCACACAAATCAGCATAATATTCACTAATAGTCTTGAGTTTCTTGTATGTATTTTCTAATTTTCTCTAAGACTTCATATTCTTTGGTAATATTTTTCCTTCTAGAGTAAGCCTCATATATAGTCGTCCAAATATCGGTTGTTGAATCTTGATACATAAAAGTTATGCCTATTGATTGGACCATGAACTACAAAAGCTAAAAGGACACCAATGCATCATTGTTTCTCCATCTTAAATAGGTTGGATTGCTGTCATTTAGTTTTGGTTGAGTTCCTTTTAAGGTATTCCCATCGACTACGTGCTAGAACCAATGTTGTTTGTACCGTATCATATTGTATCATTTTTCTCCGTGAGGCATGTGTATCGTATCATATTATAAATTTTTAATTAAAAAGTAGTTTAAAATAAATAGAAAAAAATAAATGATTATTATGAAATAAAATAAGTAAGGATAAGTTTTTAAATTGTATAAAAAACTTATTTAAATTATTTAATAAGGTATCAAGGTTATGGACTTTGGCAGGTAGTATGGAACTGCCTTTCTTGTTCGACAATCCCAATTAGGCTAGTTTCCTAATTTGTGGGCTGTTTTATGATCACCTTTACAAGATGACAACTTCCTTGGGCACTAACCCCCAGGTTTTCTTATTCACTCAAAAAGAAAACTTAACTAGGGTTTTCTAATCACACATTATATAAGAGTGTTTTAACTTGAAAGACTAATCTACATACTAAAGAACAAATAATAAGATCAGAGATGCTGGAAACGATCCAAAGCTTCTTCTCAACAAAGTCATCTTTTAATCTACGAAGTCCAGCAAGTTTAATAGTCAATCATATTGCCATGGAAGTTGAGAAATTGTTAGGAAAAGATAGTATCATTTAGCTTACAAGATTGTTCATAACTTAATAATAACACCAATGATCAAGAAAATACCAAAGGAATTGAGTATAGTGATATTTGTATCCAAGAATATGGAAGATATTCAAATTATGTCAACTATATGGGTATAAGATCAATGAATCATACCATGATATAATGAGAAACAATTACTAGAAGGTTGAGACAATTATGTAGTATAATATTATTTGGATTTATATCAAGAATATATATTATTGAAATTATTCACTTATTGAGACCAATGTTATGTGTATCGCATCGTATCACACGATATGTACGATACAACAGGTAGTATCGCATAAGATAGAGTATCGTGTCATATCGGGCAATATGGCTAGGGACTGGCCGAACAGAAACCCAAAGTTTTGCGGGTTTCTAGCATCTGTTCACAGCTCCTCAACGCTTCCTCCGGTGGCTCTCCCCCTCCTTGGTGTTCAAAGCTCGAAAAAAAGTGCTCTACAACGTCCGTGCAAGGCTCCCAACTGGAATTGTGGTATAACTTTTGCATTTTTTTAAAGAAAAAAATCTTTGTATTTATTGTTATTTTGGTGTTATTTGCATTTTTCTTTTTTTGAATGACAAAATATGAAGTTATAAAGTGAGTGGATATGATTTTTATTAGTGTTATCCGTATCGCACTGTATCGTATGATACGGTGTGATAAGTATCGTACGCCCAAAAAAAATCTAAATTTTTTTTTCAAATTTTTTTTTTTCAAAATTTAGTTTTTTCAATATTTTTTTGCAGGTTTCTGGCCTATCTTCACTTCCCTATGCTTGTAATTTGGGTTTATAATTTTATTTATTAAATAAGAATAATTTATGAACAAATAAAAATTGTGACAAATCATCTCCCTTTCTGTTGCCAACTTTTAGGTATATTTCTCTTAACAGTTTCTAATTTCATGAGATCACAAACAATTAAAAATATTTGGTTGTCTCGGTTCATTGAGTGGGCATTTCAAACCTTCACTATTTTAGGGTTCACCTTACGTGACTTCCATTGAGTTGAACATGATCAACGTGTGTCAGGCTTAACTCAGACTCTGAAGTGACAAATGAAGCTCAAGCATTAGTTAAAAAGCTAGTCTCTAGTAAGACAAAAAGGGATATCATCGTGTAATAATATCACATCACTGAGGTGTCATAGAATAGATAATCAAAGAAATTGAGCTCATTGTTTTGCTCACATATAAAAATTAGCAAATATAACAACTACATGTACAAATATAGCAGTTTGTTAATTTTGATATATTAGATGAGTGGATTATAGAAGATAACGAAGAAAATGCACTCCTAACCAGTGTTGTCTGACGCGTATCGTATCGTGTATCGCTGGGCTCCACGATACGGGCGTATCGTATCGTACTTTAATATTAAAATAATACAAAAAATAATTAAAAATTAATAAAAAATCGAAAAAATTCAAGAAAAATCTGATAATTTCTTTAAATTCATATAATGTAAGTTTAGTACAGATTGAGCATTCAACATTGAACTATTGCATCCAAATTTATATATTTTTAATCCAAAAAATAAAATATAAACATAATTTATACATTACAGAACACTACAGTTACATATAATGTTACATTTTACAAATTGTAATCAGGATCATCAACTAAATAATCTTCATCTTCTCCTTGTTGCAGATCCTCATCATCATCAGCCATGCCCACAACTTTTCTTCAAAATCAAATTCTTCATCTCCATAATGTTGTTGCGCTCCTTCCAAATTAATTCAGGCAACGTCTTCTTCTGTTAGGAGGGCATTTTCTTCAGTGTCTTCCATAACCCAATCTTCTAATATCTCAAAATTATCCAAACTTATTGGATCGAATTGACTTTCTTCTCTATTTACTTTTTTTAATTGCCTACGACACAAACAAAGATAAACAATTAGTAAGTAATATTAACAATTGAAAACTGAAGTTAAATAATATCGAATTGAAAATTTGAAAGTAATACAATATTACCTTTCACGAAGGCGCATGTTACAACGAATATAAACCAAATCATTAAGCCTTTTGTGTTCCAACCTGTTGCACTTTTTTGTATGGATGTGTTCAAAAATACTCCAATTTCTTTCACAACCTGTTGCACTACAGGTTTGGCTTAAGACTCTAACTGCAAAATCTCTAAGGTTTGGACAATCACTTCCAAACCTATTCCACCAAACATTTGTAAAAAAAATATAAACATTAGAGACATAATAATCCACAGTAATGTAAGATGCAACTTAAATATAAAAATAAACAATGTACCTAAACGCATCGTAGAGTGGTTGCGAATTGCAACAGGCAAACCCATCAAGTGAAGAGCATTATCATATATCTCCATCTCTCGATGTATCGCATCTACTATGCTCTGGACTAATCTGTCGATGCATTCAATGATTCCTCGATTAACCTCACCGTCCCTTTTGAAGGTTGCTGAGTACCTCAATGATGGGTTTAGATAGTAGGTTGCTGCATGAATAGGCTGATGCAATTATTTATTCCATCTACTATCAATTATTTTCCACACGGGCACATAATCTTTTTTTTTCATTAAAGTTATTTCTGATCGCTTCTTTTGCCCTGTCCATGGCTTCATAAAGGTAGCCCATAGATGGTTTCTCCTCGCTGTCAGCCAATCTCAAAACTTTCACTAAAGGACAAGTAATTTTCAATAATCTGATACATGCATTCCAAAATGAACTTCTAAAAATCGTTTCTGCAATCTCATTTAACTTTCTGTTCCTTCTGTTTTGTGGCAACTCTGCAAATTGTTGCCACTCATCTAAGGAGAACATTCTCTTTAAAGCTTGCTTCTGTCTCACAATACTCTGTACAGATAAAAAGTTTGTTGCGAACCGAGTTGCAGCTGTGCGAAGAAGCTCTCCACCTTCTGTGTATCTCCTCATCATACACAAAACAAATGCATGGTTGTAAATGAATTTTGTAATATCTTGGCAACACTCAGTTGCTGCCTTTATTTCATCTATCTCACCAATGTCCTCGAGGATGAGATCTAAACAATGGGTTGCACATGGTGTCCAGTAGAAAGTCCCATAAATATCAGCTAACTCCTTTCCAACTGCTTTGTAGTTAGCTGCATTATCTGTAATCAATTGGACTACATTTTCTAACCCAACCTCCTATATAACCTTATCAAATTCCTCTCGTAGGATCTCTGCAGTGTGCCTCTCCTCTGACATATCTAGAGATCTCAAAAACATGAGTCCTTTAGGACAATATACAAGAAAGTTTAGCAATGTTCTTCCTCGCCTATTGGTCCATCCATCTGCCATGATAGTGCATCCTGTTTCCTTCCATGATTGTCTCAAAGTCGAACAGTATTGCTGCACTTCAATCACGTTCTGATCTAATATCTTCCCTCTCAACTTCTGATAAGAGGGCATCCTGTATCCTGGACCAATGTTAGCAATTGCATCTGCCATTGCTTGAAAATGAAAACTGTTTGCTGCATTAAATGGAATGCATGCATCATAAAACCATCTGCCCACTGCAAGGTCTGCTTGATCGTGCAATTGTTCTCAAGCCATAGCAGCACGAATTCCTGGCTGAGCACCAGGTATAGTGGAAGGAGGAAAGAACGAATGTATGCTAGAAGAAGAAGCTCTTCCTCTACTCCTTCCTGAACTTCCTCTTCTGCCACCTCCAAAGTCTTCAACTGCAACCCTCTTTCCTCTGCTAGGTGCTCGCGAATTGCTACTACCAATATCTGTTTTAACATCTGAAAGCAAACTATCAGTAAATCCAACTCCAGTGGCAGTAGCATCATCAGCTTCTTCACACATCTGAAAATCATCCTTTTGTTGTCTCATTTCCTGTATGCTCTCAATCATCTGCAAGCATTGCCATTTAATACCTTCTGGCACACTTCTAACTCTGCCTGTGCATGGAGCAACTTCTTTTCTGGTTCCTGCTAGGTGGTGTTTCAACCTTGAAATTCCACCACTAACCACCTTTTCACAAAATAAACATATGATTTTTAACCTTGAACCCTCAACTGGTATACCCCACTGCCATGCTGGATCATCAGACTTTGAATGAGAGTCTCTACTACCCCTTCCTGCCATCTCAATGGAGTACTTTAATTCAAACAAAAACCTGAAAATAAAAGCACTTCGTAAATCCCCCAATCTTCAAATAACACTCAAATCGAGTGTCTTCCACTTCATGAATGCAATAAAAATCGTATACACACACTTAATAACTTCATATTTGGTCATTCAAAAAAAAAACCGAAATAACACAAAAAACAATAAAGATAAAGAAAAAAAATAGAAAAAAATATTAAAAATATACCTAAATCCGAGTTTGGAGGCTTGGACGGACACCGTAGGGCACGATTTTAGAGCTTTAAACACCAAGGAGGCGAAAACTGACTCTTAGGGAGCTTGAAGAACCCAAAAGGAGAGAGGAAACCCGTGAAAAATCGTGGGTTTCTCTCGGGCCGGGACCAGGTCCCAGGGCGTATCGCCCGTATCAATACACACCGTATCGTGCGATACGGGCCGTATCGCACCGTACGGTGCGATACTCCCCCACCTGCGATACGGGCCCCCGTATCGTACGGACAACACTGCTCCTAACCGAAGAAGACATTGCATGAATTAATTTGAAGTGCAACAACATCACGAAGGAGATGAAGATTTTCATTTTAAAGCAGAAGGTGATGAGAAACTTTGAATCTTTATCAAGTAGCACATGAAGATTATTTAGTTAATGATCCGGATACAAATTTACAATATGTAAAATGTAAATGTATTTCATTTTTTGCTTCAAAATATGTAATTTTGGATGCAATTGTTCAATGTTGAATGTTCAATCTATGTTAAACTTTGCATTATATGAATTTAAAGCAATTATCAAATTTTTTTTCGGATTTTTACTAATTTTCTTGATTTTTTAAATAATTTTTATATTATTTTAATATTAAAGTACGATACGCCTGTATCGTGGAGCCCAACGATACGCGATACGATACGCGTTAGACAATACTGATTTTTATAGCATTCGTGAAGTGGTCTATTTGAGTGTTAAGTGAAGATTGGGGATTTATGAAGTGAGGTTTTTTATTGAAATGCTCAATTAAGATGGCAGGAAGGGGTATTAGGGACTCCCAATCTCGATCTGATACAAGATGCCCTCTTATCATAAGTTGAGAGGAAAGTTAATAGATAAGACTGTCATTGAAGTGCAAGAATATTGTTCGACTTTGAGGGAGTCATGGAAGGAAACAGGATGCACTATCATGGCATATGATGGACAGATAGGCGAAGGACTTTGTTAAACTTTCTTCTTTACTGTCCTAAAAGACTTATATTTTTTAGAACTCTATACATGTCAGAGGAGAGACATTCTGCAGAGATCCTAAGGCAAGAGTTTGATAAGTTTGATAAGGCAACAGATAATGCAGCTAACTATAAAGCAATAGGGAAGGGGTTAGCACATACTTATGGGACTTTCTATTGGACACCATGTGCAGCCCATTGTTTAGATCTCATCCTTAAGAATATTGGTGAGATGGATGAGATAAAGAAAGCAATTAAGTGTTGCAAAGATATCACCAAATTTATCTACAATCATGAATGTTATTCTCAGATGAGTGGCAACAATTTGCATGAATAGGACAAAAGAAGCCATTAGAAGTAATTTCAATGGAAGAAAGAGGGTTTATGTGCCCGTGTAGAACATTATAGATAATAAATGGAACAAACAATTGCATCAAATTATTCATACATCAGCATATTACATAAACCCAACATTCAGATACTCAGCAAGATTTAAAAGGGACAGTAAGGTTAATCGTGGCATCATTGATTGTATAGACAGATTAGTCCCTGAAGAGAGTATCGTGGCATCATTGATTATATAGACAAATTAGTCCCTGATGAGAGTAGAGCAGATGTTATACTTCGAGAGATGGAGATGTATGATAATGCCTAGGTAAAATGTTTATCTTTGTATGTAAGTTTCTTAAATCTTATATTTATTGTGGATTAAGTCTTTGTTGTTTGTCTTTTTCTAAAGATGTTTGGTGGAATAGGTTTGGAAGTGATTGCCCAAATCTTAGAGATTTTGCAATAAGAGTTTTAAGCCAAACTTGTAGTGCAACAGGTTGTAAAAGGAATTGGAGTATCTTTGAACACATCTACATGAAAAAGCGTAACAGGTTGGAACATAAGCGGCAATGACTTAGTTTTCATCTGTTGTAACATGCGGCTTTGACAAAGATAATCTTATATTAGTTACTACTTAAAGTCTTAAAGATTCAATTCAATATTTTGTTTGACTTTAATTGCTAATATTATTTACTAATTACTTATCTTTCTTTTTTGTAGGCAATTAAAAAAGTTAAATAAAGAAGAAAACCAATTTGATCCAATAAGTTTGGATAATTTTGATATATTAAAGGAATGGATTATGGAAGATAATGAAGAAAATGTACTCCTAACCGAAGAAGACATTAAATTTGATTAATTTGGAAGAAGCGTAATAACATCATCAAGAAAATAAAGATTTTGATTTTGAAGCAGAAGGTGGTGAGAATCTTCAGCAAGGAGAAGATTAAGATTATTTAGTTAATGATCCTTATTATAATATGTAAATGTATTTCATTTTTTCCTTCAAAATATGTAATTCTTTTTCAATTGTTAAATGGTGAATGATGAGTATGTACTAAACTTTTCATTATATGAATTCTTTACAATTATCTTATTTTTTTCTATTTTTTCTGATTTTTTTGGATTTTTATTAATTTTTAGTATTAAATTACGATACGATACGATACGTATCATGGACCAAAATGATACATGATATGATACGCATCGAACAACACTGATTAAGACATCTAATAAACACCTTCGCAGCAGGAAGAAAAATCTTAATAAGGTCCTCATTGATTTAAAGAAAAGACTTGTGACACGATGCCAAGAGATATTCTACGAAGAAAAATGAGTACTTCTAATTTACATCAATTTTATTTAGACATTATGATGAAGCAAAAACATGTTTTATAAGCACCAATGAGGGATAACTATTTGTTTGATGTTAATATCGGGTTATACATATGATCACAAACAAACCCATAGCTTGTTACTTTGCCTATGAATCATAAACTAACAAAATAGTTAAAAGATAAGTTCGTTAGTGCAGAGTTTGCAAATGACATCATGATGGTGAAGACATGGGAATTAGCTAAAAAAAGTTGAACCACAAAGAGAAACCTTAAACATGAAAAGGTTTCAAATTAGGAGAACAAAGACTAGAATCAATTTTTCAATATTTTTGCTAATATAGATAACAAAAAGTTAAGATTCATACACATTGCGTTCTTAAGAAAAATAAATTCCAACACTAAGAGTCAATGTTTCAACAAGATTGAGACATTTTATGGAGACATCGTACATAGAATCAGTCAACACTAGTTAAAATGCAACACCAGTTAAAATGGTGAAGTGCATCAGGTATTAGATATGACATGTAGAATTACTTGAATTTAAAGGTAAATATTACAATGCAAGAATAAAACCAAACCATGGTGCTCAATGCTGGGTAGTCACCCATCAACTTATGCAAAAGTCGTCGCTGGAAAAAAGTGAATATGCTGAGGGCGTCGTGTGGCCCACACAAGGAAAGACTCAATTCGTTACAAGCTTATTAGAGAAAAAGTGGGTGCACCAACTATGAGAGAAACATGGTAATGGTTTCAAGTTTGTATTCAGAGGCTACCAGACAAAGCTCTAGTGAGCTGTCAGAAATTGTAGGGTGAAACTTTTGAAGAAAAGGTAGAGGAAGGCCTCAAAAGTGTTGAAAGGCAACGAAAACAAGTTCATAAATGTCATATCACGCAAGATCAAGCATATTGATGACTAAGAATCCATGTAGGCTGGCACCAGGCTTTAGTTTTAGTCCAACTTTTAAGAGTTTATTTCTAATTCTTTTGAGACTTTGTATTTGTACCCAGGAAATGTCACTTACCATATGAAGGTGAAAGACTGATACATGCTTTTTAAGATAACCACATCAGTCTCGATCACAATTAGTGCCTTGAAAACTTGTACATGTTTTATCAAGTTGAAAAGGATGATATATTTTGCTTCTGACAAAAACAAGTTATGTGGATTAATGTTAGTTTATCTGAAGACAAAAAGTAGTGCCATGAATTATGCTAAAAACATACTCAAGAAGATTACGATTTGTACAACAACTAAGCCCTTTCCCATACTAGATGGGGTCGGCTACATTGATTCTTTGTTTCTACATAGCCCTATCATAATTTGTAGAATCCATAGTAGATAAGTCTAACAAAGTTTTACACCGACTGTCGGAAGCCTAACGCAACCCTCCTCCTTTATCTGGGCTTGGGACCGGCTATGCAAGGGTGATCCCTTACATGGGCGGAGTTAGCTACGAAAAATAAATATACTTTTGCCTCAATCTAATGCATGAGTAATATAGGGGGGAAATAGAGTGCAAATAAAGTTCTGAAGTGCTTCTTATTTATTGGTAGCCAAAGAATTGCTGGAGATAGACCAGATGCACTGCTTAGAAAACCCTAGTCGATCTTCCCATGGTACTCTTCAAGTATAAGCACCTCACATTACGATTTGTAACATTGAAAAATGATATGCTTATGAACATGTGCATTTTTACAATGAAAACAGAAACTTTTGGGTTATGGTTTAGCATATTGATTTAAGTCTGGCACAGTTGTTAGATATTGCAATAACAAGATCAAAACTCCAAAGCACATTTGTATCTGCATGAACAGATCCATGAATAAGTTGAGAAGTACAATGGATGTTGCTCTTAGGTCGAATATATATAGTTTGTGTGTGTAGGCGTGTGATATGCACGTCGTATTATCCACAGTCATCCCTCCCTTCCATGTTATTTCTACATTCATCCCTCCCTTTTGGCTGATGTGGGAAACATCCTTATATTTTTCTTAGCCTCTCAAAAGAGAGTAACCCCAGCTTATAAACTTTCAAACAGAATGTAAATGGACATCTGCGCACATATTGTATGCATCTTTCCAGTTTGACATTAAACATTTATTTCAAGTCATCTTTTTATTTTAACCGTATGGATAGATTCCAAGCCCTTGATTTCATAAGAATTTACTTCTCTCATCATTCATTTGTAAATCACATCAATAATTTTATAATATTTGAAAATCAACTTTAACAGAATTCCGCATTTGAAACCTCACAAGATCACTATGACATATAACAAGTGATTGCAAAAAACGATATTAATTAGAACATGTTTGACACAATTGATTTATCGAAAAGTGGTAAGAATTAAAATGTACTCATTTTCATCAAGTCATTTGAAATGATAAAGCAAGAGCATTTCGTTACTTTAGTTTGAGAATCAGAAAAATAAGGATGATTTTGGAACTCCAAAAAAGGTAAGGGATGGGATTGGAATTGACTCGCAAACCAGGGCCTACTCTCAAAAACGTCCAACAAAACACAAACACCACAAAGTCATAAATATAATGGTGCAACACTAGAGTTATAACCATGTCTCAAAGGATCTATGCAATTTAACAATGAAGGGATTTCATTGTACCTTCCATAGAAACAGATCCATCCAAGGTAAATCTCAGTTTCCTTACAGCCTCAACCCTATTAGACCAAATGTCCCACATGCTATTGCCAGATGAATGCAAAGATTTCCTAGCACCATTATCTGTGCCACTCTGCTTGCTTGTTGAAGCCTTGGTGCTGCCATTATCATTCCCTCCAGTCACAGATTCACATGGATTAGGACTTGATTCAGAATGCGCAAATTCATGGCCTTTCTTGCTTTCATTCTCCAGTAACCTTTCTGACTTCATAGCCAACTTATGTTCATCAGATTCAGATCCATAGCATGTCACTGATGTGCTCTTCCTTTGTGTTTCCATTTTCTTTCTTCCACGCCTTTTCATCATCTCAACTATTTCAGGCTTTATTTTTCCCTTTATTTCTTCTTGTGCTTCAGCAATCTGCTCAGATGACATTGTCTGTAGGAGAGCATTATTTTCAGCATCAATGTCATCCATGCTTGACACGAAACAACTACTCGAAGATTGAAGCTCTCTTGATTGATCAGTCTGCATCTGCAACACAAAGCTTTCAGCCTGTCCTCTCTGAGGAGAAGAAAAAATGCTCAGTTCTGTATCAGTTACTGTTACCCCTGGTGATCTTGAACTTGAACCGGTAGAATGCCCACTTTCAGATACTTCCACGTCAACATTGCATACTTTTTTTGTTGGTTGTGTGCAAGTAGATAGTTCACATAAAGGAGATGTCCCCAACCTGCTACTTGTAGGTGGATTAACTTCAGACACTTCCTTCTCTCTGATTGCTGCAGATTCCACCCCATCAGAGTTGTTGTTTCTCTTTGGTTTTGTCTCTGCCAAGCATTCCTCTGACAGCTCTTTCCACTTGCTAAAGTCCAAACCTTTCTTCAGCCTCCTCTTTACTGGCTGTGCAAAATCAGCTCTGATATCAAATTCCTGTTCTTCATCTTCCCCTTCTTCTTCACTAGCAGCTGGTGCTGAATGCTGTAATCATAGGGAAGTTTCAGTCACAAAGTTACAGCTTTAACAAAGATATGAGCAAAAGTTCTGTTTATAAAGTTTTGCCAAGGAGTTTTAATATGAAAGGCCAATACAAGCACCATTTGTTATATTAAATATCAACACAGCATTCTTGTTTCTTAGATGAAATCATTGCGATCGAGTCTGTATTTGTGTTTCTTTCTTGAGAAGAATGTTTAGTTTCATGTCAATATGTCTATTTATTTAGTTTCATAATTAGAAGAATGTTTCTTTCTTGTAATATGTGAAGATTGGTTTACTCCTACAGTGCATTTGAATTTAGCCGAATTAATTCTTCCTGCCACTCTTTGAATTTATGCTTGATATGACAAGTTTATGTTGAGTGAGTTCTTCCCATATGTACCATGTTTGTAATGCCTTTGAGATTTTGACACATGAAAGATAAATAGGCTTCTTTAGAAGTTAAAAGTAGAATTTGTTTATTTAGTTTGATTCATATTTATAAAAGAAGTTGTTTCTTAATATTTCTTAGAAATTAGAGAACCCATTATATATATGCATAATTTTTTAATTGTAAATAAAAGTGTACCGCTATATCAAGGTCGACCGCTAACAACCCGTTAACCACTATCGTTAACATAGATCTGAACTAGAAAGACTGAAACATGCAAAACTTTGTGCTTAAAATAAAATAAAAAAAGTGGAAAACCTTAGAGTTTCAAATGTTTGTCCAATTTGGAGAGAACTTATTTTGGATCAATAATATAATATTTCTTCTAGTTGATCTGAACTCTAAGATCAACCACTTTAGGTCACCGTACCTACTGCTCCAACCGTTATGCCTTTTGAAATGATTCAGTCCAACAATAAGTTGTATCACTTAGCTCATTCAAAAACAAACAACTTGATGAAGTTCCTAACAGTTTCAAAGTTCTCCAAAATACCCAAAGTTTTTCCTTACACAAGAATGGAACTATAACATTTATTTCTAAACACGCATTTGCAAGAATTTCCAAAATAGAGCGGTCTAAACATTGATATAATTCGAGTCGTGCAACATGTTTTTGCATACATAGCCATGATGTGTTTAGCGTTGTGAAAGACCATCTCGATAGCAAACAAGCAGAGTACAAGTAATGTCAAGAAAGGTTTTGCTCGGTGAGAGTCAAAATTCAGTCAAGCATCTATATCAAGGTAACACTGAAAAAGCAGATGGTCAGAAGTTATAACATTGGTAACGGCAGTATCATCGATGTAGTTGGTGTTCATCCCAATAGTTTCAGAACCAGACGACCACAAACAATAAAAGTATAAGCCAACTGATTTACTCATGTAGTTAACTATCAAGTTGTTATATATTGCAACAAACTACAGCCTCCACATCAACAGGAATCCTCACGCAGATGCTCGCTAATGAATGCACTTTGATTAGGGCATCCAGATCATATTTGTTTCTTGGTGCGAAATTAAACTGACAATCTGTAAGAATATACTATCAAAGAAGTCCAGTTCTACCTCAACCGATGTTTTTCTGATGACACTCAAAAGAATTAGCTTGACAGTTGTTTGATTATGTCCATAAGTTGCATCTTCTGGTTAGAGACACATCCACAGCTAACAAACACTAGTTTTAGAAGAAAGAGAAAAAAGAATAGCACAGAGAGAAAGAGAGAGAGAGACCGGTCCGCCATGTGAGCGGTGGCGGGCGATGGGGAAGGGAAGGAGGGAGGGCTCGGGAAAGGAAAAGCGGGCGCCGCTGCTAGTGGTAGTGGAGAAGCCCTTCTCGACGATGCTGCCGACGAGTTTCGATGCTTCGACAGGCAGCTGTGCTGAAGCCATCGGCACACCTCCCTTGTACTCCTTCACCATTTTCTTCTACTCTAAGCGCGCGAGCGAGAGAGAGAGAGAGAGAGAGAGAGAGGAGTTGTTTTGAAACTAGAACTGGAAGGTTCCGCTCGATTTTGGGGAAAGGAAGGAGTATGTGTTTGAATCGGTCGACGTCCGAGACACTTCGGCGGATGTGACCAGTATTCCACTGCTCGATGCACTTGAATTGCAAACACCCTTGAAGTCTCCTCACATTTGCCACGTCGAAAAAGAAATTTACATGAGATCAGATGTATCGAAGTACCGGACTCCAACCGCATAGTACCTGGTACAGACATTGAACAAGTGCAAGATGTGATTTCGTTCAAACGAGTGTTTACTACTATGGTGTTTGAAAAAAAAAAGTTGGTTCAATTTTTTTGTAGTATTACAATATTTTTGTAACTTCTTTTCTTTTCTAAATGTACTTTCATTCTCAAAAATAAATTATCCCTATTCTTAAAAATTAAAATAAATAGATAGCTTTCAAATGAGTCAACACAAAAAGGTATATCTATGGGTACTCAATTTTATGGAGATGGCATGCTTTGTCGTATCAATGGAAGGAAAGCTGCTTCAGCATATAAAATTGGAAATCTCTCACTAAGTTAATTTATCCAAACAAGATATTGATCATCAATCAACATTGTCAAGAATGGGGACTCAATTCAGATGACACTTGGAGGAATCCGTTGGTGTGAGTTAAACGTGATGCAAGACATGTTAAAATACTCTAATCCTCGCTCTCAAAAAGAGAAGAATGGATAAGGCTAAGTGAGTTCATGTAATATGACTGATCATATCTCGATTACCGTTGATACAATATTTTCAAACAAGAAAAATGATATATCAAAGCAACAACAATTAAACCCATCTTTCGTGCACACGATTTCCAATGACTTCATATTCACCTCACCAATGTTGCCTTTGCATGCCAAACTGTCATCATCGTTATATTATGCCTCAAGTCTCGTCGGTATCGTGAACCTAACGTGACGACCTTCGGTTTGAACTTTTGAAAGCTTGTTACGTACCCTTTTGATCTTTCGTTGTCAACACTATGAAAATCATATTATAAACATATCAAGTATCAAATAAGTTTCTCGAACGGGATAGCAAATTGGTCAAGAAGCTGGTTTTGTAACAAATGGAGAGGAGTTTGATGCTCCATTTGTGTTTTTCTTCTTTGCTAGAACAGGAGGCTGAACACCGGTATGTACATCTGGTGATTCAAACTTGGGGCCAGCATCATGACTGAGTTGGGAGCCCTGCCAAGTGAGCTATTGCTCTGAGTGCCCTATCTGCATTTTTGGGGATAACAACTTGCTCCCCTCGAATTACAAACTCTCGTCGGACGATGCTTCTTCAAATTATCAGAGTTGAAACTGATCGCTTCATTTAGAAGTTGGATCTATTATCGAGTATGAAAAGATGTATCTTAGCTCCATGGTGAGGATTATCAGCTCCTGTCACTACATTGAGCCAACTTGGGGAGGTCCCGTGATGTCAAAAATCAACAAAAGAGCTGTATCAGAAAAAAAGAAGAAGAATAAGACTAGATTGATGAGTCAACATTTGGATAAACTTGGGGAATTTAGTTGTATCAAGGCAATGCTGCCTAAAATATGGATGCTGGCGTCGAGTTGAATGAATGAAACTGGGTATTTGATTTTGGACAATAAACCATAAATTGGAAATTTTGTTGACATTACACTACATGTCATATGAGCAACGGTTCCTTGATGGGAATACCTTCAGCAATTTGTTTGATAGGCATGTCATGTGTGATCTCATTTAACATTAGTTCTTGTCCTTGAGTGAAACCTCACCCTTCTTCAAGTTATTTTGAATACAGTAAGTGTAGCTGGTTTATTTCAAACTGCTTGAAACTTACTTGGGGCTTTGTATGTTTGAAGTAAAGGGATGACTTCCTTTTATATATATAGGCAAACTGGTATATGCAAGCAGCTTAGATGCTTGCATATACCAACAAATCTAAGCTGTTGAGGTGAACGACTTAGATGGAGGCCTTTTAAACCCCCTTTACAATTTCCTCTAAACTTTCTTTTGTTTTCTCTCTCCCCCCCAAATCTCTCTTCTCCATTTCCTATGTTTATCACATCTCTCCCAAATCTCTCGTCTTTCCCTCTTGTACCCTTTGCACGTTTGTTTTTGTGTAACAATATTCTCTCATGCCCTTCTCTTGATCGCAATTTGAGTCATACTGGAGCTCCTCTACAAAGGTATGTTTTCTCTCTCGCACGTGTTGTCTAGTTTTTGCGAGGTCGAGACCTTTCTCTAAGAGGTATGGTCTCTCTCTTTCTCTCTTTGATTCATACGAGATCATTGAATTTTTTACATTCTCTCACTTTTTTTCATGCACAATGCATACTCATCGTTCCAAATTGTTGTTTCCTTGGTTTTTGCCATGTAGATCATAGCAATGCATACTAAGTGTTTGATTTATTGCTTCAAATGGAGTTCTTGACCGAGTTGCCTTTGTCATTTACGCATGGCATGCCCATTACAAAGATTATGTCTTCAAGGTTTATTGATTCTTAAATTACCTTCAAATTTCATGTTACTCTTATCATTCACTTCATTTGTTAAGTGACTATTCAACAAGTTCTACTAGATTTAATGTGTCTTATTGGCGGCTGAACTTTATGGCAATAAAATAATTAAACCAATTAAGGTGTTGATAAAATATTGAAGAATGGCTCCTCTTTCTCTAGGTGTGTATTGCATATTCCAACAATTTATGAAAGGAAAGTGTATTTTTGTGTTTTCCAAAACCACTGTAACTTTGTATGCATACTCATGTTTTCTAATTATTGCTTCTTTCATTCTTGCAGTGTTGATCGTAGTAATGCATACCAAGTATTTGATCTATTGCTTCAAATAGAGTTCTTGACCGAGTTGCCTTTGTCGTTCATGCATTTGTTATCGGTTTAAGTTGTTGACATGCTTGATCTAGGTGTGTCTTGCATATTCTAGTAGTTTATGGAAGTAAGTGTATCTTTGTGTTTTCCCAAACCATTGTAACTTATCTTTTTTCTATGCAATGCGATAGATTTACTACACTTACTAATACATTTTGTTTAATATATGTAGTATGGAAATGAGTCAAAGTTCATCAATCACCAATGTTATTAGAAGGTTGGATATGAACATAGAAATCATGACAACATTTGAAATTTATTCAAGTAGTCACTTTGTAAATGAAGTTGGTAATTACATGAATATTGAAGTAATGGAACTGGATACAAGTAGTGATGAAGAAAATGTGTGTGATGATATGCAAAAGGAAGAAGTTAAAAGGCAAACTCTTACGATCTCAGTAGATTATATACCCTTTGTTGGCATGCAATTAACAGTTATGATGACACAACTTTTATAATTTATATGCTAAGTATGAGGGATTTAGGATACAAAAGCATACTTCAAGAAAAAAGAGAGGTGTTCTTTATGTACAACAAGGAAGGGTTTAAAAAGCCAACGGAGATGAACAATCATCAAGAATTATTACAAGATGTGGTTGTAAAGCAAGATTGATTATTAAGATGTGTACAAAGATAAGAAAGTAGGTTATTAAAACCATAGGTTGCATTCACCATTAAAAATGTACATGCACAAGTCAACAGAAGGGATAGATTCACATAAAAGGGTGATAGACGGCTTCTGAAATAATGAATGTGATGTCATATGAGGCAGGTGATATTCATAATGTATAATTTAATGAAGAATATGTTTATCCTTATCTTTAAAAACATAAAGAAAATTATTTGGAAAAGGATTGTCAAATTGTATTAACATATTTTTAGAAAAAATAAGTTGAAAATCCTAGCTTTTAGCACGTGAAGATTATTATTATTTTGATGATGTTGTGTCTTTTGATACCACTTATAAGAACAACAAATATTTAATGCCTTTTGGTCAATTCACTGGTATAAGTCATTATAATCAGTCAATTATAATTGTATATGCTTTGCTTGATAACGAGAAAAAGGATCATTTGTTTGGTTGTTTAAAAAATGGTTGATTTTAATGGGTAATAAACCTCCGAGTACAATAATCACATATCAAGATCCTACCATGAAAGCAATGATAAGAGAAGTATTTCCAAGCACACGTCATCGGAGTTGTCTTTGGCACATCATGCAAAATGCTCCAAAGCATGTAAAGTTTAACACACGGATCCACATTTTAATAGCAAATGGTATGCATGGTTTTATTTATCATAAAGGAAAACAAAATTTGAAGATATGTGACAAAAGATGACTATGTTATTCCCTTAATTGCTTGAACAAGTTGGATGAATGATCTTTGGGTTGATCGTGCTTTATGGTTTTATCATTATTTACTTGAAATATTTATGACAAGAATGTCTTCAACCCAATGGAGTGAGAGCATGAACCAAATGTTTAAAAAGTGACTTCCTAAGTACTCATTTATATCTCTTTGTTGAAAGGTTTGAACAAGCAATTGATGGAAGGCATAATAAAGAAAAAAAAAATCGATTGTCAAATGAAGAATGGGGTATAATCTTGTTATGTGGAGAACCCCTTATTACTTCATACCATAGGTACATTTACACCATCAATTTTTGAGAAGTTTCAAAAAGAGTTTAAAAGTTGATAAATTATGATGTTATCCTTGATTCTAGTGATGAAGGAATTAGAAGTTACAAGTTACTTTACTATCAAGCAAATGGCGAACAAAAATTATATAATATCTCATATATAGTCTGCAATCAAGAACTATCTACTTGTCGGTGTCATTTGTGGCATTTTGCAGGTATTGCTTATTGTCACATGTTAGCTTTATTTCGGATTGAGAGGGTTCATTGGTTATCAGAATATTATATTCTTAAAAAGTGGATCAGACAAATAAAGATATGTATAGTAAATTCTTTTGGTATTGTAAATACATTGTTCCAACAAGAAAACTCTATTCTTCAAAAAAACATGTGTTCTTTTTTAAAGTTCATAAATGCCTAAAAGAAGCCTTAAGATACGATAAGGCTTATCATATCATATAGTGGATACTCTTGATATATTATGCATACAATTAAAGAGAATGAATGATGAAGTAGATGAATCAACCTCAAAAAGAGTTGATGAAAATGAAGTTCCCTCTATTTCCACTGGAGAGAAACTCCCAAGTGGACATACGACCATGATATGCTCTAGTGATTGTGATAAAGGTTAGCGAATGAGTGCGATGCGTGCTAATAAATTGATTAACTAATGACATTATAAACCGTATATATGTTTACATAGACATGACCGGTTTCAATGGTTCCAAACTGTCAGTTTTAATTTTCTTGAAATTAGGAACCGGAATCAAAACCGGGTTGGTTCCAATTCAAATTCGAGTCCTAAACCTTTCAAACGAAAACAAATTATTAACAATATAAAACCCATACTTTGGAGAGCCATCGATTCCGATTCTGTGAAAGGTCAAACTAGAATTGAACCCAGTGGTCTCTGGTTTTGCGTTCGGTTCTACTGGTTTCAGTTCCAACCGGTTCCTTGATTTCAATTCAAACTGCTGAGAAGGTTTCGTAACAGACAGGTCTAATATAGGCTTCTAGATTCCATCACACCATTTGCAACCTCACCCTTGCCTTAAAAGCTAACAGAGAAAAACAATGATTGAAAAAATTCCAACAGCCGAGATGGTGGTTGGCCAGAGAGAGAGAGAGAGACCAAAGTTTTTTCTCCTCTTGATTGGCAGGGTGGGCTTATATGCACACTCGATATGTTCTCAGTATTGAACTCACGACCTTTCACTTGAAGGTTCTATTTGGCCTACAGCTTAGCCAGGAGAGCCATGGCTCCTTGTGTCAGGTTGAAGCTTCTCATGAATTTAAATATAACAAGATGTGGTTGAAAAACTATTGACTTTTAAGGTGAGGACCCACCAAAAGAAAAATCTGGAGGCAAAGCCATTCAATTTCCAAGGGCTGGTGCACCACACTAAAGTCTCGCCTGTATAAATAAATAAAATACATGTAAGGTCCACTTCTTTATATATATTGTATAACACATCCAAAATTTATAGGGCCCTAGGGCTATGTGACAAAAGAAATTCTCCACCTACTTATACAATAAAAAATATTATAAGATTCAACAATTCTTTTTCATTATGAAGATTGCCAACATCTGCAACCCATTGATATAACTAGACATCGGGTTCAAAACCAGTTAGAGGCCATGTCACTGGACCGAGCTGAAAACCAGAACCAAACCAAAATCAGAAGCAATCAATTGGGCCCAAAAACCATAACTGAGACAGACATCCCCAAATTGGTTATGGTTCCTACTCCCATAGAACCAGAACTAAAACTTATGCTCAAATCGCTGGTTTCGGTTCTATTTTATAAATTTTTGTTTCTTAAAAGATTTTTTTTACCTTGTTTAAACCATAAATATGTGGTTATGAGTCGTGAAAGGAAGCAAGTGGAACCCGTTTTGAATACGGTTCACGGTTTCGAACAACCCAAAACCAACCATGCCTATATAGAGCATTTTAAATTGGTTTGCCAAAGCACATTTTAGATGTGATGTGAAATCTAAGCCTTCAAGTTTGAAGATGAACGGCTGAAGCTTTTTGTTTAGTCATCTCATGATCTACTATAGTGGGTCTAATCCGATGTACCAAAAAGATAGATGATCATCACGAAACTGGGCGGCTGAGATTTGAGAACAGGCTGATAAATATGATTTGATAAGCTCTTTTCCATTGTTCTCTTGGATAAATCATATCATGTTTTATAGTCAAAGTCCAAAAAAGATACGCGACACTAAAACAGCACCTTTAGAGCTCCTTTCTCAATTCTCCCCCTCTCCTCTGCAAAAGACTCCCTCTTTTTATTGTCCCAATGATTTCTCTCTGAGGAATTCCTGTTCTTCCTCTTTATTCCTCTTGTAGTTGCGGACTGGTTCTCTGTGTGTGTGTGTGTGTGTGCGTGCGTGTGTGTAGATTGAGCCCACTATTACTTATTGCCAATTTTTGAGTGCAATGAGTGGCTCTCCAGGGTATCAACCAATCTGGGTGCCAGTTGAAAATTGTTCACAGGGCTTTTGTAGCATATACTGTCCTCAATGGTGCTATGTAACGTTCCCTCCTCCTCCTCCTTTTGTAATGGATGGTCAGGATTCAGGCTCGACTTTCTCCCCTCTTGTGATTGCCATCATTGGGATATTAGCTAGCGCTTTCCTTCTTATCAGCTACTATACTGTGGTCGCTAAGTATTGTGGCGATAGAGATTCCACAAGAAGAAGGTCACGAGGCAGCTCTAATGAAAATTTTGTTGAAAATCAAAATACAGGTGAAGCATGGCTTATACCGAACGATTCAGGGTTGGATGAGTCTGTGATCAGATCTATCACGGTTTGCAAATATAAGAAAGGTGACGGGCTCATTGAGGCCACTGATTGTTCTGTGTGTTTGGGTGAGTTTCAAGAGGATGAAAGCCTTAGACTATTACCCAAGTGCAGTCATGCTTTCCATCTTTCTTGTATTGATAGATGGTTGCGGGCACACTCAAATTGTCCTCTCTGCAGAGCAAATGTAGTGTGTATTCATATACCGGTTTCTCTCCCACCACCGTCCTCGGTGCCGGAAATCTCGATCCTCGTGCCTCTGGGATCGGCCGCGGAGCAAACAAACTCATTGGGGACCGGAGTTCATGTCCAAGCACAAGCAGTCGAAGACGGCATAAGTAGTGCCACTGGTGCAGAGAATTCTGGTTTTGTGGGTGTGAATGATCAAGTTCAAGAAAGAGAAGAGGGTATTATTGGTCCTAATACTAGTAGAAGGTCTCAAAGTGATTTGGGTAGGGAGGAAGATGCAATAGTTGAGATCAGTTTTGAAGAAATCCAGGCACTAAGGCGGTCGATCTCCATGGATTCATCGAGCAGGAATAGCATTTCCATTGTTGATATGTTGTTGGTGAATCAGGGATCTGCTGCTAATGGTATTGAGTGCTCCTCAACAGCGGTTTCTTGTGAGCAGAAAGGTTTAAGTAGGGGTGAGTTTTCAGGAAATAAGAATCTAAACAAAGTGACAGCACCACCGCCGTCGCCGATGATGAGAAGGTCATTATCTGGTGGAAAATTCCTCCTTGGCAGGGGAAGGAATGCAATTCTTCCACTATGATTTAGTGCATCTTTGTAAAGATAAAGCCCATTTGTTTATTTGTCTTCGTTTCCTTTGGCCATGTAGTTCTTTGAGAAATCATTTTAATGGCGCAGCGAGTCTAAACGCATGTCAAATTCGGAACGAGAAATGATCCCTACATTAAATGCCGGAGAGGTATGATTGGTTGAATATACTGCGATTTAGGCCTTCAAAGGTAAACAGAATATGAGACAAGGAGTCCATATTTCTGTGGAATCTGATATGATTATGATGCAGCTTTCCCGTTCATGTATAAATATCTATGCTTCCGTTGCAAAATTGGCTTCTTTTTACACCATGAAACATGATTTGATGCCTTTCACGAAGAATTGCACTAATCTACCTGTGTGTGTGTGTGTTACTAAAGTGATGAGAGTACCATGAAGGCAACGTTTTCTTATCATTGAATGGAAGCTAGCAAAAGAAATTAGATAATTCTTCATCGCTTTTGAAAGTGTCTTCAGACTAAAGAGTTCATAGGTTGGAGAGCTAAGAGATAAACTGCTAGAATTTCTTGAAATGTGTGTGCAATCGTTGTTCAACTTTCGGGAAATCCTTTCCTAGAAAGTTTCTGTCTCTGCGTGTTGAATTAAATGCTCGGGAGGGAAATGACCCTTTCTCGTCAAAGCTCCAAGCATGGCATGCTTTTATAAAATGCATTTGTTTAGAGGAAAAGGTTACGAAATTCATGCAGGATGCGCCTCCACAACTGTCTGCCTGTCGTTTGGTCCTGTCATCAGATCTGGAATGGCCGATATTGGTGACGGTGGAAGCCGGTGGTGGTAGTAATGGATTGGCGGTGGCAAATAATATTGGTGATGATGATGGGTGGCCAGCTAGGGGTGGTAAATGAACCAAGCCGCTTGTTGTTTGGCTTCATTCGGCTCGTTCGATCGGCTAAACCACATGAGCTGAACATGAAGATGGTAATTTTAGCTCGGTTTTGGTTGTCGAATTTTATATATATAAAGAGATTGATTGGATCCTGTCTACTAATATGACACTGTTCATGCTCGACCATTGTTTTGAGCATTGCAACGGAATTGATTTTCACGCGACCCATACTCATCGTATTCTAGAATCCTTTTTATTTTGATCTAGTGTTGTCTCACTTCAATCAATAAAATATTTAAAAACATTTTTATATAGAACATAAATAATAAATCTTATTTATAACATTTTATATTATTAAACTAAAAGTTATTATAGAAATATATCATTATATTTATATAAAAATATACATATACATATAAAACATTTATAATAAATATATATTTGATATAAATAAATACTAAGATATATACTCTGGAGTGCAAACCCACCTCATAAGAGATGGATCGGATCAAGTACTCATGAGGTGGGTTCAAATTGTCATCCTTATTAAGGTACCAGAATAATAACATTGTCTTTCACAATTTTTAAAAAAATTTAAATTACATTCACACCATGAAAAGTAATATGTAAGCATAAATGAACATGTCACAGTTTTTCAGTTGATAAACAAGGGATAAAATTTTTGCTTTTTTAAGGTTTTAGAAAATAAGCCACAATTTATTTAAGAAAATTTCTCTCTTAACTTGGTTCAGTTAGGCACGTAAAAGGATAATGAACCGTTCGTGAACGGTGAACCTGTTTGAACATAGGATGCTCAGTTAACTGTTAGCTCGGCTTGTTCATATAAAAAAACGAGCTCTGCAACAAGGCTTTTCCGGTTGGGTCAGCTTGTTTAGCAGCGCCAATGGTGGCAATGGTGATCTGTGATGGAGACAAGGTGGCAAGGTAGTTGGTATGTTAGTGACTGTTGAAGATCTCGACTGCGTGACGCATATGACAAATGACAGGTAGTGCTGATGTGCCGTGTGGGTAGTAGTTGATGAAAATGGTAAAAGGTAGTGGCTGATAATGAGGAACAACGAGTGTTGTGTGGTGATGGAGCTGCGAGACCATAGATGGTGGCGGTGATGAGCCGAGACAGACGTGGGTGGTGGCAATAATGGAACCTGAAACAGGAACCAAACCGGCTCAAGGCCGGCTTTGGTTTGACGCATAAAAGAATTTGTAATTAAAAGTAATGTAAAACGAATTTGTAACCGGTTCAGGTTCCATGGAAGATGGAACCAAAACCGAATTTAGGCGAAATGCAAGCGCCTTGGTTCATTTCCCGGCCTGGTGCTCTTTGTCATAATATGTGGGTTTGAATGCTCATCTTAGGAAAGAAATCCACAATGAATCAAAGTAAATTTGATTGTTAATGGAATCAACTATGAAGAGTAGACAAGTCTATTTGGTTGGTGATATCTCAATGAACCGACCTTCAAACTTGAGAGACTCCAATATTGGACGAAAATGAGTTGCCGGCAACGGTTTCTCCGGTGGCCGAATGGCTTAGCTACTTTAATTTGGTTCCAAAGCAGGGAGACGAACCAAGAACCCAGTGCACACAGTGCTGGCTCATCCAAAATCCAGTAATTAGTTGGACAATTCAATGCAAGCAGTCCCAAACAATACCACACTGATGGAGGTGACCGGTTTAGACCCAAACGGGTTGAATGGGACCTGAAGCCCCTCTTAAGCTGGAACCGAACTGTTGGACCCCGTTTTGGTTTTGGTTTCACCTTTCAGGACACCAAATCAGAATTAACTGATGGTCCGAAACTGGCAGCCCCTCTTAATATATATTTTATATAATATAACTATATATTATTAACTTTTAATTTAATAATATAAAATATCATTAAAAGGTTTTGTATTCTATGTAAAATATATAATATTAAATGATTTTTTCTTAAAAATATTTGTATAAGTTGAAGTAGAGCGGGGCTGGGTTGTAACAAAAGAGTGAGGGGCGGGTGTGGATTTGATCCCAAGACCTGCCGGACGGGGCAGAGCCGAGTGTATAAAGAGAATTCTAAGGCGGGATGTGGGTGGAGTGAAAGACCGCCCCACCCTCTTCCTACTTGTTAAAAACAAGAGACTATGTTGCAAGCCACAAACAACCCGATCGAGTTCGGCTTGTTTGGCTGGTTTACTATAATTAATACCTGTTTGTTTTGATCCAAAAGACTTCCCTTGAAAGTGTTACAATACCTAAGATGTTAATATATTCAATAAAAAACACAGAAGGTTGGTGTGCAAGAATACATTATATGCTATTACGGTACATGACTTGTGAAATTAAGTCCAAATGAATTGCCAAAAATTCAAATATAAATGCTTAGGTTTTGCATTTTTCTAAGGAGTTAGGCGGCCAACCCACCAAACCAATGTTACGCACTCGAATTGTTTAAGGAAAATTTCGTCGCACTTCTCTGATTGTTAGCTACTATGTTGTGTACATATATATATATATATATATACACACTATTTGAATTTAAAAATTAAGAAAATAAAAAATATAATTATACTTTTACAAAATGCGAATCTTAACCATTCAATCTACTTAATTGGATAGTCAAAATTTGGTAAACTAGTATATTTATGATGCATGGTATACCAAATACCACTAGGGATGGCAATGGGGCGGGATGGAACGGGTTTTCACTCCATTCACACTTGCACCATACCAAAAGCCTCTCTGTACATCCTGCCGAGCTCCACACCCTATTTGTTACAACCCAGTCCTGCCCCGCCTCAACCCACTTCAACCTACAGTTTTAAGAAAAACATCAGTTAATATTATATATGTTACATAAAATGCAAAATCTTTTTAATGATATTTTATATTATTACACTAGAAGTTATTATGTGTGTATATATACATGTATATATATTTAAAAAGTATTACATGTAAAAATACTTATAAGCATCATATATATATGATATACATATTTTACATCAATAACATATTATATATATATCAGGGTGGGTTTACCTTAAACCCTATTCCATCTTGCTTGCGGTTATTCCTTGTCTTGCCTTGCCTTGCCTTGCCCCATCTCGCCGCAAGGTAGGTTTTTGAACTTGAGCCTCCTGCAGGAGTGGAGCGGGGAGGTAGGAATTGTCATTCCTAATACCACCATCTTTTAGTGAGTGTATATATATATATATATATATATATATATATATATATAGAGAGAGAGAGAGAGAGAGAGAGAGAGAGAGAGAGAGAGATGCTAGATGACTTGCCTTGCCTTATTGACAATCTTATACATTATGTGAGAGAGGGAGGAATTGCTAGACAATCTCTAATGCTAGAATTACTTTATCATCACTATCATCATATGGTGATTATCAAAACACTTATGTCGAGTAGCACTTAATACACTCATATGTATTAAATGACTTCAAATATCGTATTTATATTGATGAATAACTCAATATGCATATTCATATTCATCCAATTGTCTAGCGGAGTTTGGTTTGAAATGGTTTATAGCATCTATGAGTTTCTCTCTATATATATATTCTCAATCTTTCTTGTATAAAAGGTCATTATTGTTTATGCAAAGAATAAAGAAAAGTAATTTTCGTGAGGAACAAACTACCGACTAAAATCAGTGACATGTACCTTTTCCTGTATGTTTCGCTCAATCTGCATCGTCTCACAAATCATATCGTATCACCGAGTTTGACAGTTTTCAAGGGTCGAAAACGTAAAATCAGTGACATGTACCTTTTCCTGTCTGTTTCGCTCAATCTGCATCGTCTCACAAATCATATCGTATCACCGAGTTTGACAGTTTTCAAGGGTCGAAAACGTAAAATCAGAGAATTTGGGTTTAAATATGCTGAGAGGTTCCCATGCGGGTCACGGGCGATGTGTGAGCTTTCTTTGAAGTGATCAACAACTGCTTTGCATATCTTCCGTGACAGTCGTGCATAACTGCCAAGGTCCGGATAAATTATTTGGCACGAAAGTCGAGAAGATCCTAACTGAAAATAAACCTCACTAGCGTAAAGTTTAGCTGTCACAAGAAAGCAATGGGTGGTATATATATATACTTGTAATTTTCAAATATATATACCTTTTGCTACTTTTCTAAAATCTCTTAAAAATTTTAAAATTATTCCTACCATTTAAAGTAATGGGTGAACACGTGTTAGTATGGGCATGATCCGGTTTAAAGTAATTAGTCTCTCATCGTCACCGTCAATGTAGTTCATCACATGGTAATGATCAAAGCACAAATCTTGAGTACCATTACCTCATACGCATTAAATGGTCTTGAATCCCATATTGATCATGATGAGCAACTTGATCTGCATTGTTCGTGCAATTGCACGAATGACACTGATCATCTAGTATAGTATGATATGAGATGATATCTAGCATATCCCAATTTCTCTCTCTTTATATATATATATATATATATATATATATATATATATATATATTATATATATATATATATATATATATATATATATATATATATATATATATATATATGATAGTAGTATATGCTCAATCCAATCTATACTATCATGCCGACAGTTTGAAATGAAAAAAGCTGATTGCATCATTGATTGTGCCCATCATATGAGAAAATTTAATCATAGATGTGGATTAAGCATAAACGATTATCTCCTTCTCTCTATATGTATGTGTATCTCTCTTATATATATGTATATGTATATATAAGAGAGAGAAACTAGTACATGCTTAGGTGTTAATAAATCCAAATAAATTTCAATTATATCTTTGGTGATTGATGGTTGAGATTGAATTTATAAAATAAGTACATATGTATTTTTTGCACAACACTTTTTTTGAATCTGTGAGTAGTGAAGGTGTTAGCATATACCATTTTTTTTCTTCTCTCTATATATGTTTATCTCCTCGGACATCAAGAAATTGTAGCCCAAATGGTTTTTTAGGCAAAAGGTAAAGTTCCATTACTTCAATTTGAAACATGTCTTCTCTTTGATAATCAAATGACTCACTTTTTTAAGCAACTCATGCCGTGTTATATGTATAGAGAAAGATGGGTATATGCTAGTACCCTTAGTGCTAGTAAATCAAAACAAATCTTAATTATTTATTTTTGATGATAAATGATTGAGATTTAAAATTTAAAAAATAAGTGAACAAGTACTTTTTATTTTATAGATTCAAATCTCAGTTATCCTATATATATATATATATATATATATATATATATATATATATATATATACTTGGTGCACACACTCATTCATGCGCCGATCTTACTAATAGAATGAAATGTTTGGGAATGTTGAAGCATGGAGGCGTATGAACTAATTGCTTTTTCTCTCTCTATGTATATAAAGAATTTGGTTGAGTGCACTCAAAGACAGTGCATTTTTAAGCAAAGAACCAATCACATCGGATGGGTTGCTTATCACGGAAGCGTGGGAAAGTAAGGCAAAGGACTGCTCATAGTCTTTTCATAATTCAGAATATTTTCGCTGGAAAGTTTGACTATTTAATTTTCTCGAAATATTTAAAGTCCAACTTATTTACTCAAAAGAAAAGTTTTATATTTCATTTGAACAGTCTGTATTTTTATACTTTTTGTTTTTTCAAAAAGCTATTTATACTTTTTCTTTGAATTTGAACTGTTTGATCTAAGAGATTGATCATCCAAATTGTCTAAAAGAATCTAAAAGTCTAGCCACTCTCATTCTTTCTCTTTTTTTTGGTTGAGTGCACTCTAACGCAGTGCATCTTAGCAGAGAATCATTAGTCATCCCAGGTTGCTTATCACTCCAAGGCAAAGGACGGCTCATAGTCTTTTTATAGATCTAATTTTGCTGGAAAGTCTGAACATTAATTTTCACAAGCTGAACATTAAGGTCATCTCGGCTCATATTAGCTTATATATATATATATATATATATATATATATATATATATATATATATAAGAAAACTAGATCCACATGATCACTCATGTTTATTGATTGCTTTTTGATGACATAAATATAATTTAAAATAATTTAAGAGTTTTTCAATATGAGAAAACCAGATCCACATGATCACTCATGTTTATTGATTGTTTTTTCAAAAATGTACCAAAGATAATGTTAATGGTGAGCAAAATCCAATCTCTTTCTCTCTCTCTATATATATACATAGAGAGATTGTGATATTATATAGAAAACCATGTCAACCCTTGTATCATCAAACTAAATTATCAAAACCTCTCTTAACGTGTTTGGGTTCATGTGGTTGGTTTATTGACATTGAAGCACATGATCTGTGACCTCAAAAACTCATATTCTGGGATTAAACTTTAAACTTGGTTGGCTTGCTGCATTCTATTACATTTTTAAGACATTAAAGAATGACCAAGACTGAACGTCCTTACGTGACCAAAATGATACAGGCAATTCACATTGATCCGCCCATATCTTGCACTATACATGGCTGGTTCCGAGTAAACCATGACCGGTGGTTTGGGATCACAGGTTCTGGTACTAGAAACTGTAAACAGTGACTGAACCCAGTTCCTTCCAGTTCCAATTTGAACCAAGAACCAAAAAAGGAGGTAACCAGAACAGACAGTGAACTGCCAATTGTGGTAGCAATTCCATGGAGAGGATGGTTCAATTATGGTTTTGAGTCCGGTTTTGGTCGGTTTTCATCCTGGTTCTTTGTCAGTTCAAACCACCGGGCTGGTCCTGAACCGGCCACATTTGATGCAACCCGATTAATTTATGGAGATTTAGCGATACACTCACATTAATCATTAAAAAGAGAAACTATGTGAAGTAGGGCCGGTCGACCATGCTGAACGAAACGAAGAAAAGAGGTTGTTCATGGCTTGTTCGTCATGTCAAGATCTTGTTAATCTCTGAACATCAACAAGGTCTCGAGTCGACGAAGAAGGTGATGAACATCAACAATATCAAGTTGATGAACAAACATGAACAACAATACCTGTTCGGTTCGTTCGGCTCCCGAGTCGGCCCTTCTTGTTCTTCATATCGAATATGATCAAACAGACCCATATTCCAAATCTTTTAAGTCGAATAATTAACTTATATAATATGGTTAGATGTCCATTTCTTTTAAAGCCTTAACAACCTTATCAAAATGCAGCAAGCCATTAGGCCTAGAGTTTATCCCAGAATATCCCTTTTGGCTCCTTCATAAAAAAAAAAACTTTTTGGGTGCCAGAAAGCGTGTTCTTCGTTGCGAAGAAACCATCTTTAAAAGCCACTCATCTTCATCACCAATACAAAGCAGCAAGCAAGCACAGAGAGTTGTATCCAAAGAAAATGGCTGGTGAGATCTCCTCTCCCTTTCCCATAAAGACCATTGTTGTCTTGGTTCAGGAAAATAGGTCCTTCGATCACATGCTCGGATGGATGAAGTCCACAAACCCGGAGATCGACGGCGTCACGGGCCAAGAATGGAACCCACTTTCCACGACCCAGCCCGACTCGGCCAAGGTCTACTTCGGAGACCGGTCCGCCTATGTCGTCCCGGACCCAGGCCATTCCTTCCAAGCCATTTTCCAGCAGGTTTTCGGGAACCCCACCGACGACTCGGCCGACCCGCCCCCAATGAATGGGTTTGCCCAAGAAGCCGAGTCGGAACAAAAAGGACTGTCTGAAACTGTGATGAATGGGTTCCTTCCTGAAAAGATCCCAGTCCATAAGACCCTCGTCTCGGAATTCGCCGTATTCGATCGGTGGTTCGCAGCCGTACCCACTTCGACCCAGCCGAACCGGTCGTTCGTGCACTCGGCTACGTCGCACGGCTTGACTAGCAATGAGACCAAGAAGTTGGTGAAGGGCTTGCCTCAAAAGACCATATTTGATTCACTGCACGAAGCTGGGCATGACTTCGCCATCTACTACCAGTTCCCTCCATCAGTTCTATACTTTAGAAACCTTAGGAAATTGAAGTATATATCAAAGTTTCACCCCTTTGATTTGACATTCAAGAAGCATTGCGAAGAGGGGAAGCTGCCGAGCTATGTGGTGATCGAGAACCGATACTTTGATTTCAAGCTATTGCCGGGAAATGATGATCACCCTTCCCATAACGTATTGGTAGGGCAGAAGTTTGTGAAGGAAGTGTATGAAGCACTTAGATCAAGCCCACAATGGAATGAAATTCTCTTCATTATCACCTACGATGAGCACGGTGGGTTCTATGACCATGTGCCCACCCCTGTTCGGGGTGTGCCGAACCCGGATGGCATCATCGGTCCCGCGCCGTTCAATTTCAAGTTCAACCGGCTCGGCATCCGTGTTCCTACTATCATGATCTCACCATGGATTGAAAAGGGAACTGGTAACTTTAGCATTTCGAATTCAATTTGTTGCTCATTAAGATTTACCATGAAGTCAGTCTTTGCAGTTGGTTGCAGCCATCCATCCATATAAGCTATTGTTAGATCATCTATGAGGATGAAACTAGCTATATCATATATATTTAAACATTTGACTAGTACTTAGTTATTTACGGTATAATTGCTTATAGTACTCTAGGCTGGACTTTTATACTTAAATCCTTATATATATATATGTGTGTGTGTGTGTGTGTGTGTGTGTGTGTGTGTGTGTGTGTGTGTGTGTGTGTGTGTGTGTGTGTGTGTGTGTGTGTGTGTGAATATATAATGTATGTAGTTGTGTTGGATGCTTTTCTATATATGATTATGCTATTTTGGGGTTAAGTTTAACTATGACACAAAATTAGAGGTGTGAATATGGCACAGGCCATCGGAGATGTAGAGGGCCGAGATAGAAAATTTGAGTCTCTCTAGTGAAAAGGGCATTTTAGCCCAGCTTGCATGACCCTGGGGGCCATGGTGGGCCGAACAGGATGGCCCCGACAAACACATATATTTATATGGGAGTTTTGAAACCTAGATTTTCTATTTTGCGATAGGACCGGCCTGATGCAGTTGTGACTCTTCAAGAGCAGCGCTAAGCAAGCATTTATCGACACATAAAATATGGCTTGGCACCGATTTTCCTCGGCCCATGAGGGTTGTCACACATTGGCCAGGACTGATAGCTCTATATTAACTTGACTATGATAGCGACAAAAAAATAGGGATGGCAATATTGACCCGACCCCAACGAGTGGGAATATCGAACCCAAAACTGATCGGGTTGGATATGGGGATAAGATGCCCCTATCCTTACTCAACCTATATATATATATATTTATTTATTTATTTGGTGTGTATGTTTTTATATATATGAAATACATATATATTATATATATAAATATGTGCTCATTAGAACCTCATTTTGCCCCGTACCTTTGAGAAAATATTATATATATACATATATATATGTGTGTGTGTGTGTGTGTGTGTGTGTGTGTGTGCTCATTTGAACCTGATTTTGTCCCGTACCTTTGGGAAAAAGGGAACATGAACCAATACCTCTCCCATTAAAGTTTGATTCGAGCTGGATATAGGTATACACATCCCTGACCCGACCCTGGGAAAATGCTTAGTTTTGGTTTTGGGGGTTTATCTTAGAATATAATTTCGTGAGCATCTTCTTACGGAAAACATTTAAAACAATAAAATTATTGATAGTAAGGCCTTAAATGTGCTAAACAATGGTTATTACTTATGCTCAATGGTCGTTGCGTGCTGAAAAAAGAAAACTGAGTCTTAGCAAATCAAACTTGCCGTAATAAAGGTGGTTGGGTTTGGTCTACCAACAACAAGTTTACTCTCTAAAGAATATTAAGATGAACTTGGTTCCTTTTCGGAAGAGAATTTCCATAGAAGTGTTAATAACTTGTTCAGTATTCTTCAGCTTCCTGGGGGTTTCAGTTGTTCTCTCTACGAATATAGGCTCCTCCAAGAATATTTTGACAGTTATAACAATCAAATTTTTTTGACACTTGCAACCAAACATGTCTGGTTCCGCTTTGCCTGGAACCGGGAACCGAAAGCAAATCGGGATCAGGCCGGTTTAGGTGTTAAACCATCTAGAACTGAAAAATATTAAAAAATAAATTTTGACCAAAAAATATTTAAAAAATATGAAACCGTCTAGAACGAAATATTTTGAGGTTTTTGTAATGGGACATCTTATGTTAATTTCTTTTTTCATAGCTTACTCTTTTATTTATTTTAAGCATAATATGAAGTGACATGTTATATATATATATATATATATATATATATATATATATATATATATATATATATATATATATATATATATATATATAGAGAGAGAGAGAGAGAGAGAGAGAGAGAGAGAGAGAGAGAGGGATTTGCTAAAATCCCAAAATATACATGCCGATCTCAATGTCTGATTAGAGAGGTAGATGATCTAGGTAAAAAAAAGTATGAAGTACAACATATACTTTACAATATGTATTGACATTGATAGTCTAAGGAATAAGAGTCTAACAACTCTCTCTCTCTCTCTCTTAATGATATATATATATATATATATATCATTAATTTGAACAAAGGAAAAAGATCTTTGTACTCCAATGCAAGTTGACATATTTCATAATCGAAAAGCCTTCGGTTGTTAGGTAGGGGTTTGAATCCCATAATTGCCACCTCCTTCCTCAAGCGGCGATCAGTATATGCCGCGAGATGAGGAGGATCAACTCCAACCCCTCAAAGGGTAGTTTCTTCAAGATATAAAGAATAAAAAACTTGGAAAATGGATGAGTACTTCTTAGTTTCCAGACAAGTTTCATATATATGAAAAGAAAACTAGCATTGGAAAATAGCATTTCAACATATTTTTATATAATATTAGAGCCAACTAATTAAATCCAACATATGGTGCGTATATTGTGCAGTTGTGCATGGACCCTCTGGGCCATTCCCTTCCTCACATTTCGAGCACTCCTCCATCCCTGCTACAGTCAAGAAAATCTTTAAACTCAAGGATTTCCTAAGTAAGAGAGATGCATGGGCCGGGACCTTCGAGAGCATCGTGCTCACGAGAACGACACCACGAACAGATTGCCCAGGTAAAGATTCATTTTTGTTGTTGCTTGATTGGAATACGATGAAAATTAATCTTCAATTTTTTGGAATTAAGATATCTGCTATACCATTTTTTGGGAAGCAAAGGCATTCTGTTTTTTTTGGGGGATTGGCAAGATGGGGTGAGGCAGACCCTTACCACATATTGAATTAGTAACCTTTCAATTGAAGGTTCTATTGAGTCAACCCCCTAGCCTGGAGAGTCATGTCTCTTATGCAATATTCACTAAATTTTTATCCTTTTATATATTTTTTTTAGAAAAAAATCTTTTAATCTTTTAATAAGTTTTCATCTCTTTCTCTCCCTGTTCAGTTATTCTTCCACTTCCAGAAGAGCAATTAAAGGAAGAAACGAAGGAAGAAGCAAAACTATCTTCCTTCCAAAAGGACTTAGTGCACTTAGGTGCCCAATTGAACGGTGACCATAAGAAGGACGCTTATCCTGATAAGTTGGTGGAGGACATGACCGTTGCGCAGGGTGCTGAATATGTTCATGAAGCTTTCAAGGCCTTCCTGGAAGCGGCTGAGCACTGCCGGAGAAACGGCATGAATGAAGATGAGATCATCGCCGTCGACTACCTCCCGGAGACGTCGAAATCAAAATCATTTATTGGCAAAATATTTGCTTGTATCTCTTGCAACAGTTCAAATTAGTTGGTCCTCTTCTCCTGTTCATAATCCCCGGGTTCCACCATCCTTTGGACGATCATAACTGTGTATATCATTATTGCTTGCAGTGTGATACTGTACTGTTTGAACCAAATTATGTTGATTTTTTTATTACAATAATGGATTCTGCAGACCAAAGTGCATGTGCGCGGGTTTATCTGTATATTATATAATATAATATACAGCCTAAGGTATGATACGGGGCTATTCACCCGGCCCTAAAAAGTTTTTTCACTCGATCTATGGAAACTTTAAAATAGAGTATAGCTGATGGTTGAAGGGAATATAAATCTATATATATATATATATATATATATATATATATATATATATATATATATATATATATATATAGAGAGAGAGAGAGAGAGAGAGAGAGAGAGAGAGAGAGAGAGAGAGAGAGAGAGAACGCGGTAAATATACAAAATCATTCATGCTTAAATCCACTCTTCATTCTACTCGTACCTCACATTCAATGCACATGGTGCATGAAACACTTTTAATATTTAAATCTCTATTATTAATCTCTCCAATCAACTATTTAAGTAGATTTAAACATTAATGAAGTTTAATAAACTATTCTCTTTCTCTCTCTATATATATAGAGAGATAGTCTTACATGTATAATGATACTCACCTGGAATGCGCCGCACAATTATATATAATCCCTCTTTTGTTGTTCCACCGCTTCATATGCCTCTCTTAACCTCATTGGGTATAAGGTCTTTCCTTGTGTGACCATCTCAATATTTTCGTTTCTTATATGTTTCCACTTACACTAGATATCTACTCCACAATGACAGTTTAGATGAAACACAAAAAATACTTTTAACAATTAAAAATAAAATAAAATAAAATAAGTAACTGCATCATCTTGTGTCCTTATAAGAGGATATGAACCTTTTCGTGTGTCTACTGATGATAGGGTGTATGTGGTAACTTTCCAGTACTCCAAATCCAATGTCTATTTTTTTAAAATTAAAAGCATTTCCAGGTGGACCTAAGACCAACCTACGACCACTATATTCTTTATTTGATTTATTCATGGTATGTATTAGTCATAAAATTACTTCATTTTTTAGTGTGTCATGTTACCGTTTAAGAAACAAATTTTCGGAAAATTAGTTTGGTAACGTGTTGAGATGAAAAAGAGTTGTGAACTGAATGCGATGAAAGGGAGCACATAAAAGACATTCAACTTGTTATTGTTAGTGTATATTTGTTGTTTTTGTGGCATTCAGCGTGTTATTGTTTGCCAATGACCATAATCGTGATTTCTTCTATTATATATTGGCCAATATCATGACATGTTTTATAATTCTTGTTTTCGTGCTTGTGTTGGTATAGTTGCGAAGTTAATTCAAGTAGATCATATAACATCATGGCTTACTATAATAGTATTGATCCTAACACAATCATAAAAAAGTAGAAATAGGAACTCTTCATATAGGTGCTTGCAGTGATGATTGTGGTGCACTATGACTTCCATTCATTCATGTCAGTATACTATTCATTTAGTTGGGTACGGATTTGATTTTCTGTCATGGTAATTGACGAATGTTCATGAAAACATAAGAAACCAAGATTGGCAATTGATGAATATCCCACTATGTTGTAATTCTTTCATTTTTCAGCCACATCACCTTGCAAATCATAAATTAGTTGATTTGAGTAGATTATATAATCCTTAATTAACTTACCTTTGATCCTCCTATGTATCCGTTTATGAACCAAAGCTCATATAATTCTCACCCTTTCGGCAGGATTTTTTTTTGGATGTTTGAATTGAAAATTGATGTACTAATTATAAATATAGCTATATTCTTGCAATGTGTCAGTACTTTTTCTTGCCCTATGTTCAAAGTCTTATCTTTTTCAAACCTAAGCTTGAGCTTTTCTAACTTCTCATATTGTAAGTCAAAACAACAACTAAACAACTAAGCTTTTCCTCATTCTAGATGGGGTCGGCTATATGAATTCTTTGTTTTCAAATAGCCTTATCATGTATCGTGCTAACAGTTAACTCAATATAAATTAGATCATTTTTTATAGTTTCTTTTTAATACTTTTGTGGTCATCCTCTTCCTCTTAACATTTTTGCAATCTAATTTTTCGTATCTTCTTATGAGTGCGTTCTTTAGTGGTCTTTCTATATGTTCAAACTATCTTAAACGGTTTTTCCTCATTTTATCCTCTATTGGTGTTACACCAAATTGGTTTCTTAAATCATCTAAAAAATCATAAAGATGTCTCTCTCTCTATATATATACACAAATATTTAGGTTTTTAGATGATTTAGTAATGAAAGTCATAATTTTATTATTAAAAAATGATTTTATAAAATAGAAGAGTAGTAAGAGGTGTTGAAAAACATGGATAGATGGTTGAAGTGGTGGAATCATGTCAAAATGATAGATTATGCATAATTATGCATCATGCATCATTATGTATATATGACTAAAAATAACAAAGCTATCTCTAATATATACATGAATATTTAGTTTTTTTAAGTAATTCTGAAGTTGTTGGATAGTTTTCATTGGTCAAAGGTGATTTTATAAAGTGGAAAAGTAGTAAAAAGTGATGAAAAATATGAATCGATGCTTAAAGTGGTAGAGGCATGGTAGATTATGCATATTATGTATGTAGGCTTAACTCTCTCTCCATATATATATACTTGCAATTTTAGATTGTCCAAACTGCTTTCAGGAGCAGTTTCTTGGAGTAATATTATATTAAAAGAAAATAAGAAAATATTTTCGCACCTTCCGTCCTAGTAAATGGGAAAAGTTTTCCATTGAACAATTGTAGAAACATTATAAACCCTCCATGGATGGAATTCATTTCCCCATTTCTCCCAAACACCAAACATATAAGAATCAGGATAACATGCATAAACCAATAAAAAAAATGCTTGGTGGAGTCCACCCTTCTCCGGTGGGTCCCACGATGATTCTTGCTCGTTCATGCATGTCACACGAGGCGCTAGCCACGCTTATTCTGCCGTCCGTTGGAACAGATCAACGGTCCAAAATCAATACCAAATTTGAACCAGGAAGAAGAATTTGACGGAGCCCATCACCATGATCAACGTTGAGAAAATTCGGCTTCCTCGTTGCCGCCACCGGAGGATCTCCCGTTGGTTAATTCCGGCCGGCAAGCCTGCAAAGTTCTTCCCCTAGAGTGTAGCCGCATCAGAGTTCTATTTTCCTCCATATTGAGGCACAATCTCCCTCCGCGCTGAAGCTCGGCTATAATAGGCAACACTTCCAGCATGGCCTCGACGTCCGAACTCAAATTGCAACGACATACCGGGCAAGTGCTATGAGAAACCAACCATCTGTCAATGCAGCCGAGATGAAAACTGTGCCCACAAGCCGGAAGCAGCCGGAGGACGTCTACATCGGCAAACTCGCAGAGGCAGATTGGGCAGTCAAGGCTTGGCTCCCACACCCTGACGTCTCTAACCGCCGAGTAGGCGAAAACTGGGAAGGAGGCAATAACTTTAGGATCGAGTCCTCCGACGTCAGTAGAATTCTCTTGGTGCTGATTCCCGGAGCCGGCAGCGTGGTTCTGGAACGGCGAAATAATGACGAACTCGACTGTGAGGCGACAGAGGTAGACGGCGACGAAGCCGATGACAAAGAAAATGAGAAGGACGAGGGCGAGGAGGAGGTGAGAGGGAGGGACATAAGAATGGGGAAGGATAGGGGCGGATTGTGGCGGGTGGTGGTGGTGTTTCGTGATGGAATCCGATGATGATGCGCCGGAGAGGAGGAGGAAGAAGAGAAGGCAAAGAGGAAACGCTTTCCCCGGCGTCATGGGAAGAAAGGTTGGATTTTGGAATCTGAATTCGGTGAAAATACTGTCGCTATTGGTCTCGGCGGAGTCGTCGAGAAAGACAGAATGGATGCAAACTGGACCAGCTTGTAAATGGAAACGAAACACATTTCACAAATTGAGGATCATCCTCACGTGCCTGTGACTTTCATTCCTGGGAAAAGTTTTCCTAAGAAAAAGAATCTCCGTTATAAGGAATATGGCCATTCTCGGCTCGGGTAATGGCTGGACTGAGGGAAGGCCAGATACAATAACGAATAACCGTTACAGTTCACAGACGAGAGAAGCCACAGAAGGATTTATCTACATGATTTGGGGAGCGCCTGCCTATAAAAAGTCAGGCATATACAAAGATCGGCACATCTACATGTGTATGTGAGTGAAATACCGAAAAATACAGTCATTCGTCTGAGCAAGCCCTTGTGTGGGAACCTCGAGTCATCACCATCACCGCTGCGTTTCTTTCCTCTCTGCAGATACAGAGAGCACCCGGAAAATCCGGCTACCATCATCGAAAAGGTAATAACTCGCCTTCATTGGTATCAGGACCTAGTTCTTTGCAAAAAAAAAAAAAGGAAAAGGGAGAGGTTAACAGAGGAAAGAAAGGAACAAAAAAAATATACATAGGTGAAAGGCGGCAGTCGGCAGTCGGACAGAGAAGGCGGAAGGAGAAAGCTAGAGCACATCCGGCCGACGAGCTGGAGCAGCCTAAAACCCGAAGGCAGGCAAGTCGGTAAAAGCCCCGAAGACAAAAACCAGAGGCAAGCCGGCAAAAGTTCAAAAGGCAAAAACCAGAGGCAAGTCGGCAAGAGCCCCAAAAGGCAAAAACCAGAGGCAAGCCGGCAAGAGCCCCAAAGGCAAAAACCAGAGGCAAGCCGGCAAGAGCCTCGAAGGCAAAAACCAGAGACAGGCCGGCAAGAACCGAAAGTCGACTAGGAGTATAGCCGCAAAACAGAAGCAGCAGGTCGGCTAGGGGTACAACCGTAAATCAGAAGCGGCAGGTCGGCAAGCTAGAGCTAGAGGGCGGTAGGCTGAAGTAGCCGGAAGGACAAAGACGCCAAGAACCCGCCGACAGTCGACACCCGATTGCGACGAACGGCCGATGACCGTCTCCTACAGACTCTCTCACTCTCTGAAAAAATCCAGAGAGCTGTAATTTTGTAAAAACGCATTTAAAGCATTTTTTGTAATAATAATAAAAAAAACCCGCAGTTTTGGAAAACTGCGACGGGAAAACCAATGGTTTTCCAAAACCGCTCATGGTTTTCAGAAAACTACTAGTGGTTTTGATTCAAAAAGATAAAACTACCCCTAAGCCTTTTTTGTTATTACGCAGTTGCCACGATCAAAAGACAATTTTACCCCTTGACCATTTTTGAAATTTACAAAAATACCGGGGTTGTTGTTTTATGATATTATCCAACCCGGTTTGGATAATTTCATTTCTGCCATTCAGTCAAAAGACGAGTTTATCCCTGTTCTTTTGAAAAATTACAGATTTGTCTTGAGAGTTAAAATTATGATTTTTAACCCCGATCAATTGCGAATTTTACAAGAATACCAAATAGTAATTTTATGAGTTTGTCCTTGTGATTTTACAAAAAGGACAAATAGTCAAAAAAAATTTATTACAGATTTATCCCTTGGTATTCTTTTTAGGGGTTTGGAGGCAAAAAAAAAAAACCCTTAGAAAATTTTGCTTTGTGCTCTGCATCACGTTAACATATTTCTTACTTTATGTGTTTTTTCTTTTGTTTCCTTTAAAAGACTGCTTGATTGATATTTTTTGCCAAACACCTAAAATGAGTTCTAGGATATACGTGTCCGAACTGATAAAAGTAGAAAAGCTAAACGGTCTGAACTTCTAAACATTGAAGAAGAGAATTTCGCTAGTTCTAACACTAGAAGGTGCAGAGTATGTGTTAAAGGAAACAATGTATCTTCCACCACCAGACGCAAACCAACAACAATTACAAATGTATAAAACATTTCTAAAAGACGATACCATATCAAGAACAGTAATGTTAACTTATATGGAGGATGACTTGATTAGGGTCTTTCAAGAATATGAGATCGCAAAAGAGTTGTTTGACTCATTAACAGCTAAGTATGATACAACTGCAAAGTTACATGTGCAGTTACTACTACAAAAATACAACTCCTTTATAATGAAAGAAGGAGAAAATGTAGTAGAGCATGTAAATCACGTGCTGGTAATGGCTAGGGATTTAGCTGTAGCTCTGAACCGATGTAGATATCAACCATATTGAACAGTCTACCCTCGTCATAGAACATGATCACTACTGTCTTAAGATTAGGGCCTGAAATTAACCTTTTTGAGTTGTCCCTAAAACTAGTAATTGAGGAATAACACATGCTCAAAAATAAAAAGGAAAAATTACTAGTGGTTGAGGATGAGTTAGCGTCTAGCTCCAAATCCAACCATAAAAAGAAACCAAATAAAAGGTTTGGCAAAAATAACAAGAAAGGCGATCAAAGTTTTAAAAAATCGCAGGAAACCGCTTCCAAGACCACGTGTTTTAACTATGAAAAGATGGGGCACTAAAAGAGGGACTGCCGCAACAAGAAAAGTGGAGGAAACAACCCACAGTGTGGATAGTCGGAGAAACATGATATAATTTGTGTAATTTTAGAATGTCTATACTTGAATTGCCCAGTTACAGGTTGGTGGATAGACTCGGGAGCTAGAAGACATATCTCAAAGACCAAGGAAGGGGCAATTGATACGAAGGAATATCAACCTGAAGAACATCGTGTATATATGGGAAATAATATTTTCTCAGATGTTTTGGGTATTGGATCCTTTAGGATATTTGTACAAGGCAAACCAATTGTATTGTCTGATGTGTTAATTGTGCCATCTATAAGGCGTAATCTGATATCGGTCCCTGCCTTAGTTAATAAGGGTTTTGAAGTTAGATTTATACCTAACAAGGTGACTATGGGCAAATATGGGAGAATCTTATTCTCAGGAGAATTTGATGTAGAACATGGATTGTTCAAGTTATCTGATAATGAAAGTCATCGATCTTCTGCTTATATTGAAAGTATCTTTTCTGTTGATGTGAATATGTGGCATAAACGCCTAGGGCATATAAGTTTGGAAAAGTTGAGGAAATTATCCAACTTTGACTTATTGCCCTGATTTAAGGAAAAGATTTTCAACAAGTGTGAAGCTTGCATACAAAGAAAAATGACAAGGAAAGTTTTTCTTAAGGAAACAATAAAGGCAACAACCCTGTTAGAAATTATTCACACAGATTTATGTGGACCTTTCAGAGTAAAGACACATTGAGGAAATGATTACTTTATAACCTTTATCGATGATTACTATAGATATATGTATATATATCTTTTAGCATATAAATCAAAGGCACTTGAGGAATTTAAAGAATATAAGCAAGAAGTGGAAAATCAGATAGGGCATACTATCAAAGTCTTGGGATCAGACAGAGGAGGTGTGTATACCTCGACAGAATTCCTAGAATTTTGTAAAGACTTTTGTATTGCTAAACAAAATACAATGCCTAAGACACCTCAACAGAATGGTGTAGTTGAAAGATACAATATAACCTTGCTGAACATGACAAGGTCTATGTTAATTGATGCCTCTCTACCAAGGGTATTTTGGAGAGAAGCGGTAAGTATAATTGTTTACTTGCTCAACAGAGTACCATATAAAGCTATATTCACTACACCATATGAGATGTGGTTTGGAAGAAAACCCAACCTAGGTCATCTTAGGAGGTGGGGGTTAATTGCACATGTCAAGATCCTTGATCAGTCTAGAGATTAACTAGACAGCGGGTCCTTGAGGTGTATATTTATTGGATATCCAAAAGGTTCAAAAGAATATCGATTATATCATAAGGACTAATGACTCATTGAAAGCAAAGATGTTGAATTCTTAGAAAATTTTAAGAATGACATCCTGAAAAATAATGAGTGTGTTGATGATTTGGTAGATTTAGACCAATCATCTTTTGAGCCGATAGAAGAACTTCATAAAACTACCGATACCTTAAGTGGACATAAGAGGCTAAGAGCCACTCCATCCTACTTAAAGGATTATCACACTTATCTTCCAAAGGAAGTGTGTAATTCGGTAGATTTAGATGAGTTGACTGATAACTTAACTTATCAGCAAGCAATGAACTCATCAGAAGCAACAGACTGGGAGAAAGCCATGGATGAGGAAATTGAATCCATTGAGAAAAACCAAGTCTAGGAGTTGGCTGATTTGCAAAAAGGAAGGAAAGCTATAGGCTGTAAATGGGTTTTGAAAAAGAAATATAAGGTCGATGGTACAATCGATAAGTTAATGCGAGGTTGGTTGTAAAGGGTTTTTCGCAAAAAGAAAGGATAGATTATGTTGAGACATATTCCCTAGTTGCGAAATTTGCATCTATACGGATAATCCTGGCAATATCTGCATATTATGATTTGGATTTACATCAGTTAGACGTAAAGACAACCTTTTTAAATGAAGATTTAGAATAAATCATATACATGCAGCAGCTTGAAGGATTTGTGGTTGAAGGCCAAGAAGATAAAGTGTATAGGTTGAAAAAATCCCTATATGGCCTAAAACAGTCACCTCATCAATGGTATTTGACTTTTCAAAATGCCATTATAGAACTTGGATTTGTGGCTAACAAACTTGATCACTGTGTTTATGTTTGGACCAGTGGGAGTCACTTTGTCATCTTATCGTTATATGTAGATGATATATTGTTGACTGGAAATGACAATGAGATGATTGTCAAAACCAAGTCATGGTTGAACTCCAAGTTCAAAATGAAGGATATGGGAAAAACATCCTATATTCTGGGTATAAAGATCTCTCGAGATAGAGGATCTAGACTCTTATGCCTGAGTCAAGAGAGATATATAGATTATATCCTCAAGAAGTTTAAAATTGGTGAATGCAAGTCTGCAGATACACCTGTTACAAAAGGAGTGAAACTGAGTAAGGTTGACTATCCCGGTGAAGGGGGCGATAAGCCTAATGTTCCTTATGCTCAAGTTGTTGGCAGCTTGATGTATGCTATGTTGTGTACAAGGCCTGATAGCAGTTTTGTTGTTGGTCTTGTTAGTAAATATCAAAGTAATCCTGGTTGACAGCGTTGGATAGCTGTGAAAATGATTCTAATATATCTAAAAGGAATAAAGGACTTGAAAATATGTTTTCAAGCAAATTTACTGGAAGTGGTAGGATACTCAGATGCTGACTTTGCTGGGAGCAAAGATGAGAGCAAATCAACATCAGGACAAATATTCTTATTTGGAGGTGGTGCTGTTTCTTGGGCATGTAAGAAACAGGGCTGTGTAGCATTGCATACACAAGAAGCTATGTATATTGCTTGCTGTATGGTTGCAACAAGAGCTGTCTGGTTAAGCCGCTTTATACGAGATTTGAAGCTGGAGATAACAGATAAGTCAGTGGTCATCTATTGCGAAAACAATGCAGCAATTACTCTTATTAAGAGTGGAGCAAATTGCTCAAAAAGCAAGCATATAATGGTAAAATACCACTATGTTCATGACATGGTTATGAGAAGGGAAATATCTATCTCATACATGCTAACGGAAGACATGTTGGTAGACCCCTTAACCAAAGGCATAACAAAAGAACTCTTCTCAAAACATGTTAGAAACATGAGTTTGAGATATGTTTGAGTTTTTGTATGGGTAAATAACCATATAACGGATGTGTTGTTGTATAAGTAAATAACCATACAACGAATGATTTGTTGTATAGGGAAATAACCACACAACAGGTTCTGATTACAGTAGTAATCAGGAATCGACATAACTAGGGAAAACTCCTGAAAAGTGGGAGGAAAACCAGTATGTCAATACACTTGGCTCGAATGGCCAAGTGGGAGATGTTACAAGGAATATGGCCATTCTCGGCTCAGGTAACGGCTGGACTGGCTAGCTATCCAGTCTTACCTGAGGGAAGGCCAGATAATGACCGTCCGTCACAGGCGGATTTATCCAGACGATTGGGGGAGCGACTTCCTATAAAAAGGCAGGCATATACAAAGATCGGTACATGTATATGTGTATGTGAGTGAAACACCGAAAAATATAGTCATTCGTTTGAGCAAGTCCCTGTGTGGGAACCTAGAGTCATCACCATCACCGATGTGCTCCTTTCCTCTATGCAGATACAGAGAGCGCCCAGAAAATCCGGCGACCATCATCGGAAAGGTAAGAACTCGCCATCAATCTCATCATATTGGAATATGCATGTATCGAACTTGAGACCTTCAACTTGAAGGTCCTCCCGAGTCGACCAAACCTAACTAAGACCAACATTATAATTAGTACAAACTAGTGCAAGGTGTTCTGACTAAGATTCCCCAAATATGCAATAATACTAAAGATATCATGTGTCATTGTTCATCGTCTTGGAGAGGGCTGCAGAGCTGCTTATCATCTGGTATTGTTGAAGGATCACCTCAAACTCGTCCCACGAGCCTTCCTCGTCGCACTCGGCTAGCTTAGTTTCAGCTAAACGAGCTTGAACAAGTCGGAGATTGTTCAGCTCAAGCCATATATCTAGGTTCAACTGCTGCTTGAATGGCTGGACTCAACACGTGGACCAGTTAGACAATCATGCTAACTCAATTTGTTAGGGTCATATGACCTTGAAGAGTTCTATTTGTAGTTGTTCAGAATGGGCACCCAGGACCAGTACCTGTCTGTGTGTGAAGCAAAAGCACGAGCACAATTATAGGGAATTTGGGACAATTTTGTATCAACAATCAAACACAACCTAGGTGGTGGCTTTAACTCTCAGGATTTCATTTGGGTATGGAATAGAATATAAAGAAGAATGCATATTGTTCTTGTAAATATATCTGTTTCTGTAAGATCTTGTACTCCAAAATAAAATAGAGAACAATAAATTACATGAATGCAGTCATGGCCTTAGCCTGTGATCTCATGCAGCAGAACAACTAAATGGCAGAGCCTGAATTGAAGCCTTCTCTTTGCTGCAAAGGTCCACAGTCATAATTCGTGTGCTCTAGTAAAGGCTCCAGCCTCACCAGCCGAGGAATCACTATATTGTTCCTAATGGCACACACCACTGGGTTCTCCCACTGTAACAATGAGCCCACAAGGTTGGAGCGCACCGTCAGCGGGAACACACGCCACCATCTTTCTCTTGTATACGCTTCCAGAGATTCATTCAGCTGCCGGGAATGTGGATTCGGGTCGTCAAGGGCGCGCGCCAGATTCCTGGATAGCACAACTGCATCTTCTAATGCACAGCATGCACCTTGGCCCAGGTTGGGTGTCATGGGATGCCATGCATCTCCAACCAGCACAACACCGTCCGATGAAGCTCGCGGACTAACTGACGGCCACAGCCACCGATCAGCAAGCGGAGTTAGGACAATCGTATCTTCAGGTGTTCTCTCTATCACATCTAACAGCTCTGCAGGCCAGGTTGTAACTAGATCCAGAGCCACCTTCTTCAATGTAGATGGATCCTCAACCCTTGGACCTGCTGATTTTCAACATTGTAAAATATAACAAGAGAAGATCAACCATACTATGTGTCAACAAGAGGTGTTCAAGGACGATTCTACTGACTTGTAAATAATGTAACCTCGGAGAAGAAATTGACCTGGTGATGGGTTGTTGAAGCAAATGAACCAGTAAACTTTACTGCGTGATAATGGAACATAACCAGCACGTAAGCCCCTGCCATAGATGTAGTGCACCTTAGGTTTAAATGGCTGATCAGTCTGAAAAATCCCAAGCCCACGATAAGCATATTGTCCAACAAATGACGGACTTGAGAACCCCATCCACTTTGCCACAGCTGAGCGCGCTCCGTCGCATCCAATTAACACCTGTGCAAAGAGAATGATTATTGCAGAAAATGAGCAAGTTAACCAGCATGAATATGTTAAGTAATTCTAACAGCATTAGTAATATTAAACTATGTTTGTACTAGCACAAATATCTCTGCATTTAAAAGAGGCATCTAAATTAGGATAAAGAGAAAAGGAGAGAATGAGCTGATTCTCTTATTCAGTTCAAGTAGCAACAACAAAATTTTCATAACGTTAAACGCTCTACCAGTAACTCCGGCCATGTAAGGGATCACCCTTGCATGGCCGGTCCCAAGCCCGGATAAATGAGGAGGGTTGGGTTAGGTTTTCAACAGCCAGCATTAAAACTTTGTTGAGCTTATTTATAATGGATTCTACAAAGATAGGACCATTTGGAAATAAAGAATTCATGTAGCCAACCCCATCTAGTATGGGAAAGGGCTTTAGTTGTTGTTGTAGTTGTTATTGAACGCTCTACCAGTGTACAAACTTGACAGATGACACATGGAGTCTGTGAAGCTTGAGCACAAAGAGATGGGAATCAGATACTCGGAGGATATGGTAACTTGTAGTCTGGTATGGTTTTGGCAATATCTTGTTTAGGGTTTTAAATCATTTGGTTTTGCTATACTGCAATCACGATCGCTACAAACAGTGCAGTTTAAATATTTCATGCCAACTTGGTTTTTTCCTTTCCCTTCTAACATTTTCATAATCCAGTTTCTTGTACCTTCTTATCAAAACTTCCTTTGATTGTCTTTCTCTTTCTAACATCTTTATTTCTGCCACAAACGTCTTTGGAACGTGATCATTAACTACCCAATACTCAAAAGCTGTTATTCACCATCAACCAAAATAAAGAGACATGAGTTAAACATCATGTAGACCAATATTTATGTCAAAGTAAACAGTTGCTGATGTCATGGAATATCTACTACAAACAACAACAACAACAACTAAGCCTTTTCCCATACTAGACGGGGTCGGCTACATGGATTCTTTGTTTCCACAAATCTCTATCATGTGCCATGTTAGCAGTTAACTCACAATAAGCTAGATCATTCTTTATTGTTTCTTTCCAACACTTTTGTGGTCGTCCTCTACCTCTTTTAATACCTTTCAAATTTAGTTTTTCATTCCTTCTTACAGGTTCTTCTTTTGATCTTCTTTCTATATATCCAAAACATCTTAAACGATATTCTCTCATTTTATCCTCTATTGGTGTCACTCTTAATTTGTTTCTAATAACCTCATTATGTATACGGTATTTTCTTGTATGACCACTCATCCATCTCAACATCTTTATTTCTGTCACAGACATCTTTTGTACATGTTATGATTAACTGCCCAACACTCACAACCATAAAACATGGCAGGCCTAATTGTTGCTCTATAATATTTACCTTTTAACTTTAATGATATCTTCTTATCACAAAGAATACCTTATGATCCTCTCCATTTTAACCAACCAACATTAATTCTATGCGTAACAACTCCATCAATTCTTCCATCACTCTTAAAAATTGACTCTAGGTATTTAAAACTTTCCTTTCAGGAAATACAATGTGTGCCAATTTTAATTTCTATGTCCTCTGAAGTAACCAAATGATCAAACTTATATTTGATATATTCTGTCTTTGTTCTACTAAGTCGAAGACCTTTGCTTTCTAATGTTTCTCTCCATAGTTCTAATTTTCTATTAACTTTTTCCTTAGACTCCTCCACTAACACAATGTCTTCTGCAAATAACATACACCAAGGTACTTCATCTTGAATATGTTTTGTTAACTCATCAATCACCATTATAAATAAGTATGAACTTAAAGTTGATCCTTGATGTAACCTAACATTAACTTCAAAGAAGTCTGTTATTCCTTCATGAGTCCTCACAATTGTTTTTGCATCATCGTACATGTCTCTTATAAGGTTAATGTTTGTCAATGGGATACCTTTTTTTCCAAAGTTCTCCAAAGAACCTCCCTTGGTACCCTATCATAAGCTTTTTCTAGATCAATAAATATCATGTGAAGGCCTTTCCTTTTAGCTCTAAAATGTTCCATAAGACGTCTCATGGAATATCTACTTAACAGAAAAAATGACAAAAATATGCCAGGCTTTTCTTTTGCTAATAAATACAAATTCTGATTATCAGCTAGATATATGATTATCAATTTTAGGACAAAGAAGATGAAGAGTCCAAGTTAAATGCACCAAAGAATATAATGAGTCCAGATCTGTTACAATCATGTTCATGGTAAGAAAGGCAGATAAAGAGATCCATACATTTAAACATCTGATGTTCTGGTAGCATCTGGTAATATGTAGGCATAAAAAAGTTACATGGTAACAGCCACCTTATTTTGCAAAATTTATCAGTCAGACATAAAAAAAGGTAGATTTGGAACCACACGAAAAAAAAATCGAATGTGATAGGAAAAGTGGGATTGTGATTATGCATACAACAAACCTTGGCGATTAATCGTGTGCCATCTTCAAGCAGAAGTGAAGTTTCACCTGTATCAGTTCTGCCAATTGTTTGAAGGCGTGAAGCATACAGTATAGTATCTGAGGGCAATCTAGTTGCCATAGCTTCTAAGAGCGCCCTTCTTTCGACACCACGGACTTCTTGACTGCCAATAAATATGAACTCGCATGAGCCATTTCTCAAGGCAAAAAATAAAGTATCAGCCAAAGAAAATCATTTAGTAGTCATCCGAAACAAACAAGAGAAACATGAAATTCCTGACTGTAAATGCTTAGTTCTTACCGTAAATCCTGAAAGTCAAACGTCCTTAGCTCTCTACCCTCTTCAGATTTGATTACCATCCTGCAAGTACCTGATCCGATCAAATAGTTCAGATAAAACAGAATACGCACTTATAATTATTGGAGTATGTTTGAGATAGTTTGGCAGATAATGAAACTAAATAGTAAAAGTTTATTTATCTAAGCAGCATATGTTCTGGATAACTCCAAGCAACTTCATGCAGAAGATAAAGGATGACAACTCCTCCACTAAGAAATTAGTAAAGATCAAGGGATTGGGTTTGAGATTTCGTTCCTTGTTAAGTATATGAGGATATCTTTAAGGACAGTGAGAAATGCAAAAACGAGGCTCTGTCATGACAAATTTGGGAGAAACAAGGAATTTTATGTAGACATTGTAGAGGGAACACTCTGTTTTTGATGAAGTACATAAGAGTACATAGAAATCAAGATCCATAGACGCCAATCTAAAATAGAATTATGCCTCCACCCCCCAAAAGAAAAGGAAATATGTAAGACTACATAAAATATACATACATACATGCACACACATATATACAGGTATCTAAGCATAAAACAGTGTAGTATTTTGAATGCTTTATTTGTTAAATTCATGGAATTAATAGCATGTAAATCATGACAGATGATCAGGCAGTGATAGCTGTGCATCAGAACAACTAAAAATTACTGAGATGCAATTAATCGATAGAAATGCACACCACCAGTTTGAAGACAAGGTACAACTTACAACTTATATTCATGCTTGAAACGTGAATATAAGATAAAACCTCCAGACTCCAACTGTCCTTTAGTTCACCTGAATCTAGATTCTCTTTTGAATAACAATTTGCAGAAGCTATTTCCTATCCAAATTCTCCTCTCGGAACGTTTCAAAGAAAAAAAAAAGAAAATGAATGACATGAAATTCGAAAAACAGGCTACAGATCATCACCCTTGAATCTCAGAGAATTGGCTTCGTAGATCATCTGCAACTTTGAGTTCATCCAAAACCCTCCAGCCATTCTTGAAGAGGGTCAGGGAAGTTCCGGCGGTCCTTAGGGATTCTCCCTGTTCCAAAACCAAAGATTTGACGCCCAGCCTGTAAAACCACAAGATGCATCAGGCCAACTTCATCATTTCAAGAACTACCCACCAGATTAAAAGCACAAACTCGTTCCATAGAGTCTAAGAACAGAGAGAGAGAGAGAGAGAGAGGCCTGTGCAGAGACAAAGCGGTAGCAAGACCCGCAATTCCAGCTCCCACGATGACAACATCTTCCTTCCTGACGCCTTGGCAACTCACCCCCTTCTTCTTCACCCAACTCCATCTTTTCCTCAAATATCCGGATAAACTTTCATTTCGTGCCCTGCTAGGAACTCGCAAGGCCTGAACCGAAGGCACCAAATGTGAAGGACTCGCACTGCAAGAAACTGCCATTCAACTCCACAGAAGACTCCCTCAAGCGAGTGTGTGGGCGCTCGTATGTGCGTGCTTGTAGAGACAGAAGCCAAGAAGCAGAGTGGCCATGAGAGAACTAAGTGGCATGTAGGGAGCCCCTCATCAGTGTTGAAACTCAGCCACAAGTTTTTTTCTAAAGCTGGGGATGATAAGGGCTCGCCTGATCAGCCAAGCAAAATGATATTCAATATCGCCTAAACAACGAAACTTTTGATCACCCAACAAAATCCAGTGACGAACTCATCTTCATGCAAGTCAAGACTGTCAAAAGAGGGAAAATTTGATACCATTCTGAACACTAGGATATTGATCTTTTATTGCTTTATTAGCGAATAGAACTTACACAAATTTCGAGCAGATTGGCATTTTACGGTCACCAATTTGGAGAAGTAAAGAAGGGATTCCTCATAAACGAACAGCTAATTTTCACAGTACAGTTTAACTGATAGGATCTCCTCCAAGAAACTGAAAGGATAGATGAAACACAATATGCTAATGACGTGAACTCGGCTTAAATGCTTATGCACTATACATTAACTGAAGCGTTAAATCTAAAAGATTCTTCATGATAGACCTTAGTTATATGAATGCATGAAACTGAAAAAGAGTGATTGCTGAAAGCAGATATCCTGCAGAGATCCTTGTGGAATGAGGTCTCTTAATTAGAAAGGCTTAGCATAAGAAAAGGGGGAAATCATAGGCTTTTTTCAATTAAAGCTCTAAAAGGATTAAATTCAACTGAATAGTATGATAGAAAAGTGATCACACGAAAACTTGTTAAACTGAGCAAGAGCTTTGGAGCCCATAAAATTGATATCATAAGGAGTTTAAAATTCGTGTGCCTAAGGCAGTTGACTTAGTGGCCTTACCCTCGAGCCACCATGGAAATTGTCTCAAATTGATTAACTGCAACCTTGATTTGTTGGAAGATGAATTCCAGTTAAAGAGTATTTATTGAAAGCTAAAAACTTCAACAAGCTTGGTTTAATAACTACTCCTACCAAACTGTTGATCTGAATTCAGCCACCAGTGTTGGTTGCAATTTTATAAACTTACATGAAACAAAATATTCATTTTCTTGTTACTAAATCCTGATTCAACTGGAATGCATTAGGTACAGGCCGATTTTCGGAGACAAACCTAACCACCAACACTTAGGGTAAATGTTTCCTAGTTAGTTCAGATCCTGGTTAATTCGAGCTCAAGCTGTACATTGGGATGCTAATACCAGACCCCAACACAGTTCTTTTCAGTTCCTTAGAAAGAAAACCCTTCAAGTTAATCAAATTTAGTAGCAACATGACAAAGTTTTTGTATCTTAATGTTGGTGAATCGCCTATGGCCACAGTGGCGTGTATGTGAGTCGAGTTGAGTTCGAGACGCAGTGGCATTGAATTTCCATGGTGGTTATGATCATTATCATGTCAAGCAACTCCCTTTTAAATCTCTTTCCTACTAAATTGGCCATCTTGAATGCATACAGGAGGTCTAATTAGTCGGACAAAGCTCCTATCTAGGGTTTTAGTTAATATTTGCCGTGATTCAAAAACGAAAATGGAACTTAGAAACATTCTGATAGCAGCTCCGACTTTCGAGATCTTGGCTTTTTTACCATTTAAATATCTCTATAATGATGGTGAGAACGAGGAATAGCTCACCTGACGGAGGTCGAGTATGAAGGTCATGAGTTCAATTCAAGAAAGGTTATGGTATTTAGCGTCCATCAAACTGAGATCACACAGCCTGAGACCGTCGAAAATGGTCGTCAAAATGTGTTGCTTTAGAGTGTTGAGCCCCCCTTGTTTAATTCTCATCAATCTCAAGCTGACTTACCACCAACTAACCAACCAAAACAGGGCTTTTATTAACTCTAACCAACTGGGCTTGATTGATTAATGGCTTGATGTTTGTTATTACATGAAGTTTGTTTAATCAAATGTGCACGTCTCACTCATGTGGATCATACAATATTCTTCTTCTTTTTCTTTTTCTCTCTAAAAATATCAATCTTCAGCTTGCCGGGTGATCTCTATGATTGAGCTGCGTTCGAGCTATGTCGAACAACTCGAGCTCGGCTCCTTAGGCTTGTTTCCTTTCAAGTTTGAGAAAGTTGTGAACAATTAGATAAAAGATTTCCTACATCACCTTTCATTCTTTTTAAAATCCTAATGCTCATGATCTCACAGTGTCTCTGTTCTCGAGACATGGATCTTTATCAATGGTGCTCATTGTTGTGCTATCATGAGTAGTGGAGCTATTCGTTTATGTTAAGAGAGACAGAGAGAAAAAGAGAAAGAGTCGTTGGTATATACTAACGTTACTATATTCAAACAAATATCAACCATCAATTTTAAAGACAATGATTGAGATTTTAATTAAAAAAGTAAAGTTAAGTGTTGAATTAGGTACATCTGCAAAAAGTATTACTTTTTGTTTAGAAAATTGAAATATCAACCATCGGTCTTTCAAATTTGATCATTAAAATTCGTTTAGATATGTTATTATGCAACATTGTTAGGTTCCTCCTCCTCCTCCTCTCTCTCTCTCTATATATATATCCATATCTATCTATCTATCTATCTATATATATATATATATATATATATAACAAGTAGGTCCAGCAACATTATTCAACAAACCGTAACCACATGATATTCAACTGATTTTGAAAATTAATAAAGCCGAGTATACGATTTTGTTGGTTGCATCACCTAGTGTTCATACTTGACATATGTAGGTCTACCAATTCAACCTATTAGGTGTATCCAATCTATCTTTCACTGCATTTTATGCGGCCCATAACATCAATAAATGAGGGGTACGGACACCACTACTTAGCACTCATCAGTATATCAAGTTGCAACCACAATACACTTGCATAGCCAAACACCATGGCCGAAAGTCTTTATTTGCAAGCCATGCAAACCATCGTGCCGGCTAAGGCGACCGAGCCCGGGCTCAAGCTCCCAATCAAGATCAGTGACCAGTGCACCCGCAAGCTGTTCTCGGATCATCTTCGCATCATCTTTTACTACAAACAAGTGTGGGAGGATGACAATGATGGACTCATTGTGGGAGGATGGATCAAGGAGTCCCTCGCTATGGCGTTGCCGAACCGTCCTGTTCTCGCAGGCCGTCTGGATGTAGAGGACCACAAGACTGTCAAGTTAAATGATGCCGGAGTCCGGCTTGTGTATGCACAAGCAAATACTGGGTTCAACCAATGGCTAGAGTCAGTGGCTATGGACAAGAACGTTGAAAGACAACTTTCATACTGGAAGGATGTAGACAGTGATAGACCTCAGAATTCTCCATTGTGTTATGTTCAGGTATTTCTGTAAACACTTCAATCCTGTTTGGATGGGAGTTTAGAAATTTCTATAAATATTCATCTGTCATCACCAAGCTTAAACTAATAAAATAATTAATTAATCTTTTTCCAGATGACTAATTTTCAAGGAGAAGGCTTCTCAATTGGAATAAGTTGCAGTGTACTCATCTCTGACCCCTTGGTCTTAACAGACTTCATCAAAACTTGGTCTGAAATTCACAGAAAGCACATAGCAGCAAACAAGCATCCCTCAAAACTTCCATTATTTTATCGGCCGAGCTTAAGGAAGGCAATTCTTCCCAACTCACTTAACTTCGCGCAGGACTATTCGAATGAAACTGCTGTTTTTAAGATCTCAGACACAATCATGAAGAGATTTGACAAGGTGTTGCAAAATGGTAGCCATGCTGATGCTATTGAGGTTCTTGGTTCTCTCTGCTATGATAAAGCGAAAGAGAGTTTTGCAAGTGGGGCTAAAGAAGTGTTTACATTAGTTACCTCTGATAAGATGGGAGCTAAGAAGGTCAATATGTGCAGAACTTCAAAAGGTTTTACAGGTTCAAGTAAGGAATATAATGATTTTTATGAAGGATTGAGGGCTATAAACTGGGATGCTTTAAGTCCTTTTGAAGTTGAGTTTCAGGCAAGTAACAAGCCAGTTCATGTTTCATATCTCATACATCCTTTCAATGGCGAAGGGCTTGTTATCATCATGGGTAATGACATTGACGACAGCTCATCTCCTACATTCATCAGTGTTGCTCTTCCCAAACTCAAGACTTAGATGTCCGAAGATCGAGATTTGCGAGCTTGATTGGTTAATCTACGAGGGCAATTGAATACGGTCTCTCCTGTTCTTTGGGTTTTTGATGTTTTTCATGGGTAAGGCAGAAGTGAGAAGTGTGCATATGTTATTTTCTGTGGTCACTTTGTTGTTCTTCATTGTAATTTTAGGATTATAATCGAGTTAATTTCTGTGTTCATTTTAAGCATTAAGAGATTTGATCTGCCAAATGAGACATTCATGCTCTTAAGGAGGTGTTGGTTTACAAGCCCTACGACCAAAAATTGAACTAAAGCTTTAGTTTGTCTCGTAATCAAACAAGAGCTTTCGTAGTACAACCCCCCGTTTTACCCGATTATCAAGTCAACCAACAATCTCACTGGGAGTGCACTGCTAGAACTTGAACTAGGCCTGGCCTCATTATCAAACACAGCCTAATGTGACACTAGGGTCCAAGCTCGGCATGATACAACCCGTATCAATCTTGTTAGGATTTAGATTCGGAAATGAAGGCATAGATCATCACTTATCCAGACCGGATCATAAGATTTCACTAATATTAGGGAGTAGGTTCCCTTATGTTAGCCGACCCCGTCTAGTACGGGAAAAGGCTTAGTTGTTGTTGTTGTTGTTTAGGTTCCCTTACATAGGTCTGACCTACAAAGTTCCAATCACGAAAGGGCACTCTTATTTTGGCACGATGAGATGCCGAAGCCAAATGCATGCACCAGGTGTTGAACTCATGACCTTCAACTTGTGGGTTGACTGAACCATTGCTCATTGCGCTGCAGAAAGGGCACTCTTTGATAGAACATGCTTATCTTTTTCTTTCTAAAATCAAGTGAGGTTAGGCAGACCCGTACCAGTGGTATTTCTATCGGACCTCTACGATACCCCCACAGGACCTCTACAAACCATCGGCTCACATCTTCGTAAGTTCGCTCTACATTGGACAAGGTGAGGGTCGGAGAAGGTGGAGCATACATGCACCCGTAGTGCCAATGGGCCACAGCAAAAGAGTACACCTCTGAGCACAACAAGCAATACCTCACCTGGCTAGGGGATCAACTCACAAGTTGAAGGTGATGAGTTCTATATCCGAGGTGTGCATCTGGCTTCGGCCGCCCTGAAGAAGATGAAAAGTTATTTTTCTTGATCTGAATTGCAATTTATTTATATCATCCAGGACCCAGAACCGGGTTTGGTGCTACAAGCATCTCAAAGTGAGATCTGGGTCTGGATTATCCTGGGTCCTACCCATTGACAACCCCCATTTATGCTGTTAGTTGGAGTTGATTGGCAGTTGCAGCAACCATTGTTAGATTCAAATTAATGTTGGCAACGTAGCTTGTATTTGGCAGGAAACTAGAAAAGGTCAATCATGGGTCATCAACACTATATAGTAGTTTCACACAGCAAACCCATACAAAAACACACACACATGTACGCGGGCACACAGACAGCATATGTACACATACATACATAAATAAGCTGCACACACAAATACACACACATAAGGTTGTCCCATTTTCCCCAGTCTCTGCCTAAAGTAGAACTCGTCTTCTCATATTTTTTACTTATAAGTGAACTTACTAGTTCCGCTAAGAAGGTGTGAAAAACTAGATGGTGAAAAATATGAAAGGAACAAGATGAAGACTACAAAGATATTGAAAGAAAACCATAAAGAACGATTTAGCTTATGCAGCATGACATATAATCGAATTCTATAGAAATAAAGAATTCATGTAACCGACCCAATCTAGTACAGAAAAAAGGCTTAGTAATAGTTATTGTTGAAGTGAAGGGTGTCAAGCAATTGGCTGACCTGAACCTACCCCATACCAAATCCATTAAGGTTCGGTATGGAGAATTAGATCCAATAATAGTTACCTTAGTTGGACAAGCAAGATCCAACTAATTATGAGTCCTCAAAGGATCTGTGGAAACGTATACCAAACTTCAACCTGAGTTCAAAAAGACTTAAAAATTCAATGGTGGCATGCATGACTCAGTTTTCTTGTAGGTCTAAGTATGATATTTTTTTTATAGCAAGCACAATAGGACCCATCTCCGGGTCCGATTTTCTCAGGCTATCTCATGTAGACCCAAACCATGACTGACCCGTCGACACCCTTACCCTTTCAAGTTGTGTGAGGATGACTATAACCATAAATAAGTACAAAAGAAAATTCTGATGACGTATGCTAAAAATATTTCAGCGTCTTTTAATGTATGTTGGTGAGTGCCTTCCTCCAGTTCCACCACACCAGTCAGAACAGTGAGCAACTGTATTAGCTCACCTGGCTAGGGGGTCAATTTGCAAGTTGAAGGCCATGAGTTCCATAGCCGAGGTGTGCACCTGGCTTAACATGTTGGGGACATGTATGTATGGTCGGGTTGCGTAACTAAACTTTCACAATAAAATAAAAGAGAATAGTATAATATATTTTATAAGTGTCACATGAGTCACAACCTCCCAAATTATGAGTAGCTAAGAATATGAGGTTCTCAATATTTACTTTGGTGTGGAGGCTAAAGCAAGAAGTGAGAAACACTTTTATTTCATGTCCACGAAGCACTTGTATTTTCTTATATAGAATGACGAACCTAAGAATTTTGAGAACCTTTTTGAGTATAAATTGTGTGAGAAACACTTGTATTTAATGTTCACGAAGCACTTGTATTTTCTTATATAGAATGACGAACCTAAGAATTTTTTAGATTTTAATTGAGGTGTGTCTTACCTCACCCTAAAATGGAAGTCGATGTGTTACAGCCTTTAACTCTCTTTTATCTCTCTTTGCGATGAAGGTGAGAGGGTAGGAAGGGGTGAACGAAGTGAGTTTATACCTGTGTGGGTTTTTGGTGTTTGCCAAGGGAATTTGTCAAAACAAAGGAGGAAGGCATCTGGATTACATCAAGGATAATGTGGCAACAATAGGTATGGAATGGGGCAGGTCGGGACCTATACCCTGCCCCAACCCGAACCTTAATGGGGTGATCAGTAATGAACCTGATTGGGTCGGGTATTTGCCATACCATTCGGGTTGGGGTTGCATGGGGTCGGGCCAATACTGCCATACTTAGGCAGTAGCATGTATTTAGAGTAACATACAATGACACTTATCAGATATCATCAATAGCAAAAGGGTCTCTCTTGCTTAGAAGCAGTTTTATTGGAGAAAAGGTGTGCAGCCCAAATCGACCCGATTGTATAAGGAAGAAAACTCCACCTACATAGGGTTGGATTGGATTATGATGTCACGAGAAAATGTGCCTGGTTGATTTCGGGTTTCGGGTGAAACGGTTACCAAGCCAACCTGGTATTATATGGAAATATGAACCATGGGTTCAGCATATTTACTGTTTCTCAGTTAGAATCATGTTGAGGTATAAAATTGGATATTTCTTGAATCATCATAAAATATTCTTTTAAATGGTTTGATCCTCATTGTCTTATTGCTGTTTCTGTGGTAAGATAAGTAATATTATTTAAAGAAAATAACACAGAACATTGTGATTTTCATTGGATTCAAAGGTGTCGCATGCACCTTATTAAGAATTATTTTTAGTGAATCGGGTCAGATTCGGTCAGGTTCTAATGGGTAGGATGCAGTGCAGGTGCAGGTTTTCAAACCCTGATAACTGCGGAGCGGGTTAGGAGCCATTGTCATCCCCATGAGGCATCCCTTCATGATCCGTGTCTGATTAATTGCAACCATCACAGGTGTGTTGAAAAATGGAATTTAGAGATGGATCCATAAACTTGGATCTGGCCCAAGTTTCAAATAAACTTTTGCAAAATTTTAATATGAATTTATTTTATTATTGTCAGATATGTCATGGGCATGAATTATTTTGGGTTTTTTTGGGCATATAAAGATGGTGGTTAGGCCAACCTTTGATGATCGAAACGCTTAGTTCAACAATATCACGAACATGGGCGGCTTGTGGGTAAACCCACTAAAGCAACCGCTTTAGGCTTCTGATTCTTGTAGGCCTCAAATTTTTAGTTATAATATACATTTTTATAGGAAAAAAAAAGAAGTTATTGAATAGACTTGGGAACCAAAATTTTAGGCACTAAGCCTCAACAAAATTTTACTCAATAAACTTCGGCCTCAAAATTTATACACTTATCAATGTAGGCCCCCCAAATATTTAGACTCTATATAAGATTTAATCTTCAAATCCAATATAATGATTTTATACTTAAGAGCAAACCTCAAGTATAATTGATATTCATATATTGATCAGCATCTATTGGTAGGATGTGTTCTCGTGGTAATGGATCTTCACAAACTAATCCGAGTTGTCCTGATAGACAGAAAGGCAATGCAACTTGTCAGGGTTGCTAATTGACGCCGAAAAATCGGAAGAGGTACGTGATAAGCTTTTGAAGGTTTAGAAAGATGGATGTTAATTTAGGCTCATGATGCACACGAGTCTTGAAGCATGATATAACGATAGACAGTTAACCGAACGAGTCTTGAAGCATGATATAACGATAGACAGTTAACCGAACTATATTGGTATTGCAGTGCAAAGACAATATCAATGAAACAAGTGAAAAATCGTTGGAAATGGCAAGACGGATTCAACTGTTGCTTCTTCGAAGGAGATCTATATTAATTTATATTTTATAGTAATTGTTAGGTGGGTGTGAATCGATCAATCAGAACGTCTCGCCTTCCTGAGACACCGACTCGTTTCGGTGATCATACCGATCGGTTTCCTAGACCATACAGTCTTACGAGGATTCCCCTAGCGTAATTGTTAGGTGGAGAGAGAAGTTGCGCCTCATTGTTTTTGTTTCTTCGTTCTCTCCGTGTTGGGGACGATGGGATTGATTCAGACGATATATAGCCACTGTATGCCTTCGCTTGTGCTTGACACTGGCATTATAGTTGCAAGTGAAACGAAGAGGAGGAAGAAGGAAACGGTTGTTGTTCTTCAATGGAGCGCTCTAAAGGCTTGGTAATGGAGAATCCCTTCGCTTTCAAAGTAGGTCAAGTTTTCACAGGCTTCGGCGTCGGCTGCGGTGTTGGAATCGGAGTTGGCCGTCCCATAAATTTAGGTACCCATCTCTCTCTATCTCTCTCTCTCTCTCTCTCTCTCTCTCTCTCTCTCTCTCTCTCTCTCTCTCTCTCTCTCTCTCTCTCTCTCTCTCTCTCTCTGCGTGCGTGCGTGTTTGCGCGCCTATGTGTGTCACGAACAGTTCACCCAATTGTTATATTAGCTGGTAACAGGAGCACCCTCTTTGCTTTTACAATACTATAGATGTAGAGATTGAAAGAGGAGCACCATCTATTTACTTTGCATTGAATGTCATCTCTATTTGTTTTGCGTTGTTATGGGTGTGTTTGGCAGAGAGTGAAATTGAAGTATCACCTCCTTTTGTTTTGCTATGGACATGGATGTGTTTAGCCCGTAGATGAGCTGGAAAATGAACGGCGGTAGCTTATTTACTGAGCGGTATAGTGAAACAGATACAAACTTAGTGTTAGTGGTGATTTCCTGTTGTACAATCTTCACATCTTCCTTTTTGTTTGATGATCTCTTGTTGGCTCGAATGTGCAAACAGTTATAGAGTGTTCTCTCAGAGCTTCTTTCAAGATACCCATAAGGAGTTCATTTCCATATCTACTCTTGCGAAACTGGATATATGAACTAATCCCTTACACCTTAATTCTGTGTTTCAACTAGGCGGAATTCCAATGCTGGGAGAAGTAATGAACGCCACAAGGGGTGCAACTGATGCTGTTTCTGGCGTTGCTATTCACGTGAATAGTTCTGTAAGTTTTTAACTCTACGCTACGGTTCCTTTTCTGGATTTCGTTTCCCCTTTGGGAAGTCTCTATCTGATTTTTTGCCATGCTTTCTGTTCAGTTACGAAAGTTGGGCCTGAAGAGCATTGAAGCTGGTGTGGGTTGTGGAGTTGGCATGGGTCATGGTTTTGGTGTTGGTATGTCTCCTCATGGAAGCTCTCTGTCATTTGCACGTTAATCAGGCTGACTTATAAACTAATTTGTACAATGCATATCTCTTTACCATAGAAAAGGTTCATATCAACTTGACATATACTTCTTGTTATGAGTTTGGATATGTGAATGATTCACTTGCTTCTGACAATCTGCGTCTTCTAAATTATTAATCACATATTTGAAGAGTACATGCATCATTTTGGTGTTATTTGGACATGCATTTGTGGACTAGGAATACTAAAATACAAGAAAAATAATTTGGGGGTAAAATATCTTCTACAAATGTCACTTGGAATCTTTAGCTACATGTGTTTTTCATTAAGTGCAGGGATCTTCTGAAATAGCTGCTGTCGTTGAATTGCACAGTACTTGTGATAAGAAGAGTCACAAGAGGTTCGGTGTACTTCAGATTGTTTGAAAATCTTGATTTCACAACTCATATTTGCCAGGGGAAGATAGAAGTATATCAAAATAAGTTTTTGTGTTTCATCATGTGGGGATAAGTGTATGGGACTTGCTGCTTCATGAAACTCAAGTGTAGAATATTCAATAAGTTCAATTATATACGTGGGCTTGTGAGTTGATGATCATGACACAAGGTCCAGAACCAGACATGGTATCTGATGTTTTTGTAACACCGGTCCCATCAGAATGTTTTTTTGCTACTCTATTATGGAACGTGAACACACACAGGGGCCATACTGACCATGGTGGGCCTGAAGTTTGCTGAGACATCTAGGTTTCCTAGTTTTACACATTAACAGACAAGCTATCGAAGGTTAAGAATAAATCTACAACATGATCCAATTTGCAATAAAAGGATGATTAAGTTCACAATATGGAAGTCGTTTCCATGAAGTTCATGGAGATTCAGTTACTAAATTTTGTTAGCATTCCTCCAACGTGCCAATTTTTTTCCAACTATTTAAGATATGGTCAAATGTGATGAAATCTGCATTAGCACATTCTTGCATGTGAATTGCAGGCATTGCTTTGAAGCCTGGAGTGATCAATCAGATTCAATCTTGTCTTGGGGTATGCTAGCACTTCCACTCTTCTTTGGTAATGACCTGTATACATGCTTAATTTCTCTGAATTGCTGTGGTTTTCTTCTAGGAAGTGATGGCAAAGATGACCAAGAAGTTAGGAGGTGTTCCTGGATTTTCTATCGGTCAGGGTCTTATAGCACAATCATTTCCAAACCGCGTGAGTCATGTAGGTGAGACTTTTAAAATTGGTGGCCAAAATTCAAGCCAAAATATCCTACAGATGGCTACAGCTGCAGAAAGTGGACCAGATAGTTCAGTTGGGGAGACCAAACCTTCTCTTGGCAGTTGCCCTGAAAATGTCATCGGTGACCTTTTCAATAGTTCGTTAACCCAAGATGAGAAAGAAATGCAACTCAACGAGTTGGTAAGCATCATTGCTTTTCAAGCCGTTGACATATTATGTTATTAGAAGTGGTTGCTAACTAGGCTGATGTAGATGCATTACATGTTCCACCTAGATGATTGTTAGGTTGTCCTGATGAATTATAGATTTCCATCATGGATTACTTCTCAATTTTGTACGTAAGATGCCCAAATATTATCATTGTTTTGAGGTGCTTATCTTTGCCTATTGTCAATTGGCAACTTGTTTTATTTGAAATAGATTCAGCCATCTTAGTCCCATGAACTGCTCATGTGGAAGCTTAGCAAGGTCAACCTACTTCTTTTGGTGAGATATTTTAAAAGGCTCACAAGCCCATCCAAACCAACAGTGTTCCAATGTTCCACGTTTCATCCATGCATATTTGTAACAATGGATGTTACATAATAAGCCTTGGAGCAGCTGGTCAAATACATGGCTTGATGATCACTGGCTGAGTTGTTCTTTGAAGAGGGGGTGTTTGGGCCCAGGGTACAAGCTTTTGCTTGTTTCAATGTTAAGAATTGGTTTCAGAATCCAGAGATATTGTTAGACAAGGGACACTTAAGGTATCGTGGAGAAAATAGATATCATTACTGTCAACTTACTCAAAGGGGAAGTAATTCATTACCGCTGAATGTTTACAAATTATTTGATATACCACACCAGATCATGTGGCATCATAAAAGGTCATCATTCATAATTGCTTTCTTCTACCAAGCTAAGCAGGGATAGCACCTTGCGGATTAGGATGCATGGCCTTCACTAGATGGTTGTTATTTGTAGACGAGCAGACTGCAAACACATTTGGCCAATAATTATTGTTAGATGAGCCTAATTTGGTTATGGACACTACTTTCAATTCTCTTATAATGTCCGTGCTAAGTTGCAGTATGGCAGTTCTTCATGATTTGTTTTCGACAATGGATGTGTGTTTTCCCTCTAGCTGAGAATGATGCAAATCTGATTAAGAGAACTGTCATTTTATTTCTGCCTTTTCTTCCTTATGATCAAGGATCAAGGGCATGCTAGTAACTCTTTCTGTGAAAATAAAGAAGTCTTCCATGCTATTATCAACACCCTGATGGCTCAGGGAGAGAATAATATATGTCATATGTCACAGCAAAGGAGATGGTTGACCTATTGTTTCTCTTCCAAGGTTTCCTGCATAGTCTACGCAGAACTATACTCTTTTGCTTACAGGCTGTTCAGTTTGTTTCCTGCTGTATTTTGTTAGATAATTGCTGTAGGACAAACCATGGAAAAAGATCCGACTAAATTTTTTACTGGTCAACTACCTTCCTCCTTATCTGCTGAAAGGGAGAAACCCTTGCCCATCCTACCTACTCTACGTTCTCGACACCAGAGGCAGAGCTTTAGGCAGTGAGGTCAATAATGCTTTTTATGATGTCGGGTCTTGGGGATAGACAACGTGAAGAACTTTCACATGGTATTTAGTATTGATTTAGAGAAAGCTTACGATAGGAGTGCAAAGAGATGTTCTTTGGAAAAACGATATGACATTGACATATATAAATCTTATAAGAGATATATATGATATGCAAAAACATGTGTGAGAACTCATAAAGGAATTACAAACTTCTTTAAAGTTAATATTGGGTTACATTAGGGATTAGCTTTAAGTCCATATTTATTTGTATTGATCCTTGATGAGTTAATAAAACATATTAAAGATGAAGTACTTTGGTGTATGTTAGTTGCGGATGATATTGTGTTAGTGGATGAGTAAGTTAATAGAAAATTGAAATTATGGAGAAAAATATTAGAAAGTAGACAAAATATATGAAATATAAGTTTGATCATTTAATTACTTTAGGGTATATAGAAATTAAGATGACATACATTGCATCATCCCTCACAAGAAAAGTTTTAAATACCTAGGATCATTGATAGAGATATTGTGCATGGAATTAATGCAAAACAATTAGAATGGAGGGGTGTCAGATATTCTATGGTAAGAAGATACCTTTAAAGTTGAAAGATAAATATTATAGAGCAATAATTAGACCTACTATATTTTATGGTTCTGAGCCCGTGACAAAAGTGAAGATGTTGAGATGGATGAGTGGTCACCACAAGAAAAAACCGTATATATAATGAGGTTATTAGAAACAAATTGGACCCATCATCAATAGAGGATAAAATGAGAGAAAATAGATAGCCAGGACATTTAGAAAAAATAATAAAGAATGATCTAGCTCATGTTGAGTTAATTGCGTGCACAACACATTATAGGACTCAATGGATAAGATCAAAATGTAACAAAATGAAAATCTAGAAAAACTAGATGGCAGTAGGATTCCTTAAAACTATTGGAAGGAAATGATAAAACATTATCTTTATCCTTTTGGGGGTTAAGTATTGATACTACATGATTGAGTACAATGCTATGTTATCAATAGCGCTTAGTGGGTTGTTAGCGGTTGACCCTGATATAGCACTAGTGGGGATATAGTTGATTTAACGGTACACTTTTATTTATGATTAAAAAATATTATATATAATAGATTTTATAATTTTTAAAAAATATCAAGAGACATATAACCATTTTTTTCATAAATATGAATCAAACTAAATCAACAAATTCTAAGAAGATAAACAATAAATTTCATGTGACATGCATATTGAATTGTTAAACTTACATTAATAAACAAAAACATAAATGTAACCAAATTATTATGCGCGGTAAGAAGAAGAATTAAAAGAACTAATATATATTATACTTATTTGCTCAAGTATGGTGACTATGGTCCATAACTCCAATCTAATTTGAGCAATGAAATTAATTATACTTTCCTGCAAAAAAAATAGAATAATGTTAGGGTGGGCTAGTGGACCAATATACCAATTGACTAAAATATTTATAATACTTTTGAAGCAATAACTTTAGCATGCATCAAATATAACAACTAACAACTTAATAAATAATAAGTCCAAAACATAGCATCCATCAGGATTGAAGTGTGATTATAACATATACTTAATTTTTAAGATAAACTAAAAAAACTATTCTATAAGAAACTAATCATGTTCATTCATTTTCAGACGAAGACAATTCCTCTTCCTCTTCATCTGTTTCTTTAAAATTAAATTCTTCTTATTGATCTTCCATAAGCATCTTATCTTTTCCTTTCCTTTGCCTTCTTTGTTACTTTTGTGTCCTTATCTTGTATATACAACTCCTCCTCTTGATGTTTCAGATGTTATATCAATATTTCGCCATGTGAGTGAATCCAGCAAACTCATCATCACTAGGATATTCATCATTATTTTCAACCGATGCCAATATGATGGGGTCAAAATTTGTTACATTACATTTCTTCTCTTCATACCTTCTTCTTAGCTTTTCATTATATTACACAAAAGCTAAGTTATTAAGCTTTTATGTAATAATCTATTCCGCCTCTTCTTATGAATCTAACATTAGAGAAAGAATTTAGGTAAGTCTTTAACTCAATAATTTTTTTAATTTTATTATATTATAAATAATAAAGTATAATTCTTATCATTTTGAAGGTACTTCAGTTGCATTCACATGGAGTGACACTACAAGTAAGACTCAAAACCCGTATAGTAAAATGTTGTAATTCAGGACATCTATAGCCAAAGGTCATCCACTATTCAACTATGACAAAAAACATGTATAAGCAATAAATTAATTAAATTCAACAACCCTAAATCATATCTTAATAATAAAATAAAACAAAGTTGCTTGAATTAATTACCTGGTTCGTATTCTTTCTTCGAGGCACTTCGATAACTCATAAGTTGTTGAGTGATTTATTGTTAGTCTTCCTTACTTCGTGTATAACTATAACTTGAAACATACCACATTTAATCTTATCATTAAATTCTATCCCATCATAATCATATTGCAACCTTGGATTCAAATATAATGCAGCAACATGCAATGACTTATGTATTTGCCTGTCCCATATTTTGTGTGTGATCTCTCAAATAAAACATACTGCTTTTCTTTGTTCTTTAAGTTAACCTATAAAACAAGATAAATATTATTATAAGATTAAGAACACATAACTAATTCAACTAAGAGTAAAAGCTAACAACACATAACTTTGAAATATTTATTTACCTTTATTTGCTCCTTCACACGATCTATCTTTTCATAGATATAGCCCAAGGTTGGTTTTCATCATTATCATTATCCACCGTACGTAAAACATCTACCAAGGACCATTGTTCTAAGTGAAAAGCTAATGTTCTTCCAAAATTTGAGTTGCAAAATTATTGTCTTAGATTGTTTTCCTTAAGTAATACTTGATAAAGGACATTTTTCTTATTGTTTAAAAATAACCATAGACACTTAGAGCTTCTTTTGACTACCATAAGTTGTCCAAAGTTAAGAATCTAGTAGCAAAATGGGTCACAATTGGTCTATGTATGTTTTTTCCTCAAGTAAAATTTCTCGTCATATGCAATATGTACTCATGGCTATACTGAAATGTCACTAGCTTCTTTGCCTTTCTAAACATGATTTTTAGTTTATTTGTCTCCTGAATATATTTCAAGGATAAAATCTATATAGTGTATAGTGCATGGTGTCCAAAACAAATTGATTAAATTCAACCATCAACATTCTACCAACTGCAATGCAATAAAAAACTTATTAGTGTTCTCTGTTTTGGTGTCCAAAACAACAACAACAACAACAACAATAACTAAGCCTTTTCCCATACTAGACAGGGTCGGCTACATGGATTCTTTGTTTCCACATATCCCTATCATGTGCCATGTTGGCAGTTAACTCCCAATAAGCTAGATCATTATTTATTATTTCTTTCCAACACTTTTGTGGTCGTCCTCTACCTCTTTTAATACTTTCCAAAATTAGCTTTTATAACATTCTTACAGGTTCTTCTTTTGATCTTCTTTCTATATGTCCAAACCATCTTAAACGATGTTCTCTCATTTTATCCTCTATTGGTGCCACCCCTAATTTGTTTCTAATAACCTCATTATTTATACGGTCTTTTCTTGTATGACCACTCATCCATCTTAACATCTTCATTTCTGTCTGTTTTGGTGTCCAAAACAAATGATTAAATTCAACCATCAACATTCTACCAACTGCAATGCAATAAAAAACTTATTAGTGTTCTTTGTTTTGGCAAATGATTAAATTTAACCATCAACATTCTACCCGCTGCAATGCAATAAAAAACTTATTAATGTTTTCTGTTTTCTATCTGTCCATCTATTTGACATAATAGAGCATCCATATGTAGTTCAATGCTTTCTAAATCTATTTGTAAACTCTCTTACTCTTCCTACCTCCTTCTCCAATAATGTTTTCTCGACTTCATGGTACGATGGAGCCTTCATTCTAGGACCAAACTCTCCTATATCATTATTCATCACTTGAAAGCTGGAGGATCTGACAACATTAAAATGAATTCCCTTTGAATACATCCACCTGCTAATAGATATACATACTCGTTCTCTTTCTTCTTTCTTATATCAATTTTTTTTTGTAGTCTGTCTTAGTGAGTCAGGCGATGAACGAATTCATAGGCCTTTTAAAGAGGTGGTCGTGAACCAAATGATGATGAAGATGGTACACATTAGGTGCCTCCCCCTATATTAGCTTCCATACTAGAATCTTCACTTTCATATGAAAATGAAATCCTTTTTGCCTTCTTCTTTGTCGTACCGTATACATAATCGAAATATGGTCACATAATGTGCAAAAAACTGACATATCCATCTTAGATTTTGTCAATCTCCAATTCTGTCCAAGATCCTTAGAAGCTTGGGGGGGTCTATAGTTAGTTGTATGCCGGATTAGAAATCTGAACACCAATTGTACTACTAGTGCCGATGTCATTGCTACCACTGCCACTTGGTGGGCAACAAGTGGTTGCACTAGACGAGGATTCCATACCTGCTATAATAAAAATCAGAAAAAATAAATTATAAAAGTAGAAAAAATAAAGAAGAGATTAATATAAACAACAACAAAAAAATAAAGCTACATGGATTCTTTGTTTCCACAGATCTCAAAGAAGAGATTAATATGATTTATAAAATAATAAGAAAGCAGAGGATTCAACAATGATACAATAAGTTTGCTTAGGGAGATGAGAACCAAAGTCCAAATGGCTTTAAGGAGCCCTCAAGAACAACTATACCATTGAGAACAGTTGCTGCTGCAACGAGAAGTACCTCTACGATTGCTACTTGTTTACAACCAAGGAGTGTAAGCTACAGACAGTAATTGAGTTGTACAGAAGACCGACAACACTATAGATGCCGTGGTTTAAGGAAAAAGAAGAGAGAGGAGAAAAAGGGAGAAAGAGAAGACAAAAATGGAGAGTGAGAATACCAGCATACGAGGGAAGGCGGAGGGCGGCGGTAGTGGTGGTGGCCCTTGACATGCGCATGATGGCGGAGAGAGCAAGAGCAGAATTGAGCGACGTGAGAGACAAGAGGCCAAAGGCCAGAGATGAGAGATGACATCAGATTGACCCGATCCATTGTACGCTAACCATGATATAGTGAACCGTTATAGTGGTGTTCGTGTCGCTAATAGCACCCAGGCGGGTCACCCGCTAGACCCTAGGCGTTATAGTGTTTTTTAGTCCACTAAAACGCTATAGCGTGCTATAACGTCCTCTGTAGTGTGCTATTAAATACTTAGGTACAATGATGAATATATATATATATAGCCAGCCCACTCGGTGTTGGAGAATGTTTGGTTCTGGTTTTGGTGGGATAAGGATTTCTGAACTTTGCATATCTTGTGGCCTATGGCTGAGACTTTTCTCTTTTCCGGTTTTCATGACTGTTAAAGCTTTCAATTCTCTGCTTTTCATGGCTGTGTTCTCGTTTGCACTATTCCGTACGTTGCAGGTCAATAAGTTTCTGCCAGTAAACGTTTTCCAAGTGGTAAGTAAAATTATTCTCAGATCTCGTCACAAACATCTTTGTGAACTGTTCAAATATGTTTGCTGCCCATGAATATGTGCAGCCTATGGCAGCTCCCATGTAAATCGTTCTTACATTCAATTCTTTCAATTTATTGGGACTGGTTGAAAACATCCAATTTTGTGCGTGTTTCTTTTTTATGCATGCGAAGCTATATGCATCTTTACTAGGTTCTGTGATCTGCGGTTGCTGGAGTGTTGTGTCATTCATCTCTCTCTCTCTCTCTCAATCAATCAATCAATAGATTTGGCTCTTATTTCAGCTGTTGAAGCACCAAAAAGCGATTGAAGAGCTGAGTGAGGAAGGTGAGAGGCTGCGTGAAGTTCTCATCCAAGAGTTGCAGGTTTCGCCAGGAAAATTTCAAGCTGGTAACCACAGGATACAGAAATCAGATGCTGCCTGTTTTGATTGCTTCCAGTGCAGGAGAAGGCGGAGGAAATACAGAATATAACACAATTCCACAACATCCACATGAACATTTGTTTCCTTGACAAGTTCAATAGAAGGAACAACAGTTGAGAGCTTGGCAGATATCTCTTTTTATGTGGAAAGATGTCGATATACAATAAGAAATGGTAGGCAAGAGATTGTCGAGAAAAGTTTTGCTTTTTGATGGGCCAGCTGTGTTTAGGCAGACCCTTACCGTATATGCACCCTTCTGGTATTGAGCCTGCAAGATTTAGGGGCGTGTTGAAGCCGACTCGAGCTTGAGTAGAGATGTTAAAATGGCTATGGCACTGAGGGTCAGGCCAGAGAATTCCGGTCCATATGTGAAGCAGGGCCAAATGGCACGACTCATATGGTCGTGAGGACCGACACGGATCAGGTCTATAAGACTCGATCTAAATTTACTTGAAATCCAAATCAACCACAACTTTTTAGGCTTCAACAAGCTATATACGTACACATTAATAAAAAAAACTATATATATAACCTGGTCCAGCCTAGCCCACATTTTTCTGGCCCTGGTCAGCCTAGCCCGACCCAGATTGACATCTTTAAGCTTGAGTATGGGCAAGCTTGGCATGACTTGTCAAGAAAGTGCTTGGCTGGAGCTTGATCCATCTTCATTCTATTGAGTTATGACCAAACTCGAGCTGCATTCGAACAACTCAAGCTTGGCTTCTTAGGCTTGTTTGAGCTCAGTGCAACCAAGATTGAATTGATTAAGCTCGGATTAAGTTAAGCTCAGTGAGCTTAAACCCAATCGAGCTTGACTGAACTTGTGAATCAGCTCAAACCTGCAAAAGCTCCAATCTTGGAATTAAATGCGTGTGGAGGTTTATGACATTTCTTCTAGAAAATCTTAAAACATTGTGAAATTTATATTGGAATATTATAAAGCTTGATTAGGCTTGCAAACTGCTCGAGCCAAGTATTGGCTAGCTTTGGTTCAGCTTTGTGAGCAACTCGAGCTATAAGAAATCAACTAGAGTTTGAGTTTTGCTCAAGCTGAGCTCGAGTAGCTCATGAGCAGCTTGGCTCACTTTCACCCCTAGCCATATTTCATTTTCAAAATTGTCTTGAAGTTGAACCACTAGCCAAGAAAGCCATGGCCATTTGATCTTGAAGTAAAGAAGATTTGTGCTAAAGTAAATGATGAGAAGATGGGATTGCAACAGAAAAAATTTCATTATCAATACCAAATTCAAGCAAGACTAACTTGATCAGATCTTTGTTTGATCTGTAGAATGTATCTATGAATTTAAACATATGCCTCCAAGTTCAACACAAGATTTGCATTAGATTCAACTCAGTAAAGACCCAAATTGAACTCATGGGATTTGACATATATCCGGTCTTGGCTTCTCACACCAAGCATGACACGTGCTTGATACGCCAATACGACACTTCCCATGATATATATATATATATATATATATAATATATATATATATATATATATAGAGAGAGAGAGAGAGAGAGAGAGAGAGAGAGAGAGAGAGAGAGGCGTGGGGGAGGGACTAGCTTTCCTTCATTGGGTAGACTTCACCGTTGCAAGGACGCCCCAAATGCAGGCTGGGTCTAGATGCTCATTGGTAGAGATGTCACCCGACCCAGCCCTGGCCCCTGTGGGCCAGAGAAAATGTGGGTCGGGCTGGGCCTGCCCACACACATATAGTTTTTCAATTTCATATTTACATGTATAGATGTGTAATTTTTTATTATGTGTATGTATGTAGTATATATGGCTCATATATATACATATATGTGAATATACATGTATATATGTACTATATATAGCACATATGTATATGTACAGTTTTTTTCAATTACATGTATTTATGTATAGTTTTTTCAATTACATGTATGTGCATATATATGTAATACATGTATATGTATATATAATTTTTTATTACATATGTGTGTGTATATGGCTTGTTGAAGCATAAAACGTTGTGGTTGGATTTGGATTTTAAAGCGATTTGAATCGAGACTTAAAGAACGGATCTAATATCCAACGAGCCTATGACCCGACCTGGCTCGCAGAGCCATATGGGCAGGGTCATTCGGCCATGCTTCAAATATGGGCCACCCGGACCAGGCCCATTTTAACATATCTACTCATTGGGTCCAAATCCACCAAAAGACGTGAATGATTCCCCACGTATTCTCCCCAGTTTGATTTGTAATCACATCACCATTAATCAATGCAGAAAAGAGTCATAATCAAATGTAAATGCTCGAAAGCAGTAAACACTGATGTTCATAAAGATCGACCCTACTAGACAAATATACAGTTAAAAGTCCACCACCAACCTCATCGACTGCCCATAGTCGGCGACAGAATCAACTTTCAGGACTCGTAAAATTAGCTGCACCAGCTTGAGCAAGACGAGATCCTGACTGCAAATGAATTTGAATTCCAGTATTGGATTTTGCACACAAGTCCAGATTTGAACTAAAGTGGATCCATTCGGTCATCTGAAAGAGATTAGATTATTTACATGCAAGTAAATACCAGATTAACTATTCAAATCCACATTTATATTGAAAGATGTTCACGCATATCGGACTTTCTCAAATTGGATCCAGACCTTACCAGTTCCAGTAAGCCCATTTGAATGAATGACTGGTACTGGTTTGATCCGTAACACCCAACTAGATTTTGAACTGGTTCAAATCATAACCATAACCAAACCTAAAAGATTATGATTTCCAAAATCCGAACTGGAATCAGAATACAACAAGAGGGTTGTGAATTTTATTCCCGGAGCATTAGCTCAACTGGTATGGCTCTCTAACTCTCCTGCTGCAGGTGGAGAGTTTGATTCCTAGAGGTGCATGCATGCATGTGCATATTAGGCTTCACCATTCCTTTGTTAACAAAGAAAAAAAGGAAAATTTTATATAATTTTTATAGAACATCGAGTAAAGGACCCATTTGTACCTAGCCAAACGTGGAACGAGATAAAACTGGTGGTTCTAAAACCATAACTATACGAAGAGAAATTCCGTTTTAGATGATCCGGAACTGACAGTTTGAAACTATTAGTCCGAATTTACCTAAAACTGGCCATGTTCACGCAACCAATTTCATTAAGATCTGAGTTAATCCAAATCATGAGCGACTCGATCCGATATGGAGCGAGGACCATTTGTGCTAAGATCCATGTACCAAGCCTGTTCGGATTTTAAACTGGACTTTTCTTAGAGAACCAGATCCGAGTCAGATCGGACCCGAATTCGTTGTTGACCGTATCTTCTTCGCCCTCGCCATGTTAGGCGTACTTTTGACGAGACAGACCGCATGTGCTTACCGTGACGCACGTGTGCAAGGTCTCAACTGGGGCCTGCCAGTTGGCGTCACTCTAGCCAGTAAAAGGCTGACACGTCACACTCAGAAAATTCTGACACAGGTTCCCCATTTTCGGAGGGGAAGAGAATAATGTCCTTTTCTTCCTCCCGTTTGCAAGAAGAGATGGAAAGGAGAAAGAGTTATTGTTCCTAGGGTTCGCCAAAGACGTGAATTCCGACGAGGGAGGGGTTTTCTTCGGCAAATTACGTGAGTGGATTGTTCGCCTCCGTGATCATGAGACGATTTATTTTTTTACAGTACTTTTCGCATTTCTTTCGGTGTAAGATCGGAGATTTCTCGTTCGAACGAACTCTTGAATCTGGAAAATGGGAGACTGAAGAAGATCTTGGTTTCTTTTTTGTTTTTGTGTTCAGGTTCCAGCCATGGGGAGCCAGATGGTTTCTGTTTACCCGGAAGAGCTTTCTTTCCCCTGTAAGTTTGATCGTCAATGTTAGTTTCATGTTTTGTCTTGAATTACACGTCAAATCATACTGCAGTGTTGACTTTTATGATTCATATGCTTGTTCATGAGGTTGATCTGCTATTCATTTTGTGAAATGCAGAAATTTCTAAAAAATACTTAAGGATCTGCTCGTTTGGGGATGATTCTTGTAACGAGGCAGAGATTGTTACGGCTTCGTTACGGGTCATGCGTTTTGAGTTTGATCCATCCCGGATGCTACTTTAGTGTTCATTTATCCTGTTAAACTGAGCGTTCTATTTTGCATCTGTGACATTGTTTAGAGATCACCGTACCGGAAAAGACAAACAGTTCGATTTATTGATCCCTCTCACTGGTGGGGATGTAGAAAAGCTTGTATTATTAGGTTTACGTTTTATGAAGAACATGGTGGAAGCTTTACTTAGTTCCATTTGCTCTGATGTGTTGATTAGATCAACATCGAAAAGCCCAAGAGGAACATAATAAATTCCGAGGTTAATTGGAGGTTGGATTGATGAAGTTGGTTTGGTATGATTACCTTTGATTGTATGGTTGCAGTAAGTTTTAAACTTCTTTGTGCAATTGGGCTTCCATTTCTATAGTTAGGTGGTCCTTGTGTGCGTGTATATTGAGACACAACTTAGCCCAATAATTTTGATCTTGTAAAACAGACTTGACTTAAACAGTTGAACTAATCATTCTTGCTTAACAACCATAACTTGTTTATCTGATAGTCTCATGGTCTTGATTATTTAAGTAGCAACAGCAGGCATCGTATTCAATTTGTTTATCTGTTTTATTGTTATCCTGTTAACATGCTGTTTTTCATGAGTATCTGAGTAAGCTGATCTGTTAATGGATGCTGATAGTTGAGCTGGACCAACAAAGCTACTGCAACCTCAAACTAGTGAACAACAGAGAGCACCACGTTGCTTTTAAGGTATTATATAGTACAATAGGTGAATTGTATTATGCCCTGTTATTTTATTTTTTACATAAATTGTGAAAAATTTCCTATATTCTAAATCCTACAGCTAAAGCATCCATGTTGCATGCAAAATTTTCTGTTTATTTTGTGAGAACAGAAAACAATTAATATTTAATGACAGGTTTTAGCTAAGGTCATCCGTGTCTAAGCCATGACTCAGTGAAGCCCTGCCCCGTCTTGAGTAGCTTGGTTGAAGCAACATAACATTATTTTGGGTCAGAGACGATCTAGAGGTGCTTGATGTTCAAGACTTGGCATGGCCATGCAATGTTGTCTGCTACCAGTTTCTAATTTATTGAATAAGAATAATTTATGAACAAATAAAAATCATGACAAAATCATTTCCCTTTCTGTTGCCAACTTTTAGGTATATTTCTGGTACCAGTTTCTAATTTCATGAAATCGCAAACAATGAAAAACAATTTGGTTGTCTCGGTTCATTGAGTGGGCATTTCACAACTTCACTATTTTAGGGTTCACCTTACATGACTTCCATTGAGTTGAACATTATCAACGTGTGTGAGGCTTAACTCAGTCTGTGAAGTGAGAAATGGAGTTCAAGCATTAGTTAAAAAGCTAGTCTCCAGTAAGAGAAAAAGTAGATATCATCAAGTAACAATATCACATCACTGAGGTGTCATAGACTCAACTCAATAATCAAAGAAATGGAGCTCATCGTTTTGCTCACATTATCACATATGAAAATTAGCAAATATGACAACTACATGTACAAATATATCAATTTGTTAATTTTGATATATTAGATGAGTGGATTATGGAAGATAACGAAGAAAATGCACTCCTAACCGAAGAAGACATTGCATGGATTAATTTGAAAAGAGTGCAATGACATCATGAAGGAGATGAAGATTTTGATTTTGAAGTAGAAGGTGATGAGAAACTTTGAATCTTCATCAAGGAGAAGATGAAGATTATTTAGTTAATGATCCTGATAAGCTGATAGAAATTTACAATATGTAAAATGTAAATGTATTTCATTTTTTGCTTCAAAATATGTAAACTTGGGTGTAATTGTTCAATGTTGAATGCTCAATCTGTACTAAACTTCGTATTATATGAATTTAAAGTAATTACCAGATTTTTCCATATTTTCTTTAGATTTTTATTAATTTTTCTTGAATTTTTAAATAAACTTTATATTTTTTTAATATTAAAGTACGATACGGGCGATACGATATGATACGATACACCCGTATCGTGGAGCCCAAAGATACGCGATACGATACGCGTCACACAACAATGGTTAACAGGTCTAATTTGTTTGACCTGTAGTCATGCTTGAGCTTAAAAACTTTCTGTTTGGATGGTATTCCACCCAGGCATAACTGAGCTTTTAAAACCTTCAGCAAGGATCCCAATCACATAACTTGTAAGATCTGTTTTTACTAAAACAACCATGTAGTTTGCATCTATAGTGCAATCATCGGCGTACATTGGACTAAGAGACACAAGGCACATGCATACAGATACTATCTTTGTTCTTTGATGTTTTCTATGGTACCTTGACGCTGCCTTATGTTGGTAACTGGCATTAATGAACTTCTAGCCTTCTAGGAACAACTAGTGAAATTTCCCCATGTAAGTTAGCATTAGTAAATGGACAATACCTGTGAATGTGTAAGCGAATGCCTGGAAAGATTCTTGATACTCAAGGACGTAGTACATTGAACAATTTGTCATCTGTATGATAAGCTTCAAGAACCTTGTCTTATCTTCATTCTTCAGCCTGCATGCACCTTATCAGAAGCATTTGGTGACTGCATTTCCTATATTGAAGCATATTCCATAAAAGAATGAAGTAACGTGGCTTATTTTTCTCTGACAGATCAAGACCACTGCACCAAGGAAGTACTTCGTCCGTCCTAATACTGGTGTTATACCACCGTGGGATTCGGTAGTAATTCTAGGTATTAAATTGATGTTGAAAATGCACTAACACTTGCCTTGATCTAGTTTCTTTTATCGATTTTGACACCCTTTGTCTTTCCATGTGATTCTTCTGAATTCAAGTTACTCTTCAAGCACAACGAGAATATCCACCTGACATGCAGTGCAAGGATAAATTTCTTGTGCAGAGTGCTTTTGTGCCTCCTAGTATAGACCCAGACGAGATCCCCACTGAAACAGTACGCCTGCCACATTTTTCTCATGAGTATTTTCGTCTTTTGTTATTGTTCAAATTTGTGTTTTATTCCATGTTATCTTTTTCTTTGTATACAGTTTAACAAGGATGTTGAAAAGAAAATAGAAGAACACAAGCTTAAGGTTGTCTATACTGCTCCATCTGCATCTAATGGTCCAAGAAGCTTAGAAGATCATTTGCTGTCTCAAGCATCAACATTAAGGAGCTCAAGGAATCATGCTGATAGCAACACTGTGAGTTTGATTTGTTTTCTATTCGACCAGATAAGCAAAGAACATTGTTATCTTACCTTTCGCTATGCCAGATAAATTCTCTGTTTTCCTTTTATCTTTGATCAGTTCTTTTAGTTTTTACCATTGGTTGACTTTCTGCGAATTTTTCCCAGATGCATAGTGCTGGAAGTTCTAAGGAGGTGAGCAAAACTTTTTCCTTCTTTTTGTTCTTGCTAGTCTCTGAAGCTCGTACGAAGGACTTTACCTTCAATCTAGTTCAATGTCACTACTCTGTTATGTAATTCATGTGATGTGACCTTATTCATTCATTATTATAGACTCATCATGACTTGGTTATCGAAATAAACTTTAAAATGTATCCTGCATACAATTTCTGAGCCATTGTCCCATTTGGTTGGAAATGTTTAACCATTTCATTTGCATCGTAACTGGAGCATAATCATTTCTTTGAGATATTGTAGGTTAACATATCTCAAAGATTTATGAACATCACATAAAAAGAAAAACTGCAAATTTAATCATCATTATAACAGTTCAATAAAGATTTTAGCAGTGATTTATTCCTGTGAAGAATGGTGACAAATGGTAATAAGGAGCTTTATAAGCTGGAAAGAGGAAGTAACATGGTAATAAGGAACTTTATGAGCTGGAAAGAGGAAGTAACATGGTAATAAGGAACTTTATGAGCTGGGAAAGAGGAAATAACATCTCATGTTTCCAATGTATGGTCAAAAGTAAACATAGAGAAAAATCTGGTTTATGTTTATATATTTCAAGATGGAATTAGTCGTAGATCTGATATTATGAATAATTTATGAAAAGTCACCCATGTTTAATGCCAAAGACAATTAATATGAAGAGATAGCAAGCTGTTGGTAGGAAAAGGAAACACCTGCGTATTTTATTTTTTGATGGATTAAGGAATCAGCCTTGCAGGAAACGATAACTTCCAAAAGTATGTAGTGCAAGGAAAAGTTTGGGTGTTATACACATTAGAAATGCTAAGGTCCTCCGGAATATCATCTTCCCAAATCTTGACAGATCAATGAAACAGGTCAAATTAAAACAGTAACATCTTGCTTTCTGTTTTCTAATAATGACAATCTGTAAAGTTAAGAAGCAAGCACACCTAAAAAAATTCCTTTTTACTTTTCAATGCTTTATTCTAGTTCACCTCTCTTGATTGAACAGTTAAAACTTGGGAGGATGTCACTCTGAGGATCCTATATATACATATGTATATATATATATATATGTATATATATATATATATATGTATATATATATGTACATACGTATATATATGTATATGTACATACATATATATATATATATATATATATATATATATATATATATATATATATATATATATATATATATATATATATATCACGTGCATGTGTGCATGTGTAATCACACAATCACTTTATATTTCTACAAAAATAGCATAAACATAGGATGTGCATATGAATTGGTTAAAATACAGCGTAAATTGCTGACACAGCAGCCATGCTATTTGCACTTCATCGTAGTATTTCTTCATGGTAGATCCCTCCCTCTAATTGCCTTGTTAATGTTACTGCTGTTATGCAGAGCCAGGCCATGGTTCACTTAAGAGAGGAAAAATTCCTTTTTACTTTTCAATGCTTTATTCTAGTTCACCTCTCTTGATTGAACAGTTAAAACTTGGGAGGATGTCACTCTGAGGATCCTATATATACATATGTATATATATATATATATACATATGTATATATATATGTACATACGTATATATATGTATATGTACATACATATATATACATATATATGTATATACATATACATATATATATATACATATACATATATATATATATATATATGTATATGTATATATACATATGTATGTATATGTATATATACATATATATATATATGTATATATATATATATATATATATATATATATATATATATATATATATATATATCACGTGCATGTGTGCATGTGTAATCACACAATCACTTTATATTTCTACAAAAATAGCATAAACATAGGATGTGCATATGAATTGGTTAAAATACAGCGTAAATTGCTGACACAGCAGCCATGCTATTTGCACTTCATCGTAGTATTTCTTCATGGTAGATCCCTCCCTCTAATTGCCTTGTTAATGTTACTGCTGTTATGCAGAGCCAGGCCATGGTTCACTTAAGAGAGGAAAGGGACGTTGCTCTCAAACAACAAAGACGATTACAACAAGAGTTGGTATGTGGTACAAATTATCTATTGCTAATTTTTTATTTGGAAAGAAAGGAACCATTTATATGCAGTATTCAGTTAAATGGTGCTCGAAATTCAGCTTAATCTGGGATTTTTGTTTATTTCTCTTATCCGGGTCCATTTCAGGAGTTAATAAAGAAGAGTAAACTCCGTAAGAGTAAAGCCAGCTTGTCATTGAAGTTCACTATTATCGTCGCCTTCATCGGTGTCTTAATTGGTTATATACTCAGCCTCACATTTCATGCGCGTTCTAGTGGAATTCAAGCTGACCAGTGATCCTTTTATGAAGTTTGTAAACCCACCATCGAATGAAATGTGACGTCACCGTTTTCTTTGATTCTATGTACCTGTTGCTCGCTGTTTCTGAAGCTCTTCAAATTAACCTTTTCTTTTCTTTTCTTTTCTTTTGGTGAGCAGGCTTGTCATGATTCTTTTCTTGCATGTAAATTCTTGTATCTGATTGATTAGACCTGCCTGCGTTCACATGCCTCAAATGCCAAATAATCTGTATTCTATAAAGTCTGCCGCTTGTAGCGCTTAGTCATTGTTGATGGTTTATTATGACACATCTCTTGCCGGTTCTTCCTCAGCTGCATTTTGTTTCATTTCCTTGTAAAACTTGGACCGCTGAGACCGAACATAGTACATACTGCTCTCTGTTGTAGGTAGAGATTATAGTAGATCGACGAAGATCATACACAGTGTTTGCTCCCTTCTTTTACTGAAATTACATGTGCATGTGCATGTGCTTGTGTGTGGGTGTGTGTCTGAGAGAGAGGTTGTTCATATCTGAGGTTAGAAGAAGACCAACGTTCTTTCTTGTTGGACTGAGTTATCTTCTTTGAGTAAAGCATTATGTTCTGATACAACCAGCAAAAAAAAGAAGAGGAGCCATCGAGACTGTGTCAACTCATTGGAATAAACTTGACTTCAGAACCAAGGATCTGTGACACTCGAAGGTTGATGATCTGTTGGTTGATGAAACCATGGATCAGAAGGCTCACGGATTACTTATTCTGCGCCTGATTGATTCTTTGCCTGTCGTCTTGAGCTTCTCAAAGAGAATCATTATCCTTGCCGAGCACATTAGGGGTGTTTTTGATACAAAAGAGGAGATGCTTGGGTTTTCGTATGAAGCTCCTGAGTTCAGTTTCTGACATACTTTTTTCTGTTCAAAAGTTGTAACTAAAAATGGGCCTATAGGATCATAGTTTCATCATGCTAGCTACGGGTTTGGCATTTATAATAAAACTTACAGTGCATAAATAATCAAAGCTCAAAATTCCCTTGAATCCTTGTATTAAGCACTCTTAGGGATCACACCCGATGTGCACATGCATTCTTCAATTACACTGATGTTCTCGTAGGCATAAGAAAAGAAGTTCGATAAGCGTCTTTAGTATTACTAAATTCTGAATAGGAGCCATCTGACCATCAAGAATGACTTACAATTACTTCTTCTAAGACTGAAAAGCATGACGTTTAATTGCTTATCAAGAATTAAATTCCGATTTAATGTGACTATTTGCACGCATTGAGCTTGTCCCAACTAAATCATCCCTAGGAATACTACACTTTTCGACCATCATTAATCTGATATTTCACTATCCGTTATCTATCATGAGGTAGATTGTTTGATCTTTTGGCACTGGGCTAGACAGCCAGCACGCGTGGTCTTTTGACTTTGCGAAGACCCTACGATTCAGTAAATTGCTATGACCCCGTGTGAGGAGGTTTTTGGATTACAAAGATTAGGTTAGAACCCTAACAAAATACACACGTGCACACACACACACACAGATATATATATATATATATATATATAATATATATATATATATATATATATATATATATATATAGAGAGAGAGAGAGAGAGAGAGAGAGAGAGAGAGAACTAGAAGAAGCAATCCATCTCCATCATTTGATTTACATGACCAGTGATAAAGAATTGAATTGAAAAAATAAATACTTTTCTCATATTTCATTGATGCACTAAATGTTCTCTTTTTTATCACTTCAATGTGAATTCTCTAAATCTAAACTATATATATATATATATATATATATATATATATAGAGAGAGAGAGAGAGAGAGAGAGAGAGAGAGAGAGAGAGAGAGAGAGAGAGAGGAAGAAGAAGAAAACAACAATTACACCTTACAGTGGAGGGCAATATCCTTTACAGAGTTGCGGAGGGGAGAAACTCTACGAATACTCAACAAAACCATGGCCGGCATATGGAAGTATAGGCAACCTGTATAAAAAGCTATCCAAGATATGAATACTGGTATTGAACCAAACATTGAGGATATACGTGCCTCAACACAGAATGGATCTATGTTGCAAATTGTCAATTATAATACACAACACAGGCAAGGATCCGATTGTCTCTTGGCAATCAAGATAAGGATCCTATCGTCCCTATCACTTGCAGGGAAAGGAAGGATCACGTCCACAAATGTGGAAATACAATGATTAGATATACACACGAGCACATACACAACACGCGCATATATATGAGAAACGTGGAAAAACACAATTCTAATGACATATAGACAAAAAGAATTTCAAACCACACTGTTTTTCCAACCCCTATATATATACACATATATTTCAAACCACATATACATATACATATATATATATATATAATATACATATACATATATATATATATAAGGGCATGAATGTAATAAAATGATCATTTGTATTTTGTCAAGCACCAGGAGAGAGAGAGAGAGAGAGAGAGAGAGAGAGAGAGTCTTTTAATGTTCATGTTTAGACTACTTCGCCATGGGGCAAGCCATTAACCTCCGCACCCAAACGTACGAGTATAGGTCCTCACCGTCCTCCCACGTCTATAAAGAGTTAAATCTAGTTTTCTCCTTGAGGACAATAAGCATAGAACTATTTTTTGGACTTATTGAGAGGGCAATGATGACCACAAATTAAGAGAAATCAAATCGATCAAAAGTCCCCTTACCTAAAAACCCAAACCGCAAGAGCTGGCATAGATAAAAACGACAAGGGTCGAAGTAAGATTTAACATCACAGTTTGGTTTTCCAGTTGGTGATGACCAGAGCTCATATGAAATCCAAAAGGTCCACACCACGCAGTCCAGAAGCACGGTTATTTACCACAGTAGCTTATTGGAAGTAGATATCTATCTCCTCTAACACCATTAGGACAATAAAAGGGATTTACATGCCTACCAGAAAAGGCTGATAACATATTATCACAAACACTCCTCGTAAATGGGACTATAAAAGCATCCTGCAACATGATATAAACTACATTGTTCAATGTCTACTAATCACAAGATTCTCCAAAACAAAGTTCTTGTTTCCATTTCATCTATGGGTATATTGAAAGCAAAAAGAAACCCAGATGCGCCACAAGATACGTGTATAGACAGACCGTAGACCAGATCTCCTGCACATCAGTTTCATTCCCTTCTTTTCTTCTTTTCCTTCTCGGATTTTTCGATTGAATTCTTCATCTGCAAGATGCACGAATAGACACGATATCAGAGCAAGATGAACCAAGTCAAAAGAAAAAAAAAGAATCACATCTGAAAAGTGAAACTTCAAGTTACGAATCCGTTTACCATTATGATAACCAATCGAACAAACACTTGGACGAAATCAGTGAAAAGTTCAAGCGAGTGTTTCACATAATCCATGTCACCGTAATGGGCCTTCTCGATGACCTTTTGTGTGTCCACAACTATGTAGCCCAAGAAGATCAGCAGCCCAAAATAAATCTATAGAAAACAAAACAAGCACACATTTTGGCCTTGCTCCTAAGAAGTGGAAAAAGAATAGCTGATGCAAAAAAACGTTGTCACTTTAACAGGACTTTAAGATCATATGATGCAGCACACACACCTCAAATTTGAAGGCAGCCGTAGAACCGCCAAAGATTGAAGAGGCAAACTGCAACCACAGGAGTATTGAGATGCCAGACGAGAGCAGACCCTGAAGGTAGAGGTACTCTCGCCTCCTTCCGAGGATTGCTGCTGCGGAAAAACAAGCAAAGGCCAAGGAAGTCGCCACAAATGCAGTCACTAGGATGCTGCAATTAAACAAAAGAAATACAACATAAGCTATCATGCTATCACAAATTGTTCAACACATCACAGCTAATACACCCCAATGTTACAAAGCGAAGAGGAATCACGAACAAGGAAAACAATATATATATACAATTTGACATCTAATTCTGGAAAAATAAATAAGGGCAAGGGAGAGGGAGAAGAGGATAAAGATGAAGAAGAAGCTACATGAAGAAGGCAATAAACATACTTAAGGAACATTTAAGCACGCTAATGACAATGTGCTGGAGCCTCCCAACTCCAGAAGAATATTCATGACGTTAGGTAGCGCACCATTGACAACATATGCTGAGGCTTTACAACGACAGAACACCGTTCATGAAGTTCAAAGTCATGGTAAAACCTCAAATACAAACAGAGATCTTGTATAAAACCTCTGAACTAAGTTGTCAGACGGTGGATCACAGATAACAACAACAACAACTAAGCCTTTTCCCATACTAGACGGGGTCGGCTACATGGATTCTTTGTTTCCACAGATCCCTATCGTGTGCCATGTTAGCAGTTAACTCCCTATAAGCTAGATCATTCTTTATTGTTTCTTTCCAACACTTTTGTGGTCGTCCTCTACCTCTTTTAATGCTTTCCAAATTTAGTTTCTCTAACCTTCTTACAGGTTCTTCTTTTGATCTTCTTTCTATATGTCCAAACCATCTTAAATGATGTTCTCTCATTTTATCCTCTATTGGTGCCACTCCTAATTTGTTTCTAATAACCTCATTATGTATACAGTCTTTTCTTGTATGACCACTCATCCATCTCAACATCTTCATTTCTGTCACAGACATCTTTTGTACATGTTGATGATTAACTACCCAACACTCATAACCATAAAACATGGCAGGCCTAATTGCTGCTCTATAATATTTACCTTTTAATTTTAATGGTATCTTCTTATCACAAAGAATACCTGATGCTCCTCTCCATTTTAACCAACCAGCATTAATTCTATGTGTAACATCTCCATCAATTCTTCCATCACTTTGAAAAATTGACCCTAGGTATTTAAAACTTTCCTTTTGGGGAATGCAATGTGTGCCAATTTTAATTTCTATGTCCTCTGAAGTAGCCAAATGATCAAACTTACATTCCATATATTCTGTCTTTGTTCTACTAAGTCGGAGGCCTTTGCTTTCTAATGTTTCTCTCCATAGTTCCAATTTTCTATTAACTTTTTCCTTAGACTCCTCCACTAATACAATGTCATCTGCAAATAACATACACCAAAGTACTTCATCTTGAATATGTTTTGTTAACTCATCCATCACCATTATAAATAAGTATGGACTTAAAGTTGATCCTTGATGTAACCCAATATTAACTTCAAAGAAGTCTGTCGTTCCTTCATGAGTCCTCACACATGTTTTTGCACCATCATACATGTCTCTTATAAGGTTAATATATGTCAATGGGATACCTCTTTTTTCCAAAGTTCTCCAAAGAACCTCCCTCGGTACCCTATCATAAGCTTTTTCTAGATCAATAAATATCATGTGAAGGTCTTTCTTTTTTGCTCTAAAATGTTCCATAAGACGTCTCAAAAGGTGAATTGCTTCAATAGTAGATCTGCCTGGTATAAATCTAAATTGGTTCTCTGTTGTACTTGATACTTGTCTTAACCTACGTTCGATAATTCTTTCCCATAATTTCATAGTCTGACTCATTAACTTGATACCTCCATAATTCGCACAATTTTGAATGTCTCCCTTGTTCCTATATATGGGTATAAGTGTACTTGCTCTCCATTCCTCGGGCATCTTTTGGTTTTTCCATATTTCATTAAATAGTCTTGTGAGCCAAGTGATTCCTACTTCTCCTAGTATTTTCCAAACTTCTATAGGAATATTATCTAGTCCTACCGATTTACCACTCTTCATATGTTTAAGAGCCTCTTTGACTTCATTCTTTTGAATACGTCGGTAGAAATTGTGGTTTATATACTTTTCTGACTTGGCTAAATCTCCTAAACTAATACTAACATCTTTATTTTCATTAAAAAGATTATAAAAATAGCTTCTCCATCTATTTCTTATATCATCATTTGCCACTAGAATTTTTTCATCCTCGTCTTTTATGCATCTAACATAATTAAGATCTTTAGTTTTCTAATCTCTAGCCCTAGCTATCCTAAAAATATCTCTTTCACCCTCTTTTGAGTTGAGTTTTTTATATAAGTCATCCCAAATCTTAGCTTTTGCTTCACTAACGGCTTTTTTCGCTTCCTTCTTTGCTTTCTTATAAGCTTCTAAAGTTTCACTAGTCTTCTTAGCATAATGTAATTTGTAACATGCCCCCTTTGCCTTGATTTTATTTTGTACTACTTTACTCCACCACCAAGCTTCTTTTTGTGCCGGTACACCTCCCTTAGATACTCCTAATACATCTTTCACCACTTTCCTAATATGTATAGCCATATTGTTCCACATGTCACAGGGTGTGCCAACATAATTCCAAACATCTCCTCGAAGGACTTTATGTTTAAATATATCTTCTTTTTCACTTTTGAGGTTCCACCATTTAGTCCGAATAGCTCGATGCACTCTTTTCTTCTTTGTCCATTTTTTTATTTGTAAATCCATAACTAAAAGTCAATGTTGGGTGGTTAAGATTTCTCCTGGAATTACCTTACAATCTTTACAACACGCTCTATCTTTTTTTCTACAGATAAAGTAATCAATTTGTGTTTGTGATAAGCCACTCTTATAAGTAATTAAATGTCCATCTCGTTTTTTGAAGATTGTATTGACTATAAAGAGATCAAATGACATAGCAAAATTTAAAATCTCCCTACCTTCCTCGTTTATATCCCCAAAACCAAAGTTTCCATGAATCCCTTGATATCCTAATGCCTCTTTACCGACATGTCCATTTAAATCTCCTCCTAAACAAATCATCTCCCTTTGTGGAATCTTTTGAAACACTTTATCTAACTCTTCCCAAAAAACTGTCTTTATACTATCTTCTAGTCCTACTTGGGGTGCGTAAGCACAAACTATATTCAAAACCTCTACTCCTAACACTAATTTCAACGTCATGATTCGGTCACCATATCGTTGTATGTCTACTACACTCTCCTTTAAATCTTTATTTATGATAATACCAACTCCGTTTCGAGCCTTTTCTTTACCTGAGTACCATAATTTAAAACCTGTATCATCTATCTCCTTTGCTTTTTCTCCAACCCATTTTGTCTCTTGTAAACATAGAATATGAATCTTTCTCCGAATCATAGTATCTACCACCTCCATTAGCTTACCCGATAATGTTCCGATATTCCAAGAACCAATACGAATTTTATTATCTAGAACTAGCTTCCATACCCCCCGCATCCGTCCATAATCAAAATGCGGAGACCCTCTCTGAAAATTTTTCACTACATTCGGTCGGCAATGTAGCGGGACTAACTTCTTTACCCACACCCGTCCATGATGTGAGAAATCACCAACACCAAATGTGTATGCGGTATGCAAGGGAATGGAATCCTACAATATATTCCCAACACAAAAAAGCGAGATCTTGCAAAATCTCGCACAAACACACACACAACACATTATACAAAATGATGGCCTGGATTTTTTATTTTTGTATCCAACTTAACCTTAAGCTACTACTAAACCCTTGGAGGTCACAGAAAAACAAGACAAGGTTTCCTGGTCATTCCCCACCAGAAACAATGACAATTGCTAGAAACATAACACAACAGCTTCAACATGAGAACTATACCCAACCCAAATAATTTTAGAAGCAAATTTAATCAATCAAGCAAGAGTACGGAAAACCATGTGAATAACTCGTTTCACATGGACAAGCCGAAAAGTAAGAGTAGGAAACTCCCTTAAAATCTCCTATACAAGGGCATTCCCTCGACCACGTGAAGTACGATAAGTGTTGTTTAATGTGTATCGTATCGTGTATCAATTTGATCCACGATACAATACGTATCATATCGTATCGTAATCTAATACTAAAAAATTGATAAAAAACCAAAAAATCAGAAAAACAAGAAAAATATGATAATTGCAAAGAATTCATATAATACAAAAATGTAATACATATTCATCATTCATCATGCACCATTCAATAATTAAATTTTTTTTACATATATTAAGGCAGAATCCTTAGAAAAAAATACAACTTTCATAATTGAAAAAATACATTTACACATTATAATCAAGATCATCAACTAAATCTTCATCTTCTCCTTGCTAAAGATCCTCACCACTTTCTACTTCAAAATCAAAATCTTCATCCCCTTGATGATGTTGTTGCGCTTCTTCCAAATTAATTAATGCAATGTCTTCTTCGGTTAAGAGTGCATTTGCTTCATTATCTTTCATAATCTACTCCTCTAATATATCAAAATTATCCAAACTTATTTAATCAAATTGGTTTTCTTCTCTATTTATTTAACTTTTTAATTACTTACAAGAAAGAAAGATAAGTAATTAGCAAATAACATTAACAATTGAATTCAAATTAAATATTTAAGTAGTAACTAATACAAGATTGCCTCTATCAGAACCGCATGTTACAACTGATGAAAACTAAGTCATTGAGTTGCTTCTGTTCTAACCTATTGTGCTTTTTTGTATTGATGGTGGATGTATTCAAAGGCACTCCAATTTCTTTCACAACTCGTTGCACTAAAGATTTGACTCAAAACTCTTATCGCAAAATCTCTATGGTTTGAGCAATCACTTCTAAACCTATTCCGCCAAACATATGATAGAAAAAGACAAACATCAAGAACTTAATCCACCATGAATATAAGATTTAAGAAACTTAAATACGAAGATAAACAATTTACCTAGGCACATATTAGGGCAATTGTGAATTGCTATTAGCAAGCCCATCAAGTGAAGAGCATTATCGTAGATCTTCATCTCTCAATGTATAGCATCTATTCTACTCTCATCATAGACTAATTTATCTATACAATCAATGATACCTCAGTTTACCTCACCGTCCCTTTTAAAACTTGCTAAGTACCTGAATGTTGGGTAATTGTTACATGAATAGGTTGATGGAATTGTTTTTTCCATCTGTTATCTATAATGTTCCACACGAACACATAATCACTCTTTCTTTCATTGACTTATACTAAAAGACATGTAATCCTCAGTAGTCTTACACATGTCTCTGAAATCTTTTCTTCTGTTTTGAGACAACTCTACAAATTATTGCCACTCATCTAAAAAGAACATTCTCTTGAAGGTATGCTTTTGTTTCACTAAGATCTATATAGATAAGAAATTAACTGCAAACAAAGTTGTAGCTATACGAAAGAGCTTTCCTCGATATGTATGTCTCTTTATCATACATAATACAAAATGGTTGTAGATAAATTTTGTGATATATTGGCAACACTCGACTCATCCATCTCACCAATATCTTCAAGGATGAGATCTAAACAATAGGTTGCATATGATGTCCAAAAAAATGTCCTATAAGTATTTTCTAAAACCTTCTCAACTAGTTTATAGTTAACTGCATTATCTGTAATGAATTAGACTATATTCTCCAATCCAACCTCAGATATCACCTTATCAAACTCTTACCTTAAGACCTCTCAAGTAGGCTTTTTCTCATACATGTCTAGAGATCTTAAAAACATAAATCTTTTACAATAATAGATAGAAAAGTTTAACAAAGTTCTTCCTCGCCTATCTGTCCATTCGTCTGCCATGATAGTGCATCCTATCTCCTTCCATAACTCTCAAAATCAAACAATATTCTTCTACTTTAAGAACAATATTATCTAATAATTTTTCTCTCAATTTTTGATAAGAGGGCATCTTATACCTTGGATCCATCTGCCATTGCTTGAAAATGAAAATGGTTTGTTGCATTAAATAGAATACATGCATTATAAAACTACTTGCCCACTGCAAAGTCTGTTCTTGCTATAAAACTATAACAACACCAAATTCCAGATGGAGCATAATGTATAGAGCTAGGAAGAAAAAAAGATTGTATGTCACTACTCCTTCCTCTTCTATCACTTCCACTTGCAACATTTTCAACAACCCTATTTCCCCTAGTTGGTGGTCGAGAACTACTACTACCAACTTTGTCCTATCATCAAAAGAAATACTATCACCTAATCTAACATCATCTTCCACTTCCTCAAACATCTCTAAATCATCCTTCTTTTGTCTCCTCTAAAATATGCTCTCAATCATATATAGACATTGTCATTTAATGACTTTTAATAATTTTCTATGCCCATGCAAGGAACAACTTTTTTCCTAATCCCTGTTAGGTGATGTTTCAATCATGAAATTCACCGCTAACCACCTTCTCACAAAACAAACATTTTATCTTCAATCTGTTTTCCTCAAGTGGTGTATCCCACTCTCGTGCCAAATCATTGGAACTGAGATTCAGAGTCGCTAACACCCCTTCGTGCCATCTCAAATGAACACTTCAATCTAATAAAAAACCTAAAAATAAAAACAATTCATAAATCCTCAATATTTAAATAGCACTCACATAGAGTGTTTTCCACTTCAGGAATACAATAAAAATCATATCCACGCACTTCATAACTTCATATTTTGTTATCGAAAAAAAAAATCGCCAATAACTCAAAAAAACAACAAATACAAAAAAAAATCGAAAAACTCAAAAATTATGCTAACAACACGTGTTGTAAGTGAGCACTTAGAAAAGAGCCACCGGAGAAGCCTTTGAAAACCTTGAACATAAGCTAGAAACCCGCAAAAATATGAGTTTATGTCATGCTTTATCGCCCGTATTACGGCCTCTATCGTACGATACAACAAGCGGCGGCGTATCGCCGTATCTGATGGATAACACTAGTACGAATAACTATCTCTTCTTCGAAAAGTAGGTTTAGCATGGAAAACAGATACTAAAGAGAAACTGAAAGAAATAGCTTCCGCAAACCAAGAGTAGGTCCCACCTTGGATCCACATCAATAACAAACTCCATTAGGGGTCCGATCGTAGCACCTTTACACAAAGCCGCAAGCATCAAAATCCCAACTCTCTTACTCTGCAAAACACCATTCAGACCATCAAATTACTGAAGGGGCACACGAAAAAGAGCACGGAATTATTATTTGACTGATGGACATAAATCATCAAAATCATGAACGTAGAAAGAAAAGAATACCGACGGAATGTTGCCCATTCCGATCGTTGCATATAATTAGAAAGGCCTTACGTAAATAAAACCAGAGCCCCGTGAGCACAAACTTTCTCGGAGTGGATTAGACACACAAAAGAACGTAACAGATGGGGAAATTTTCCAACGTTTCCCCTCCACTAAAGGAAAGGGAGAAACAAAACACGAGGTCCATTGATTTCACCAAGAACTAACGTCCCATGTCTAATTTTTCCATCCAAAGAAGAAGCAGGTCAAGCAAACTCAATTCCTCGATGTAAAACTAAAAGCGGAAAATGAAGAAAAATCGGCATAAAACCCCAAATTACATAAAGAACACCGCCAAGCTAGCTATTTCCCTGAAAAAGAGAAGAAATACAGTTAAGAATCAAAAGAACCCAATAAATTACCTCATCCAGAGAGTACGGCGAGGTCGAAACCAGCCAGGTGATGCTTGCCATGCAACCAAGAAACGTCAGCGTACCCCCAATGTTCCAAAGAAGGTGAAAATAAACCCCGGCAGCCGACGCCATTAACGCAAGGCACAGCGACAGGTAAACCTAGAAACGCCGAATTCAAACAAAGTCAACGCCCGGAATCATCCCCAGAGAGGAAAGGGGAAAGGAAATAGAAACCGGATCTCACTCGCTTGAGATGATCCTGCACGGCCGGCGAGATCTGCCGGAGATTCTTCAGGGATGCCGATGGTCCCTCAGGGAAGAAGGACGCGAAGGTAGACATCTTTTGTGCTCCCTTTCTTCTTTTCGGAAATTTTAAACCCAAAAACAGAGCGATCGAATTTCTGAATCAGGGGAACGGAGCTGATGTATATAAAGAGCCCCAGAGTCATTTTTACATTTGTACCCTTAATCTAATATTTTTAAAGTACGCGTTAGATTTCAACGTTATTTTAACAATACGCTTCTACAGTTTATTTATAATCTTTTTCTAAAATAGCATTATTTTAGCGTTACCGAGTGGGGAAACTAGCATTTATTTCAAATGTTGCCCCACATCTGTCATTTCCAATGTCCTTGATTCTTCTGGAATTTTCTTGGCGTTGGTCAGAAATGTATGGTGGGCCATACCAGGGCTAGACCTGACCACGTCACGGATGCCTTAGATGCCGTCCATCTAAAACGATAAACGGCCAACGTATAAGCTTTTTTTATCCGGCAACAATTTGGACCGGATGCCCTTCATTTATAACACATAAAAGAAAACAACGACCCGGAGAACGTTTAAAAGTATCCACTATATGTATATATAGTAACTATATATATAGTTATATATATAATTATTATATAATATATAGAAAACATGGCTCATACGCACAGTTTTATAGACAAGATCGACAATTGAAACTTAAATTAAAAAAAAAAACATTTTCCGATGTACAACTCGAGAGGTAGTGCACTTTTTTTGTTGGTTACAAGAGGAAACCAAAGCTTAAAATACACACATTCACATTCAAGCATGCACCCTATGGATGTCGAACTCCCCACTAACAACAACAATTGTTAGAACGTCTTACCGTTGAGCTAACGCAATCACAGTGAAATTTAATTGCACGATTGGATAGTAAACCTGTTGGCTTGGATTCTCACCATTATCACTCTAATTTCAGCACCCATAGTGTTAGCTCAACGGTAGGGTGCAAGCGGGTGTGTCACGTTTTGGCCTTCCTTTAAAAAAAAATCCGTCTAAGTCGGATTTGAGCTTGTATTTTTTTTGTGAGAGTTGAAGTGTAGCTGGATAAAATTCAAGTTTGGTGATCCATATACTCATCCGACCCACCAGTAGATCCAAGAACCCTGCAGGAGGTTTCTGCCTATTTTACATCTCAATTTCTTTAATTAATTAAACTGCAGTCAACGGGTCGGATCGGACCTCATCAGGAAATTGTGTTGCAAGTCTCTACCCACTTGACACGTTAATTTCCGTGCAATTGATGCAGTCAACGCATTGGATCTACCCAACTCTTAATTCATTTTACTGTTAAATTATGAATTGTTGGATTTTAAACTTACTAAATACATATACTTAATATTCATTTACTTCGGAGAATAAGTCACATTAAACATCTTGTAAGCAAACCATCCCTTTTAAATCGTGACCAACAAGCATTGGGTCGAGTAGAAAAGGCTTGGGCAGAGTCCTCGATCGATCCCCCAGGGCTGCATGTATGAAGCAACACTGTTTGAGAGGGGTCACTTTCAGCGCCTGACCGTAACCTGGGAGATTAGTTGTTGATAGACCATAAAAAAAATCCGGTTTGAATTATGTAAATTCTATGGCTCAACATAAATAAAGGTTACATTTTATTCATGCATATGTAGATGGAGACTAACTTTCCGGCTGTAAAATTCACAACTTATATATATATATATATATATGTACAAGGAACGTTGTGAATGCACACATTCATTTGTATTCAAACATTCTTAAGATCACAACTGTTTGATCAGTGAGATGAGTAATAGTTGAATTCACTATTGTATTTTGTTAAGTTAATTCATTTATTTGCTTTTTTTTACGAGGATAAAAATGTTTCAATATGATTGCTTCTTTGGATTCCTTTAACGGCTACTAAATATTTTAATTATAATTATTTTCTAAAATTTAATCAAACATAACTCTTATGATTAAGAGGTGGCCAACTTCATCATCATAGAGTTATTGAAGCCAATGTGACCATTAACTCTAAGAGTTGTGTGGCTTCTCTTTCTATGGTGGCAAAGTATACTGAAAAAGGAATTGCTCATAACTCCCTCTCCTCCACTCTCTAATGCGAAAAATGGCAAGCAGTTGGCCGACGAGGTGCCCTTCTTGAATGAGAGTAGCGAATTTTAGATAATGTGAACGCACCTCCATTCATCACCGTTCTTCCATGAAAGTGTTGACGGAGTCAGTCATGGTAGCAGAGAGAGCGTTAGCTCAAATGGAAGGGCTCTCTGACTCCCAAGCTGCAGGTGGTGGGTTCAACTCCCGCAGGAGTACATGCATGTGTGTTAGGCTTTAATCTCAACAACAACAACAAAAAAGAAGATGGTCGTTGTTGGTAGGATTCAACTTTGGCTGGAAGGGGAGGTCGTATTCCATCTTCCCCACCACAACTTAAAATAAATTTAAGGAGAAAGTATACTCCACGGTTGAATCCATCACCTCGCCCCATGAAAAGGCATAACTCATGGTTAAATCCATCAGCTATATAATACATACTCATATAATTATGAGCACTTCATCTCACCTCTCAAATTTTCTACCTATTAAATTGACATTCCTACTAAAGACACACTCCGAATTACTAAACGTACACTTCATTTTTTCTTTTATCCTTTTTCACTTACTCGCGGTCACTGTACTCTTCCTCTCACCTCACCTCACTTACTGTACTTCTAAATGAGAGGGGCAAAATGAAAATAATATGCGTTTTGTAATTTGGGGTGTGCCTTTAGTAGATTAAAGACGATCGTTCTGTGGAAACAAAGAATCCATTTAGCCGACCCCATCTAGTATGGGAAAAGGTTTAGTTGTTGTTGTTGTTGATTGATTCAATTTCTAAGGATTTAAAAGAGTACCTGATCAATCCCTTGTATGAGTGTAAATTGGGCTATTCTAATAATAATTTTAATACTATTCATGATATTAGTGCTCATCTATGACAATTTAACGATATGCAATAAAAAAAAGTGTAAGGTGATTGAGAAAGTAAAATTAATGAAGTAATATAACAACGAAAAATTTCTTCGCGATATGTTTCCTTCATTTGACATTGAGTACTTTATATTAATAAATGTAATATTCAAGGATGTCCTTTACTGAAATGGAGAACCACAGTTTAGAACCAAACTAAACTAGCAGTGATGGTTTGGTTTGGTTCAGCCGCATGATTTATTATAGTTTGGTTGGTTCTTGAAAAATTGAAAGCCATTGTATTGGTTTCATTCGGGGTTGAATCTTGAACAAATTAAACCATGAACACACCTTACACGTTAGAAAGTTAAGTTTCATAACATCTTTAAATAAATATTATAAAGCAATAGTCAGACTAACAATGTTAGATGGAGTTGAGTGTTGGCGGTCAATTATCAACACATATGAAAGGTGTTCACGACATAATGAAGATGTTGAGGACGATGTGAGATCAAACAAAGACGAATCGAATATTGAGGTTATTAAAGAAAAAGTTGAGATTACATGCACGCTTAAGATTGAACATGTAGAAAAGCAAAGAATTAATGATTAAAAGAGAAAAAAGCATACTACAAAAGCGTTAGAAGGAAACAAGTAACTACTTTGGCACGAGATCAAGCTGGATGGCATCAAAGAATCCATGTAGCCAACTCTACCTAGTTAGGAAAAAGGCTTGGTGATTGTTTTTGTTGCTTCTTAACATCCTTAATCAAAACCCATGGGGTTGAGAAGCACCTTCAATTTGGACCTCAAGTTATAAACTAAGGAAAATGATCAAGTCATGGACTTTGGCTTGGCCGAGCATGCATCTCCTTATAGCAGATGATTGCGCTCAAGTATCGGCTCGGTCACGAGATCGACTTTACTCGTAAATTTGCAAACTGAATTGCAATGGACTTTGGTCACTGTAACCTTGTGAACTAGTTAAACCATGACCATTGATTGATATGCAGTGTCCTATTGAGCTACCAGTTTGAGGATACATTTGCACAATAGGATAGACATAGCTGGTTTGAATTTCAAACCACCGCTAACCGTGGTTTCAATAATTTTTTTAAAAACCCTTTATCACAAAAGGTGCATTGTTCCTGTTTTTCCAAAAAAAAAAAACAGCGGATGGGATCATTGCAACAAGCCTCATGGTTTATCTTCTTTAGATGAGAACACATCAGAGAAATAAATAATGGCACATCAAATTCCAGGTAAATGGTTTATTCTTAACTGATTTACAGATATACCACATGCAAGGTGTTCAGTTACAGATCCCTCAGCTATAACATCGGATGGGATCATTGCATCGTTTCTCAGCAGACTGCTTAAAACCAAAGCGGTCACCCTTAGCAAGGTTCTGTTGATGGTGGTACTCACCTCTGTAGAACTTTTTTGCCGGGAGGATTTCTGTAACAATTTTTCTGCTCAAGACCTTCTGTTGCTGCTCCAATGATTCAAGAGCGGCTTTCTCCTGCTCTAGCGTGTAAAAGTATATCCCGGAGCGGTATTGTGTACCCACATCATTACCCTGAAGCAAAATTCAAAGACGAGCAATCAACTTCCTATATGAAAATAACATTTTCAGGGGTGATTAACTACTAATTGCCTAAGTGAACAACTACGATGATGAAAAGAACGCAATACCCTTTCTGATATCTCGTCTAACTATGACGAAGACTGTGTTCTAGCCTTACAAGAGCTTAACATAAACGTTGAATCCACTATATGCTGGAATATACCACATCCGTTGTGCATATGGGTCCAACCCAAGCAGAGAAAATTGAAGACTGACTTAAGTTGACACTGTAAAATCAAAGTCATCCTTCTTCAATTGGACCCTACAAGTTATCTACCAGCATTTTTTGACCATATATTCTTGAATATCTTGCTTAAACAACAACTAAATGGTTGATTGCAACAGTAAAGTTTATCGACCCAGAGCAAACTTTCAACAAGATTTGGCACAAGTCTGAGTTTTGGTCAGATTGGAATATAAAAAAATCCCATACGCTCAGCATCAAGTTTGGATAATTTTCTCTCATCAAGGTAATAACAAGGTTCTCTAGAAGGATGGGAAATTTTTGACAGCTAAAAGAGGGAGATTGTGAGATGATTCAAAAATTAGTCTAGAGCAGCAAGGTCATGAGCGCATTTTTTTAAGTGACTAAGATGAACTGAAGTAATGGTGAAGGCAGAAGTGCCTCTCATATCACCCCCTAGGGCTCCCACCAGTTGCGATTATCTACTTTTGATTATGAGACCAACTAGAGCAGAAGAATATGACGGTTCAGAAATGTCAGCACCAGGAGACTCAGTAAATCCACATAGAGATGAACACGACGTGGTGCATCCAAAAACCAGCCGTGGCATTTCTTGCTAGAAGAATGGGATAGTTCACCATCCATTACATAAATAATACTTGTTGCCTGTGCTGGTATTAGCATTCATCAAAGACCTGGCTTGGCAATAATTAAGTGCCATTTTATGGAGTTCGCTACTTATGTTGTACTAGTGGCTCCACAAGTCAAACCTATAATCTACAAATCTTGAACGATAATAGGTCGGGCTTGTTGTTAATATCTGCAAGAACAAGGATTAATGCAGATTATGATGAGAATTTAACTCCAGTAATTAGAACGAGGACAATGAGGACCTTGATGACTAGTGAATAAGTGTAAAAAGATACTTCTCCCACCTGGCATGCATATTCTTCATGTCCATCCTTTGCAGCCTATCTAGGAATTTTAGGGAATCCAAAAAGTTCTCCTAACACAGGGTATGACATGCAAATAAGCATATTTCAACTTCAAACTTTGTCTCTCGCTATGGTCAAAAAAGAAATCAGATGAAATTTTCTTATATAATGGCGAATTGATGATATTAAGAGGAAACAACAAGCTGGTGTTTTCATTTTGAAGAAGATTGGATTGAAGCAGATAATTTTCAAAGTGATCTTAAATTAAGTTTGACACTGATGTTATTGGTAGATCTGGTGAAACTTTGGCCACTGCAAAAGCATTAGATCTCAAGATGCACGTAAATGGGCTCCTACTGTAAGACCTACTCGGTTAAGAAGAGACGGATGGAGCACTCTGATGAAGGGAGTGAATACTATCTTGTAGTTTACGTTGCAAGTCAAGTAACATTATCTTAAACATACATAGAGAATCAATTGTATCATCTAATTGTAATTTGAATCTCAGTACTTAGGGTTGTTCCTATTGGCAAGGCAACAAGAATCGATCAACATCCAACAAGAGACTTCTCTGTACCTTTTGGACCATTAACTCAAATATTGCGTTGCATGCACAACAACAAAGTTCACTAAACCTAAGGAATAAAGTACCGAAGCAACAACCTCGATGGAATTGCATGCTTACAAAGTTCTCGCGATCCGATGAGATCATAAATTCTAAATTTAACTTGGCCACCATGAAGTACGTTCCACGCCATGCCCAAATAAGGAAGATAACAATAGCTGCTAAGCTAACATAGAGAGAAATTGCTTTGGAGAAACCAAAGTAGAGCATCATCGTCCAGTATAGCGATTCAATTTTCCAAACAAGCACCGATCTCTTAAGCACAAAACAACCAACCAACTCCACAACAAGCAAATTTATAGCAATTAGGACCTTATATATACTAAACTCATGACGTCCATCAAACATGGAGCTTTTCAAAATGAAGCACCAAAAACGCCACAACATAAATTTTATTGTGTGTGTGTGTGCATGCATGTATTTATGTATAACTTTCCTTTCCCAAATGAAAGAAAATGCCCACCATTCTTAGTAAAAGGAGAGAATCAAAAGACCGGGCGATTGAGGGTTGTGAGGTCGAGCCGAGACCAGAAGACGTCAAGCAGAGTCTCATAGGAGCACTCTTTGGGGTCATATTGAATCCTGACGACCTCGTTATGGTTGGTGGTGCCGGAGCTGACATCGTTGTAAGTTGGGTTATGCGATACGCCGTGCGAGTACTCGACCTCGGTCCGGGTGACGCCAGGAACTCTCTGGTAAGCGAGCTCCACGCACCAGAAGCAGCCGGCGCCAAACTTAAAGAATTGCTGGCCAGGCGCCGGGATGTCGTCGTGGTGCTTTTCTTATTTATTTTATGTGATGGTAACCGAAGTTTCCTCTGAGAACCTCACCAAGGACGTTTTTTCTTCTTTTTTGATGTAATCATGCAGCCACTTTAAAATCTTTGTTTCTGTCACGAGTATATTTTGTCGATGTGCGACTGCCCAACATAAATACCATAGAGTATTGCAGGTGTTGTACAGGTGTAGTGAAGAAATGGTCGTAAAGGGCTTCCTGTTTAACCTTGTTTCTGTTATACAAGGGCGCAAGATCAGCAGTTTTGACATGATGTTGCTAAACAAAGGCTAAGAGTGGTTAAGATCATTCCCAGCACGTTAGTTGTCAACTTTCTAAGCACTGGACTTGAGCATTACCAGTTTCTGACTCAGATTCAGATGAGTTAATGGCTAATAGTTTAATAACTAGCTGCATATATCTTTATATGTAAGGTAATGTCGAATTTGCAACAGTTTAGACTCACAGAAACATAGACTGTTCCACATTTATTTTACAAGGAAAGAAGAGAAAAGTATCTCTCTGACGCCGTGCCATATATTCGTGGAACACAATTGTTTGATGGAAAACACTGTCCATGTTGAAACCATGAAACAGCTATCAAAATGAACACCTTCATTCCCCCTTTTGGCGTTTCCCGTCGGACTGTAGAAGGTTGCCGTCACATCCAGTTTGGTTACCGCACAATGGGTCTTCCTGTAGTGCCTCTGCCCTTGCTTGACTGCAGAATATAAGAAAACACTATACCAGTTATAATTAACATGAGATGTGTAATAATTATCGAAACTAGTCAAGAAGCCTCGAATAAGGGAATATTTTTCAGAAAACATTATGCTTTCTGAGCTTAAAAGGCCGCCTTAATATGTTTCATGCAATAGTGGTGGCCGAAGAGAGATGCACACCCTGGGTATGGAATTCATGACCTCCAACTTGTGAGGTGCCCCCATCCACCCTAGCCAGGTGAGAGGAATCACTTGTTGCACGATGCTCCTATATATTAAATATCATTTTGTATACTCGAGTAGAATGCACCAGAACTCTAAAACTCAAGTTCAATATGTTAGGAGAAAATTGAGATGGATGTACGTGGAATGCAAAAGCGCCATGGAATTGGCTAACTACACACTTTTTCTAGCGTATAGATTGGAGTTCACAAGCCAGAAAAGCAAAAGAGCATGCCTTTAAACCCTTAATAATAAAAACAAGCAAGTAAAAAGCCTATATGGCTTTGGCGAATAAAGATCACATATGCATGGTTACCATAGATCCTTTTCCATGATAATTTTCTTTTCTAATGTGCAATGCGCTCGAGTACATAAAATTGTTCATATTCATGGGCATCACATACTAAATGGAAGTGATATACTGATATATCGAGGGCAAGTGAACGTGCTAATGACAGAAGAAACTTAGCAAAAAAACCAAATATCTCCTCGAGAAGCTTACTCGTAGATCCAAGGGAGAAGGCTGCTCTTCCAGGCCACGGTGCCCTCCGGGAACCACAGGGCAATCTCCTTTCTTGCATTCTCTACCGAGTCGCTCCCATGGATGACATTCCTGTTAAAGAACAATGACGATGGTATCAAGTTCCATGAAGCTGCCAGCTAGTTTTAGATCAAAGTAGTTGTAAGGAACAGAAGGAACCAATAACACATGATTATAAGTAAAGCAGAATTGGGTAGCTTCAAAAGATTCAGCTATACCGTCAATTCAGGCACATCTGTATCGAACTCCTGACATTCTTTGAGAGAGCCAAACAATTCTAGACTTCAAATTCCGTTTCACTTTCATATATTTACTGAACAACCATCGGTTATAACTTATTTGTACCATAAAAGCAGGCGGACAAGGCAAGAATGATGCTTCGTGAAATAACAGCGCATGAATGAAAGCTAGCTGATGCTTCATGAGGTAACTGTGTGTGTGTGTGTCATTGTGCAATCAGTCTGGCTTCCATAAAATCGACAGAATCCAACAATTTCAAGTATGTTAAATATGTTCAGGTGGGGGCTGAATAAAGAAAACGAGGCTTAAGCGGATATACATTGCGGTGTACATGGTTTTCTTGTTCTTCAGGAGTTTATCTATCTAATCCAAATTTTGAAAAGTGAAAGTATAGTCCATGTTTATACTGTAGGCTCTAATCGTAGGCCAGAATTCAAACTATCGGATATTTCTTGAGCCCATGGCAACTCCTTTCACCTCAGAAGGTTTAAAATATAGGCCGTGCTTGTAACCTTTGGATATAATCGTAGGTCATTTGCCTCAATCGAGGAAGTTTTCTACGTCTGCCACTCAACATTGGTGATATCATATGGCAAGCGCCCTCACCTCTTAAACGGATGACACCCACAAGATGCGAGAATCGAACGTGGGGCATCTGTTATCAGAAAACTCTGCTCATAATCCTCTCTTCCGCCGTTGTTTCCCATGAAAATCTTTCCAGCAAACAGCAACGTATCCGCCGTTCATTCACATGGAAGAGCCCATAGTAAACGGCCATCATCAGGCCAATGGTTTCCGTCCATTACCAAAATGGACGGTGAAGAACAAACAAGTTTCTTTCAGTATGAACTGAACTGTTCCATTTTTAAGTCTGCAGATTAGCTGGAACCGACCCCACAAAAGTCTCCAAAACAAGTGGTAAGCCCCCCGATTACAGTCAGAGCCGACGATGGGCATGACTTTGACACCAAGCAAAGAACTTGAACCCTGCTCATAAACCTGAATATAGACCAGGTATTCGGGTTAAACCTGGATTTCTTATATTCCTTGAATCGATGTTGCAAGGTAAATCATAGGCCATCAACATCATCAATCACCATCATCTAACTCTTTCTCTCCCAAATTGAATGAGCCAATGAATTTCATCTCCCAAATGCATACAGAACACATCTAATATGTTCAATTTAATGAACCCAAATAACAGAAAGTACCTGCCAACTTCGACTGCGTAGTCGCCTCGGATGGTTCCGGGAGCAGATTCAGCTGGCTTCGTGGCTCCAATGATCTTCCGAGCCCCGGCAACGACGTTCTTGCCTTCCCACACCATTGCAACAACAGGGCCAGATGTGATGAAGTCGACAAGGAAACCAAAGAATAGTCTCTCCTTAAGTTCTTGATAGTGCTTCTCAGCAAGTGCGCGAGTGACGGTCATAAGCTTCAGACCTGAATCAATGCAGTGCACCCAAAAGAATTCCATGCAATAAAAATATTTCGCCTGTGAGTTTGATCTGGATTCTCGCATTTCGAGAATCCCAATCAGATCCTAATCAAATCCAACCGCTGGATAGATGAACCGAATGTGGCAACTTGTAAATAAGCTTCAATAACACTCAGATAATTGAATTCTCTCAACTTGAGAGAATCTAAAAGCGCGAGAGAACCGATCTCTCTGACATGATTCACATCCAGAGGCAAACTACACGAACATTAATTTCTTTAAAAATTACCAGAGGAAGACGAAGAGAACCCACATTTTACCTTTCAAATGGAAACCCTTCTTCTCAAGTCGAGCAATAATCTCGCCCACCTGGATGAAGAGTGAAGTTAGGAAATCAAACCAAAAATACATATTTATTGCCATCTCTTTCAAATGGAAATAAGGAATGACTGAGTTTTGGTAGTTCGATTCAATCTCACTTACAGTCATCAAATGTTCAAGCAGAATGACGAAATGGGCAAGTTAAAAATCCCAACTTAGATATCTTTGAGCTAATTATCCATGCACCAATGTAGCTAAGATTCATCATTCATTGATAAAAAGATGCAGACATCTAAAATCGAAACATGCCCAAATGAAATAGTCACCAAATAATGGTGCTCTAAAAATCTTTCCTTTTTGAATAATGAAATGTTAATCATGTTCCAAAATAAACAGAAAACAATCGATATTTGGTTCTTGAAATGGCTTCTTGATCCAAAAATACGCCCCAGAGAGAAAGAGAGAGACGAACCAGGCCTCTTTGGACTGCGTCGGGCTTGATCATGATGAAGGTTTGCTCCATCTCTCTCTCTCTCTCTCTCTCTCTCTCTCTCTCCTATTCACTTCTTCATATAAAGAGAAGTGGTAAATGGATCCCTTCAAACCCTAGTGTTCATAAGGAATAAACTCCCTTGATTCCTTGGGTTAATTGCTCGACCGCCGTCTCGTTGAAAAAGGATCAGTTAGATTTCACAAATTCATTTCAATAGGAATGTATTCATGCTACACACAATACCAACTGTATTTACCTCATGGTAATATATAGATGCTTTCTACATGGTTTAATATTTTCCCCATCAAAATAAGACCTAGGTATGCCCAGTTCCGATTTCAAAACGGTCCGTTCCACAGTGGTTTCAGTTTCAGTATTCAAGCCGTTTCAAAATCGTCAACAAAACATTTGATGCCATTCGGATCTGGTTTGGCCAGTTTCGATTATCCCCGCTTCTATAAGTGATTTGGTTTCGGTTCAAATCGTCAAGCTGGTTTGAAACCGGCTATGTGGAGATATAGGTGTCCTCTCCATACCAAATACATAAAATCGTATATTACATAATGTCATATTTCGTAAATTGCATAATATCAATAAAAAAGTGAAATAAAAAAATTTACTTTAACTGTTTTCCTCGCAATGCACTGAATAACTTTTATTGAGGCAATGCCAATGACCATGATCCCTCTCTACGCTTGACTCTTCAACACAATAAAAAATTTGGAGAAAACGCTCGAGAATGAAAAAAAGCTTGTTATGGGCGTAAAATTACTTAAAATTTTTGTTTGACATATTGTTGAAGAAAAGGAAGAAGATGAGGGAGAGCAAGAAAGATGAAAAGATGTCGCCGTAGAAGAGGGATGGTTGAAATATATGTTATAGGCAACCGACTCAATCGTGGGCTATAGGTCTGCAACGGGTTTGTGTGTGTTTTTCATGGAAGCTTAAGAAAGCATAGCACAAGGAGCCATGACTTTGCTGCGAGTGGCCTGATTCGAAATGCTTGAGGTGTGCACATCCCTCTGCCAACGCCAGCTTGTCAATTTAAACGAAAGTTGAGAGCTGAATAAAGCATTACTCTCCTTCCACTAAAGCAGAAAGCTGAAAGCTCATTACAACTATTAAGGGGTCCGTATCAATTAGTAAAGCCGAATGGGGTGTTAGCATAATTCTTATTCTTATACCCATTTTACTAAACATATATTCTTTTTTTTAATTAAAAAATCTCAAATTCCATTTGGTGCAGATTTTCTCTTCTCCTCTCTTTCAACGGCTTCTTCCCCTTCCGATGAAAGGAACCATTTGCATGTTTGTTGGCTTCTTCTTCCCTCTCAACAGCATTTTCCAGTCTTCTTTTCTCCAACGATCTCTTTTAATCTCGTTCTCCCTCTTTTAATCAATTGATTTATCTCTAAATGTCATCCTCTTCAACTCTTCTTTTTTGAGACTTTCATGAATGGTTTTTTATTTTTTTTATCGATTTCTCTCGATTTCTTTGAAACTTCTTTCTTTATTATTCTCAATCTCTATCTCGATTTAAAGATAAATATCACAAAAAAATAATAGAAAATAGAGTTCTAAAAGAGTCGATCAGACATTTTCGGTGGAGAAAGAAATCAATGATCGGTGATAGGACGTGTGTGACACGTTTTATTCAAAAGACAAACACACTCTCAACATGCTATTATTTGAGGAGCAATGCATACTGAGTGCATCTTTACCTTGAAGATGATGTAATTAAACCACATCACTCATTATGACCAATAATAAGACATACTTAAGGTGCATTATGTAAACATGTAGACACATCTTAAGTGCATCTGTTTGAATTGTGACATGTAGTAGGCATATCTTTCTTTTTTATAGAAAATGATGTGTGTGTAGAAGGAATTGAAGAGAGCGAAATATTAACACAACCAATTTTGAAAAACATATAAAAAGGGTATTTGTTTAGTAACAAATGGATGTATGAATAATAAGACTCAATATTAGACTATACCATGCAAATATAAGGATTTTAATATCAGAGATTTTTCAAGGGTCATCGGGATGTGCAAAACATATGGTTCTCTTCCAACTGTTGGATCCTATCTTCACCTAACCATTTTCACAATGAAAAGATTGTTAAGGAGGAAAGATAACTCCAAGATCCTTGCATATGTCTCCAAATTCTCTAAGGCCACATTTGCTACTATCACCAATATCTGCACCAATAGGTGTTTGTCCAACCTCAAGGCTTAGATTTTGCAACAACCATGACACCCTCCTACTAATCGAAGCTTGGCGATCACTTAGACAGTTTGGTAAGGATCACACACTTAAAGTGTTATATATCTATTTTCCAGGCTAGTTGAGTTTATTAATTTCACCTACCTAAAGTTGATTCATGTTTCATTTATATATATCAAAAAACGACAACAACTAAGCCTTTTCCCATACTAGACAGGATCGACTACATGGATTCTTTGTTTATACATAGTCCTATCATGTGTTATGTTAGCAATTAACTCAACATAAGCTAGATCATTCTTTATTATTCCTTTCAAATACTTTTGTGGTCATCCTCTACCTCTTTTAATATCTAGCTTTTCATACATTCTTATATGCGCTTCTTTTGATCTTCTTTCTATATGCATTTTATCATCTATTTGTGTCACTTCTTACACGTGCTTCCTAGTTTTTCATACCTTCAAATTCTTCTTTTTATATGCATTTTCTTGTATGACCACTCATCCATCTCAATATATTCATTTCTGCCACAAACATCTTTTGCACATGTTGATGATTGGTTGTCCAACACTGAGAACCTAAAACATGATATATCTAACTGTTGCTCTATAATATTTACCTTTTAACTTTAATAATATCTTCTTATCATAAAGAATACCGGATACTCTTCTCCATTTAACCAACTTGCATTAATTTTATGCGTAGCATCTCCATTGATTTTTTTATTACTATAAAAAATTGACCATAGGTATTTAAAATTTTCCTTTTGAGAGATGAATGTGCCAATTTTAATTTATATGTCCTCTGAAGTAACTAATTGATCAAACTTACATTCTATATATTATATCTTTGTTCTACTAAGTCTAAAACCTTTACTTTCTAATGTTTCTCTCCATAGTTTTTTCCTTAGACTTCTCTACTAACACAATGTCATTTGCAAATAACATATACTAAGATACTTCATCTTCAATATGTTTTGTTAATTCACCAATCACCATTATAAATAAGTATGAAATTAAAGTTGATCCTTGATGTAAACCAATATTAAGTTAAAAAAGTCTCTCATTCCTTTATAAGTCCTCACACATATTTTTGCACCATCGTTCATGTCTCTTATAAGGTTTACATATGTCAACGAAATACCTATTTTTTCCAAGGTTCTCAAAAGAACATCCCTTGATACCCTATAGTAAGTTTTTTTTAGATCAATAAATATCATGTGAAGGTCTTTTTTTTTCTCTAAAATGTTTCATAAGACGCCTTAAAAGGTAAATCGCTTCAATAGTAGATCTCCCTAGCTTTAATCCAAGTTGATTCTTTGTCGTACTCGATACTTTTCTTAACCTAAGTTCAATAATTCATTCCTATAATTTCATAGTATAGTTCATTAAGTTGATACCCAAATAATTCACACAATTGTGAAGGTATCCCTTGTTCTTGTATATGGGTATAAGTGTACTCGCTCTCCATTCCTCGAACATCTTTTGGTTTCTCTATATTTCATTAAATAGTCTTGTGAGCAAGTGATTTTTGTCTCTCCTACGATTTTTCAAACTTCTATAGGAATATTGTTTAATCCTATATATTTATCAATCTTCGTATGTTTAGGAGCTTCTTTGACTTCATTCTTTTAAATATTTCGGTAGAAATTATGGTTTATATACTTTTCTAATTTGACTAACTCTCCTAAGCTAATACTAGTATCTTTATTTGTATTAAAAGCTTATAAAATAAATTTTTCATCTATTTTTTATATCATCATTTGCCACTATAATTTTCTCTTCCTCTTCTTTAATGCATCTAATAAAATTAAGATCCTTAGTTTTCTAATCTCTAGCCCTATCTATCCTGAAAATATTTCTTTCACCCTCTTTTGAGTTGAGTTTTTTTATATAAATCATCTCAAATTTTAGCTTTTGCTTCACTAATAGTCTTTTTCGCTTCTTTCTTTGACTTTTTATAAGCCTGTAAAATTTCACTAGTCTTCTTAGCATAATGTAATTTGTAATATGTCCTCTTTACCTTGATTTTATCTTGCCACCACCCAGCTTTTTTTCGTGCCGCTACACCTCCCTTAGATTCACATAAGACATCTTTTGCCACTTTTCAAATATGTATAGCAATATTATTCCTCATATGACAAGGTGTACCAACATAATTTCAAGCATCTCCTGGAAGGACTTTCTGTTTAAATATACCTTCTTTCTTGCTTTTGAGATTCTATCATTTAGTTTGAATAGTTCGATAAACTCTTTTCTTCTTTGTCTACTTTTTTACTTGTAAATTCATAACTAAAAATCAATGTTGGATGGTTAAGCTTTCTCCTTAAATTACCTTGCAATCTTTACAACATGATCTATCTTTTTTTCTACAAATAAAATAATCAATTTATGTTTGTGATAAACCACTCTTATAAGTAATTGTATGTTCATCTCGTGTTTTGGAGATTGTATTGACTATAAAAAGATCAAATGCCATAGCAAAATTTAAAATCTCCCTACCTTCCTCATTTATAATCCCCAAAACCATAGTTTCCATTAATACCTTGATATCCTAATATCTCTTTAGCGACATGTCCATTTAAGTCTCCTCCTAAACAACCTTTGTGAAATTATTTGAATCACCTTATCTAATTCTTCCCAAAAATTAATCTTTATACTATCTTCTACTCCTATTTGGGGTGCGTAAGTACAAACTATATTTAAAACCTCTACTCCTAACATTAATTTCAATGTCATAATTCAGTCACCATATCATTATATCTCTACTATACTATGCTTTAAATCTTTATTTATCATAATACCAACTCTGTTTCGAGCCTTTTCCTTTCGTGAGTACTATAATTTAAAACTTGTATATCAATTTTCTTTGTTTTTTCTCCAACCCACTCTATCTCTTGTAAACATAGGATATGAATCTTTTTCCAAATCATAATATCTACCACCTCCATTAGCTTACCAGAAAATGTTTCAATATTCCCAGAATCAATACGAATCTTATGATGTAGGGCTAGCTTCCTTATCCCTGCATCCGTCTATGTTGAAAATGTGAAGATACTCTATGTAATTTTTTCATTACATTTAGGTAACAATGTAGCGGAACTCACTTTTTTACCCACACTCGTCCATGATGTGGGAACCCTATGTGCAATTGATTCACTAGTTTTGAGCAAAAATGTAGAAACTCTTACTTACTTTTCACTGCATTGAGGCTTTGAAGTGTATTACTAAGAGGGGACGCCCTCATACCATGCTCATAATTTGTATAATCCATGGTATAAAAATTTGACAAAGTTTTATGTTGGTTGTACGAAACCTAACTTAACCCTCCTCCTTTATCCGGGCTTGGGATCCGGCCATGCAAGGGTGATCCCCTACATGAGCAAAATTTTGATGTGTTCATCTTGTTGACTAGAAATTCGAATTGCAAGTTCGCAGCATGAACTAATTTTCTTGAGCAAGAGTTTGCCTTAGAAGATCCACTACGATCCATTATTCCTCGGTATTGAAGGTCAAGGTGTCAAACATGGCTTCATTTTATCTCAAGGAAAAATGTATATGGCATACCACCTTCATTGCATTGATATGATCGAGAGAGAACCTACCGAAACACCTTATAGCTCCAATTATAAAGATGCTAGCTAGCTAAGGAAGGGTAGGTTGGATGCAGACAAGGCCAACTATGTAAGAGGGTTGGTGTGAAGACGTAGGCTGTCACAGTGGCCGACCTACATTGAACCAAGGCACACCCGAAATTTCCAAAATTAATTTAAAGTCTATAGCTCATGGTGAAAATAATACATAGTTCACCCCACTCGAAACCATACTCACTCACAATGCCCAAGAATACAATCATGTTCTATCGGAAGGAATGATAGAAGAAAGAAGAAAAAAAAAATTATGTGGTTTGATAATGTGTCTACTCCATAAACGACAAGAAAAAGAGTTTTAACTCTGATATAAAAAAGTGAAACAATCAACGACCTCTCACAATTTTTCTCATTTTCTCATAACGCTAACTACCATCCAATATTCATTTTATAATCCCCTTTCCTAATAACAGAAAAATGAATATAAAAGTAAATTTTCTAATAACTCAAGGTTTTCATTAACATGAAGAGTCCATACTGGCTCTTGTTCATTTAGTGTTATACCACCAGCAGTGAAGGATCAAGGAGTTCTTTTGACGTAAGACACTTATATTTTGAGTAAAGTGTAGTTATAGTCTACTTTTATAAAATACTTGTATTTTTTAATATACAATAGCATACCTACAAATTTTTTTATTCCATGTAAGCCACAAAAACAGCTCATAAATGTACCAAACCCTCATGGTTCAGCTTAGTTTGACGCCATCAATCACTTGTTTGTGTTTGGTTTGAGGATCTAAATGAAGTAAAACCGAGTAGAATCATTAAGCCATATGAGTTGAACATGCATGTTGAACTCTGCTTCACAATATGGTTTTTTGTACTGATCTACATTAAGCCTAAGTGAGTTGAATTTTCAAAAATTAACTTAAAGTCTATAACTCATGGTAGAATCCTTGAACTATAATACATAGTTTGCTCCACCCTAAACCATTCAAGGAGCTATTTACCCCACCCCAAAAGACCTTCTAGATCCGCCACTTTATACATACATGCTAGAAAACCATGTTAGATAAGTGAAAGAGTATAATGTAAGATAACACAGATCAAATCCTTCAGTTTTGCACCACCGCCTTCATTGTTTTTGTTTCGTGAGGAAAAGTAAACGGTCGCCTTCTTCAAGAATGGCACCATCTTGATTTCGAGATCGATGGTTGCCTCTCCATTTTTCGGTAAACCATCGACCACCAACGGCTAGAATCCAACCAGATTGATCTCAGAGGTTAACTGTGGGAAATTCTTTGCAGCCTAGCTCTCTATGTTCCTTGGCGTCGAAAAGAAGGTGACTTTAACTCCTTAGTCTCCAAGAATGGAATAAGGTGGCCGAAGGCTAAAGAGGAAACCCAACAACGTGAACTTTTCTTTCTTTAAGATCACCCACAATTGAAAAATGCGATTTCTTTCTAAGAAGAGGAATAACTAATAACTTCAAATTAGGCATCCTTTTGTGAATATATAAATCTAATTATATATATATATATATATATATAATATATATATATATATATATATGAAAACCTGATCTTCCTTGATAACCGATGTTGTTCACATAATAAACTATTGTTATTTGGAGGCATAAGTGTAACTTCAAAAGTTATGAGGATATTTAAAAATTATTGAAAATAACCTTATTATACTCATATCATCGAAATACAATAGTTAACATGTGGGTATGATCCAACCACTTAAAGATCTCAACTGTTCAATCTCTAAAATCAATGGTTAAAATCTTTAAAACAAAAAACAAAATAGTACCAACTAGCATGTTCAATAGTATCATTAAATTTCAATATTTAATCTCATCAATAAAAGGATGTTTGGGTGGAGTGTGTGCATTATTTATATATATAAGAAAATTGGATCATGTCACCCATTGAGCGATACCCGTGTAATTTCAAAATTTTAAAAAACTTTTACAAAAGTTCAAAGGGTATTTTTAGTACGCTCAAACCCCAAAAAAAGCAATAGATAAGCATGCGAATAAGATCCCATCTCTCTCTCTCTCTCTCTCTCTATATATATATATATACATCTCACACAAAAGCTGAAAGCCTCATCCTCACTCTATGCTCAACGTCCGTTGTGCTTCCTTCTACGTTCATCACCGGGTGCACCATTTTGCTAGAGAGTAGCTTAGGCACTTACCGTTGATTCAGCAAGAATACTTAAGAAACAAAAATATTTTTTGACAAAAAATGGATAAATGGTAGAGGCTTGCATCTTGAACATGAGGTCAGTATTCCTGATTAGGGGGTTGACTCACAACTTGAAGGTCATAAGTTCGAATTCCTGATTGGGGCATGCATCTAGCTTTGGGCTCACAATTTCTCAAAAAAAAAGAAAAAGAAAATACATGTCAGTATGCCACTATCGTCGTTTTTGGACCATTGATTTCATAACGTCATTAAATACTTGCTTGAATTATTAATTGGAAAGGGAGATGTCATTTATCATGCATAATTGCTGGCCACCCCTTTCGGTGTTATAGGACTTTCTTTTTTTATTGTTACAATAGGAGGCCGAAGCTTAACACACACATGCACCCTTTGGGAGTCAAACTCCCCATGAGCATGAACAGAACTAATGCGTCCTGCCGTTGAGCTAACGCTCTAAGAATGCTGATAAGACCTTATTGTGAGATCTCTTCTTATTTCACCATTGAGCAGATCCGGTTTAATACGATCACAAGTACAAAGTTTTTTTTCGTTTCTTCTTCCTCTTCTTTTATACGACGGAGAGGTCGAACTTAGATGCATGCATACTGTATCAAACTCATGACCTGAAACTGGTAGTTTCTAACCATTTGAAGCCATAGCTGGAACTCGAAAGGTTCCAGTTTGGTTACGGTTTCGGGCAAGCTAGGATTAATAGATTAGAACTGCAAGTCCTGGTTTACCTAGAACTGGCCATGTTTAGGCAAAACTGCTGCCCTGCAAACCCGGCTTTCATCCTTCCTCTATTTGATTCTATAAAGTTAGGCTCATTTAAAAATGATAGAAAATAGAGAAAATAAATTTAAAAAGTATTGCTTCTTTTTGAATTCATAAACTCATCGTCATTCTACACATTTTATTCATAATAATATTTGTATTTTGCATAAATTTTCATTTCATGAGTTTCAACCTATTTTAGGGTATCCTTCTTTTCCCCGACGAGTCTCCCGTAGGGACACGGGGATGGGATGGAGGCGGTTTTCATTCCTGTTTTGGGGATGGGGATGGAGACGAGAACAAGGTTATGAAGCAGGGATAATGAAGGGAACTTTGATCCCCAGTCCTCTCTGCCCCGCCTCATGAACATCCCGACTTCGGCATCCTCTTGTAGAGAGAGAGAGAGAGAGAGAACAGGACCAATCTGCACTCGAAGACTTAGGTCACCTGGCAGCAACTTGACTCACAAGATGAAGATCGAGAGTTCGATACCATACCTTATTTTAGAAAAGTAAGATCGTGTTTTCTGGTTTCATTAGTTATAATATATTTATTTATACCATGTCCAAGTTCATTTACATATTTAAGTTTATTATGGACAAGAAGCTTCTACCACTGTTACAAGAAACTCTTGGCCTGTAAGTACAAATTCCCCCTTGCTATTTTATATACTTATATGACCAACTATATTTCGATTGGGAAGCAAACAGATGACATAATCAAATATGCAGAGAGATACTCTTGAAAAAATAATTGTTTCCCAGTAATTTATTGATTTAAAGCTGGTCTACCATATTATAAATTCCAATCTATCTTTTTATTTGATGACTTACTCGAACTTGGAGTGTCCAAAGAACATCCCAAAGTGATTAAACCAATCTAAAACAGTGGTCTGGTTTGGAGCTTTTGCATTGCGGTCTGCTCCTGTTCAGCTTGGAAAAAAAAAGATCTCTAGATATGATAATTTGCTTCATCGTTTGAAGGCTGAAACTGAACCAACCAAATCTATTGTATATATATATATATATATATATATATATATATATATATATATATATATATTATATATATATATATATATATATATATATATATATATATATATATATATAAAGAGAGTGATTGGGTCCTGCCCATGCCGATTCATATCCACTCATTATTTTTTATTAGCATGAGTATAATAAAATATCTTTTATACTTTTTCAATGCCCGTAAAAATTTTGTCAATATGACATTATACTCATACTATTAAAAAGCAATGGTAAACATGATCTAATTATATATATACAACATTTGAGTAGGTGTCAATGTGGTCAGTATCTCATCTTCTTATATATATATATATGTGTGTGTGTGTGTGTGTGTGTGTGTATGTATGCGTGTGTGTGTGTGTGTGTTTGTTTGTGGAGAGAGAGAGAGAGAGAGAGAGAGAGAGAGAGAGAGAGAGAATTGGAGTTGCTAGTATGACCATCTGGCCATTTGGACCATTCATGTCCTTGATCGGATGTCATTTTCAAAAAAACAAGAACGTAAAAGTAGCTTGTATATGTATGTATATGTCATTTAAGTATTAGCTTACTACATAATCAGTTAATGTGTTAGGGCAAGAGTATAACTTTTTATATGTTTGGCATCACTGCCAATGTCTGGACACTAGTAAACATGACAAGTTAGTTTGCATATAAGCACACACATGTTTATGGCTTCAGCTTTTGATCTTGTATATAATTGTTGAGATATTCTTGTGATTCTTTATATGTGAACAAAAGTTTATAATTTAGTAAGTTTACATAACGCATGCAATAAATTACATATTATACTCTTTAAGTGTCATATATCGACATGTTAAAACATAATGAGGTATGCTCGGAACCAAAACCAAACTGGATCCAGTGCCATGCTTTGGTTCAGTCTTCATACTTAAGTGTTTAATTTGGTTCCACAAAACTAAGAACTGATTATAGTGCTGTGTTCGAGATTGAACACAGGACTAAAACAAACTTGACCTCAAACATTTTCTTCAAGAGTTTTATTGAGTCCATTAAACTAATTAAACTAATGATCAATCATGTTTCGATCGCGTTTGTGACTTACGGATCCAATCAGAGACTGAATATAACAAAAGGAATAGAAAGTCACAGCATGACTGGGACTCATGAACATACATACTTAAAGAAGGTCAAGATAAACGTGCAGAGAGGGCAATGCCTCTTTCTGTTTTTGTCAACAACAAAAGCATCGTATTTTTCTTTTGATGACCTCAAGGGGTTCCCTTTCAAGAAGTTATCCGAGCAAGGACTGTCCCTTATTGTATAAGAGTAAAATGGGTGACAGTTTCCTATTGGAATTCATACTTCAAAAAAATCTTTCTTTTTTTTCGAAAGTCAAGTGGTGTTAGGCAGACCCCTACAAGTTTTAACCACAGTTAGCTTGGGAATTTAATATTAAGGCATATTCATACAGCACAAAAGTCCATTAAGGTATGTTTGATTCGTGGTGCCAAGCCCTTTAAACTAGAATTGTAGGCCTAGACTCATATGAGCTTAATCATGATTCTTAAGAACTACGGTTTGTTTGTGTTTGTTTGATTCATGAGTGAGATTGATCCTTGGGTTTCCGTGTGAAACTCATGAGTCTAGTTTTTGTGGCTCCACCTATGTTCTTATGACAGTGTTTCCTACTTTAATTGAGCTTATGGAACTATAGTTTCATTTCAGTAATGGGTTTTATGTTTGATGTATAACGAAACTTTAAATTGTGAAATAAAAAATTAATGTCTAGTTTTCTTAAAACCATGAACTCGAACAAATCCTTAGGGTTTCTCCTAAATCAAAACCACATATATCTTATTAGTTTATAATTAGTTTATAAGGATCCATGAAGTAGACCCCAATTAATGTGAGCTGAAACTTGGTTTTGATCTTGGTAGTTTTGCTTTTGGTTCATCAATTGCATGTGCCCCTAGAAGACTAGATGAAATCGATCCATCCCCAGGACACACAACCTCGAGTCCGGGTGCAAAAACATAGATAGAATCGTATAATCCCTCCGTCGCCGCTGTTGTTCTACGGTGATCTTGTAGTTCTTGGTCCATTTTTCCATTGAGGAACACAAAAAAAAAATGTGTTCGAGAGATTGGTGAATTAAACCCAGTTTTGTAAGAGAAGATCCCAATTATTTATGGACCATGCTCGGTCTATCTATTGGGTATAAATCTTCTTCTCTAATCATCATTGCTCTGTTCGTTACTTGGATCTGGTGGGTCTGACCCATATAATTAAATGGATTTATTCAATAGTCACCTTACCCTAAAAAAATTGGTATCCGAACCTTTCTGTCAAAAGTATATCCGACACTTGGTCTTAGGAATTTAACGCTAGTTATTTGAAGATATAAAAGTTGGTCTCCTCATCGTTTTTTTTCTTTATTTGAAATAGTTGGTTTCTTTAAGAGGGCCGAGTCCTTTACTAAACCAACAGTTCGAGTCGAACCAAATAAACAATAAACCTCCTACCTAGTTGCACGTCACTTCGTGTGTAAGTCTTAGTCTTAGAATTCTTCGCTAGACCACCTCTGAGGCTAGATTTGATCATGGTTACCATTGGTACAATCAATGGGACGGTGATATTAAAGCATCAATGTTGAGTTGCATTTATATTAATGGGTAACTCGATATAAATCGTACTTGCAATCGCACGGAAATGCATATTGTCTTTTAGAGTCTTATGATAAGATGTCTAACATTTTTCAATTTCTCTCTCTATACATACACACACACACACACACACATATATATATATATATATATATATATATATATATATATATATATACATATATATAGTTGCATATATATATATATATATACGAGTTGCTAGACAGTCTCTCATGCTAGACACTACTTTATCATCAATATCATATGTGTGGTCAATCGGATAGTGATAATCAAAACATCTATGAGTCGCATTTAATATACTCATGTTCATTAAATGGCATCGAACATCATATTGATATTGATGAGTAACACGATTTGTGGTGTCCATCCGATTGCATAGACGTTAGAGATCGTCTTGTAGAATATGGTATGAGAAGGCATATAGTATTTCTTAGTTTCTCATATATATATATATATATATATATATATATATTACTTGATCATCACTATCGTTCGTCGATTCAATCTAATGGTGGTGATCAAAGTACTCATCCCCAATCATATTTAATGTACTTATGTATATTGAATGACTTTGAATCTTTTAGTGATATTGATGAATAACTCGATCTATGTCGTTCGTACGATCGCATTCTACTAGGATAATCTCCCATTCTCTCTATATATATAATTGAATTATGCTTATACTGACACTTTTCACTCATACTCACCTATTACTAGCTATATGAGTGTTATTACAAAAATTTTAAGGAGCTTTGGAAAGGTGTGAACAAGATTTGATGATCATTCTTGCTTTTTAGTCGTGCAAGTATAAATCAAAAACTTTTTTAGGGTTTTTAAAAGGTTATATAGGTTAATGTTATTACACTCAAAATATAAATATAATGATCGTTATCGAAGATGAGTGAGCAGGATCCAATCTCTATCCCTATCCCCGTTCCGATCCCATCAGAGATTTCCTTACGCTTTCGGTCTCCGTCTCCATCCCTCTTTCCACTCTCAAAATCTACCTCATTGAGGGCGGGAGGAGGAGGATCCCCTCTCGTGAACATTCTTGGATCAAACATGAGTGAGCAATATAGGATAGGATCCAATCTCTATCCCATCCCCACTCCAATCTTCATTAGGAATTTCCTTACTCTCCTTGTCTCATTCCTGTTTTCACTTCCCAAATCTACTCCGTTCAAGACAGATTTTCGCGAGTTCAAGACAGATTTTTGCAAGAAACAGAGATCTCCTCTCCATGAGCATCTATCGGACAGAATCAAATCTCTCTCAATATGTATATAAGAATTGGTTTCTTTAACCGGGACAAATTTTTACTAAACCAAAAGTCTGAGTCGAACCAAACAAAGATATTCCTCATATATATATATATATGGTTACATGAGTCAAAATGCAATGATCTTTGAAGTACTTATTTTTTTAATAAACAAGAATATCATGTGAGAGAGAAAGAGAAAAAAAGAAACTAGAAAGAAGAAAGAAAAAAAAAGAAGGAAACTAGGAATGACAAGGAGCGAGTTGGTAACTGGATACCAGATATTACCATTCACCCACGGAGAGAAAGAGAGAGAGAGACTCCCGAACGTAAAGTAGCTGCAAGGAGAAATGAGCAAGATGACTCCCACCATGGGAAAGCCACATGTTCTGGTGATCCCTTACCCTTTGCAAGGCCATGTCACCCCTTTAACGGAGTTCTCTCACCGCCTCGTAGATCTTAGCGTTCTTGTTACATTCGTCAACACCGAGTTCGTTAATGCCCAATTGATGGCGGAGATGCCTGAAAACTTCTGCGGCGACTATGGTTCAAAAATTCGCGTAGTTTCTATCCCGGACGGCGCCGAAAATGATGAAGAACGAAAATATGTCGCGAAGTTCTTCGGCATCATGCTGAGGACCATGCCAACCTTCTTAGAACAACTCATAGTGCACATCAATGAGAAAGAAGAGAACAAAATCACAATGGTGATCGCGGTGCAGCCGTCGCCTAGCTGCTGAATGTCGCCAAGAAGCTCAACATCCGTCGTGCTTCATTCTCCCCTACCTCAGCCTGGTTGTTAGCCACCGTCGTCAACATCCCCATGCTTATGGAAAACGGAGTCAGAGACCAAAATGGTGAGTTAATTTGCACAAGATCACCTATTATATCGCTAGCTATTAGTATATGCAGCTAAATAACCTCTAATTTTGAATCATCATGACGCTTGAGTTTCAGCCTGAATCCTTCTGTTTGAACGATTGAAAAGTTTCCAATATATCATTAATTGTCATCTCTCCTCAAAAACACGGGAGAAGATAAAGATGAAACGGGGCATGCCCCTCTCTCTCACACACATATTCCATCTGATCTTGAAATCTCCGCCGTCCACTAAAGATTTTCCGTATCCACCAATTGACCCACAAAAACTGCTGCTATCCTTCATCAAATCGACGATGTAGATTGTGATGAGATCCGGTGGGCTTTCGCGAGGTTTTCTAGCCTCTTCAACGCTCCGAGGCGGTTTTCTAGCCTCTTTCCTTTCGGTATGCAGTAACTCGGTCGATCTAGATTTACTCGCAGCAGGTTTCGGTTTTCCCTTTTTATGTATTTTTTCAGTATTTTGTCACCGTGCGCTGAACAGAGCACCACATGCTCCAACCCCCTCGGATTCATTAGTGAGTTTTCCTCTTTAAGAGACCTCGTCCAATCAATTATGAAGCTATCTGTCAGAATCCTGTTCCCGTAACCGTCACCACAAACAACGGTTGGATGGCCAGTTAAACCGTTTCTTTGATAAGGTAGTCGAGAATGGTCACTTCTGCTTTACATCTTTCACTTTGTCATTCGAGCCAAATGATCTGACATATTGACTTTCCTCCCATTTTTGCGGGGTGTTCCTACTAATGTCATTTTATGATTGCTATTGTAATCATTACCCATTGTGTGGTTTTTTACCTATACAACAATCAAACATATCTCAAACAATGTTTACAACATGTTTTGAGAAAATATCTTCAAGGAGTCTGTCAACATATCATGAATTGACATTTATGAGATGGATATTTTCTTTCTCATAATCATATCATGAACATAATGGTATTTCACCATCGACCTTACATTTATTTTTCAGAACTTATTTACAGCCTATGGCCTTTCTTGGCTTTGGGCAAATCAGTCAGTTCCCAAACTTTATTTTTCCTCAATAGATTTAATTTTTTCATTCATGGCTTTCTCCCAGTTTGTTGCTTTTGGTGAGTTTATAGTTTGCTAATAAGTCAAGTTATTTGTCAACTCATCTAAATCCACCGAATTGCATACTTCTTTTACAAGATAAGTATGATAATCCTTTAAGTACGACGGTATGACCCTAAGCCTTTTATATCCACTTAAAGTTTTGGTTGACTCACGAAGATCTTATATAGGTTCAAATGATAATTGATTTATGCCTACTAGATCGTCAACATACTCATCATTATTTTCTATGATGTCTTTCTTAGTATCTTCTAATAATTCAATATCTCTATTTTCTATCAATCCTTAGTTCTTATGGTAAAATTGATATCCTTTTGAGCCTTTAGGATATCTGATGAACATAAATCTCAAGGACCTATTGTCTACCTTATCTCTATACAGATCAAGAATATTCACATGAGCAATAGATCTCCTACATCCTAAAATGACCTAGGTTGAGTTTTCTTTCAAACTGAATCTCATATAGTGTACTAAATATAGCCTTACATGGTACTCTATTGAGTATGTATACTGTTGTACTTATTACTTCTCTCCCAAAATATCCTTGGTAAATAGGCATCTATTAATATTGATCTTATCATGTTTAAAAAGATCATGTTATATCTTTCAGTTACAACATTTCGTTGACGTATCTTCAGCATTATTTTGCTTTTAAATACAAAAGTGTTTAAAAAATTCCAAAAATTTTGCAGAGGTGTATTCTCTACCTTTATCTGATCTTAAAGACTTTGATTGAATGCCCTCATTAGTTTTCAACTTCCTGCTTATATTATTTAAATACTTGAAGTGTCTCAGATTTATGTGCTAGGAGATATATATATATATATATATATATATATATATATACATATATATATATCGAGTAATCATCAATAATGTTATGAAATAAACCTTTCATCGATGTGACCTTACTTTAAAGGGTCCACATAAATTAGTGTGAATGACTTCAAACAAGGTTGTTATCCTTGTTGTCTCTTTGAGAAAAAAATTTCTTGTCATTTTTCCTTGTATATAAGCTTTACACTTTCTTAAAGTGTTTTCCTCAAATTTTAGCAGTAAGTCAAAGTCGAATAATTTTTTCAATTCTTTCAGACTTATATGTTGATGCGTTTATGTCATACATTATGATCAACATAAAAGGTACAATATCAGTTAATACAACCGATGTGCATTATACAAAAATTTTAAATGACCTAGTTTCCAAAACATCTGAGAAAGTATTATTTCTCATGTATACCTGATGTTCTCCTAGTTTGTACTCTTTTATATCCATTTTTCCTTTCTTGCTCTTTGAGATATATCTGGTCGCTCCTAAGTCAATTCACCAACTAGTCATTAGGCGGTCCATGTATAGGCATTATGGTATCACGTACATTATGTCTTGCTTATCTAATTGTCCGCGTTGTGGGTTGTTTCTTCTACTCTTCTTGTTGTAATAATTCCTCTTATAGTATCCCATTTTTTCATAGTTAAAACATTTGACCCGAGAAGCAGTTTCTTATGTTTTTTTAAAAGATTGATTGCTCTTTTTGTTATTTTTGTCAAACTTCTTGTTTAATTTATTTCTTTTTTGGTTGTGTTTTGAGATGCACTCTATCTCATCTTCTACTACTAGCAATTTCTCTTTTCTCTTTTTATTCATGTGTTCTTTTTTAATTGTTAGTTTTAAGAGTAATTTAGAAATGTTTATTTAAGGCCCTAGTCTAAGGGTTGTAGTGATCATGTTACATGACGTGAGAAGACTGTTAAGTATGGTGGATATTTGCATCAATTATAGATGACTGATTTGGCTACAGCTAAATCTCTTGTCATTATCAGCATATGATTCACATATTCCACTACATTATCTCCTTCTTTCATTTTATAGGAGTTTATTTTTTTAGTATTAACTGAACATGTAGTTTAGCTGTAGTGTCATATTTAGTTGTTATCGAGTCAAACAACTCTTTTGCGGTCTCAAATTCATCGAAGATTCTAATTAGATCATCTTCCATATATATTAACATGTCCGTTCTTTTTATCATGTCATCTTTTAGAAATATTTTATATTTTTTTTTCTCTGTGGCGTTAGGTGGTGGTGGGTGCACTATTTCCTTCGTAACATACTCTATATCTTTAAGTGTTAGAGCCAACGGGATTCGTTTGTTCTATATTTGAAAGTTTATACCGTTTAATTTTTCTGTCTTTGCTAGTTCACATACAACTCCGCCCATGTAAGGGATCACCCTTGTATTGCCGGTCCCAAGCCCAGATAAAGAAGGAGGGTTGTGTTAGGCTTCCGACAGCCAGCGTAAAACTTCGTCAGATTTCTACAACATGGATTACAAAAATTATGAGCATTGCTTTAGGGCGTCCCTGCCTAGCAACGTGCTGCAGAGCTCGAATGCAGTAAGAAGTAAGCAAGGGCCACTACATTTTTGCCCGAATGTAGTGAATCAATTGCAGAGAGGGTTCCCACATCATGGACGGGTGTGGGTAAAGAAGTTAGTCCCGCTACATTGCCGCCCGAATGTAGTGAAAAATTTTCAGAGAGGGTCTCCGCATTTTGATTATGGACGAATGCAGGGGGTAAGGAAGCTAGTAGATTCGTATTGGTTCTTGGAATATCGGAACATTATCGGGTAAGCTAATGGAGGTGGTAGATACTATGATTCGAAGAAAGATTCATATTCTATGTTTACAAAAGACAAAATGGGTTTGAGAAAAAGCAAAGGAGATAGAGGATACAGGTTTTAAATTATGGTACTCAGGTAAAGAAAAGGTCCGAAACGGAGTTGGTATTATCATAAATAAAGATTTAAAGGAGAGTGTAGTAGACATACAACGATATGGTGACCGAATCATGACATTGAAATTAGTGTTAGGAGTAGAGGTTTTGAATATAGTTTGTGCTTATGCACCCCAAGTAGGACTAGAAGATAGTATAAAGACAGTTTTTTGGGAAGAGTTAGATAAGGTGTTTCAAAAGATTCCACAAAGGGAGATGATTTGTTTAGGAGGAGATTTAAATAGACATGTCGGTAAAGAGGCATTAGGATATCAAGGGATTCATGGAAACTTTGGTTATGGGGATATAAACGAGGAAGGTAGGGAGATTTTAAATTTTGCTATGTCATTTGATCTCTTTATAGTCACTACAATCTTCAAAAAACGAGATGAACATTTAATTACTTATAAGAGTGGCTTATCACAAACACAAATTGATTACTTTATTTGTAGAAAAAAAGATAGAGCGTGTTGTAAAGATTGTAAGGTAATTCCAGGAGAAAGCTTAACCACCCAACATCGACTTTTAGTTATGGATTTACAAATAAAAAAATGGACAAAGAAGAAAAGAGTGCATCGAGCTATTCACACTAAATGGTGGAACCTCAAAAGTGAAAAAGAAGATATATTTAAACATAAAGTCCTTCAAGGAGATGTTTGGAATTATGTTGGCACACCCTCTGATATGTGGAACAATATGGCTATACATATTAGGAAAGTGGCGAAAGATGTATTAGGAGTATCTAAGGGAGGTGTACCGGCACAAAAAGAAGCTTGGTGGTGGAGTAAAGTAGTACAAAATAAAATCAAGGCAAAGGGGGCATGTTACAAATTACATTATGCTAAGAAGACTAGTGAAACTTTAGAAGCTTATAAGAAAGCAAAGAAGGAAGCGAAAAAAGTCGTTAGTGAAGCAAAAGCTAAGATTTGGGATGACTTATATAAAAAACTCAACTCAAAAGAGGGTGAAAGAGATATTTTTAGGATAGCTAGGGCTAGAGATAAGAAAACTAAAGATCTTAATTATGTTAGATGCATAAAAGACGAGGATGAAAAAATTCTAGTGGCAAATGATGATATAAGAAATAGATGGAAAAACTATTTTTATAATCTTTTTAATGAAAATAAAGATGTTAGTATTAGTTTAGGAGATTTAGCAAGTCAGAAAAGTATATAAACCACAATTTCTATCGACGTATTCAAAAGAATGAAGTCAAAGAGGCTCTTAAATATATGAAGAGTGGTAAATCGGTAGGACCAGATAATATTCCTATAGAAGTTTGAAAAATACTAGGAGAAATAGGAATCACTTGGCTCACAAGACTATTTAATGAAATATGGAAAAACCAAAAGATGCCCGAGGAATGGAGAGCAAGTACACTTATACCTGTATATAAGAACAAGGGAGACATTCAAAATTGTGCGAATTATCGAGGTATCAAGTTAATGAGTCATACTATGAAATTATGGGAAAGAATTATCGAACGTAGGTTAAGACAAATATCAAGTACAACAGAGAATCAATTTGGATTTATGCCAGGTAGATCTACTATTGAAGCGATTCACCTTTTGAGACGTCTTATGGAACATTTTAGAGCAAAAAAGAAAGACCTTCACATGATATTTATTGATCTGGAAAAAGCTTATGATAGGGTACCGAGGGAGGTTCTTTGGAGAACTTTGGAAAAAAGAGGTATCCCATTGACATATATTAACCTTATAAGAGACATGTATGATGGTGCAAAAACATATGTGAGGACTCATGAAGGAACGACAGACTTCTTTGAAGTTAATATTGGGTTACATCAAGGATCAACTTTAAGTCCATACTTATTTATAATGGTGATGGATGAGTTAACAAAACATATTCAAGATGAAGTACCTTGGTGTAACTTTAAGTCCATACTTATTTATAATGGTGATGGATGAGTTAACAAAACATATTCAAGATGAAGTACCTTGGTGTATGTTATTTGCAGATGACATTGTATTAGTGGAGGAGTCCAAGGAAAAAGTTAATAGAAAATTGGAACTATGGAGAGAAACATTAGAAAACAAAGGCCTCCGACTTAGTAGAACAAAGACAGAATATATGGAATGTAAGTTTGATCATTTGGCTACTTCAGAGGACATAGAAATTAAAATTGGCACACATTGCATTCCCCAAAAGGAAAGTTTTAAATACCTAGGGTCAATTTTTCAAAGTGATGGAAGAATTGATGAAGATGTTACACATAGAATTAATGCTGGTTGGTTAAAATGGAGAGGAGCATCAGGTATTCTTTGTGATAAGAAGATACCATTAAAATTAAAAGGTAAATATTATAGAGCAGCAATTAGGCCTGCCATGTTTTATGGTTCTGAGTGTTGGGCAGTTAATCATCAACATGTATAAAAGATGTCTGTGACAGAAATGAAGATGTTGAGATGGATGAGTGGTCATAGAAGAAAAGACCGTATACATAATGAGGTTATTAGAAACAAAGTAGGAGTGGCACCAATAGAGGATAAAATGAGAGAACATCGTTTAAGATGGTTTGGACATATAGAAAGAAGATCAAAAGAAGAACCTGTAAGAATGTTAGAAAAACTAAATTTGAAAAGTATTAAAAGAGGTAGAGGATGACCACAAAAGTGTTGGAAAGAAACAATAAAGAATGATCTAGCTTATTGGGAGTTAACTGCTAGCATGGCACACGATAGGGATCTGTGGAAACAAAGAATCCATGTAGCCGACCCCGTCTAGTATGGGAAAAGGCTTAGTTATTGTTGTTGTTGTTGTTGCTAGTTCACATACACATATTGTAGAATTCATTTTTATGTGTTTGACAAAATTAACAAATAGATAGTATAGAAGGAAAATATTTACCAAGAAATAAACAACGGATAACATAATTTTGATTAACATATTGCATAATATCCAAATATTAAACTATAAATAACTCATGGTACTTAAAACTAGTTTTATGTAAGTTTTAACCATCATTTTTAATAGCCTGATTCTATTGTAGAATCAAAACTAGGAATGAATTTGTAATTTTTCCAAAAAGTTATGCTTTCGATAATTTTCCAAAATACAAAGGATAAAACTATAATTTTAGTTGTTTGGTTGGTTTTATAATTTTTCAAAAAGGACCAAGGATAGAACAGTAAAATTGTTGTTTGGTTTTTTTGAAAAATTTGTTACTGATTGGGGGTAAATATGTAATTTGGCCCCTTAGTTCGAATTTGTAAATTTTCAAAAAGGATAAAGGCAACCTTGTCTTTTAATAGTAGTAGAATTGTAAATTTGTTATTGGGGCAGGGACAACAAAGTAATTCAATGTTTTGATAATGTGTAATTTTAAAAAACCAATAGAGGGCAACTCTATCTTTTCCCTCTCTTAAGGGTAAAATTATAGTTTTACCTGAAAATATTTAGATATTTTCGTCGTAGTTTAACCAAATTGTAATTTGAAACACCTAACACAGGCAAAATGGACTTTTTAGTCCAACATGTTTTTCCTTTCGACCGGCCAGCCAAAGGCAATGATGGTTTAGTGAAGCACGATGCAATACTTTAATCAAAGATTCATTGGATATGTTAATCAAAATCATTGAAGAAAATTTTTGGTTGGTGGCTGGTTTTCCAAAGCAAGGCAAGTTGGTTGGTGGAGCTCTCTGATAGAATACAAACCATGAACCCTGCTCATCTATGCTGGCTGCCATTACGAGACCCCAAGCTTCAAGGGAATCATTTTAAGTACCTCTGTAAGTGCGTAGATGGGATGCAAGGCCTCGATCACATCCTCTGCAACTTATTTCCGGATCTCGAATCCCCAGCACTCGAGATCATTCACAAAGCAGTACCAGTCGGTACCCTTGTCTCGGCCAACCGTGAACTGCACCGGCCATCCTCATTATGGGCAGAGGACTGGAGCTCCGTTAGCTGGCTCGATCAACAACCTGCCTGTTCTGTTATCTGCGTCTCATTTGGTAGTTCCGTAATGAATCAAAGAGATCAACTTGCCAGAGCTCGGTTTAGAACTCACCGGCAGGCCTTTTCTCTGGGTCTCCGGGCCAAACGCATTTGACAGATCTGTTGCAGAGTGCCCCATGGGGTTCATGGATCGTGTAGCCCAACGTGGGCACGTCGTCAGCTGGGCACTGCAACAGGAGGTTCTGGAGCATCCATCTGTAGCTTGTTTATTGACTCACTGTGGCCGAAATTCGCGTTCCCATGTTGGGATGGCCATCTACGTTGCATGAATACGAGTATGGATATGGGTACACAATTTTTTTTAAAACTAAGGTACAGATATGCTATTATTAAAAAACATAATAAAAAATAAATTTACATAAATATATATACACAATTATATAGAACATTCTATATTTTAAAGAGCATTCTAGTGTTTGAGAATAATTTTATTCTAATTATGAGAATGTCATTTATATTCCTCTTCAAAGTCAGAACAATTAAACACCTTACCCAAACATCAAAGCCATCTATAAATTTTCTACCACGACTACTATTGTTTTACGAGACAAGATGATCTTAAAGCAAACGCAAATGATTGAATTTCCAATATACTTTTTGTAAGAAAATAAATAGTGACATGAACAAACATTTTTTAAAAATAATAATAATTGCAATAAGAACAACCAAATATGTCAAAATTAACTCCTCACCTTAAACTTCATTGTCTAACCTTTGTTTTGGTTTGGGCATAGTTACAAAGGCTAGGCAATAGAGATTTACGTTTAAAACAAAAGCTAGGCAAGCTCAGCACCGAATTGAGAATACCAAACTGAATATAACTGAATGCATTTCCTTCTCTATCACATGAAATGAATGCATACTGCCAAACTGAATGTGAATCAAACTTAATGCATTTCCACTAATGCTAGGCAAGCTCAGCACCGAATGCAGAATACCAAACTCAATGTAATAACAAAAACTTTCCTAATAGCTGACTGCAAAATTTAAGTACAGGCAAATGCAGAATATGAAACTGAATGCATTTCCTTCACTATCAGCACAAAGTTTGTGGTACCAAACTTTGCATCGATGTGTTCTGGATTTCCTACGTGCTCTTCTTTCGGTATCGGGTCCAAAGAGAGTGCTCCCTCCCTCTAGCTTTCTTTAATGGCCCTTGGACAGTCTGCATTACGCTCGTCACGTCAGGCATATGGTGGGGCTTTGGAAAAATTGAGCGCCTTGACCTATTTAGGGGTGAGAGGAGGATTTTGAATTCAAAATGGCAGAAGAATTTGTGCAGGATATACGCCCTCTCGAATTTTGGTTTTGTAGAGCCTTGCCTCTTTCTTTGTTTGGTGCTTCTGCTTCACGGATCTCTTAAGAAGAGCGATATGCTAAGCAGGCAGTGGAATGCAAAGACCATTGCCAAAGTTCTCCTATTTTGTCTGCCCATTTTTATACAACGGTTATTGTGTTCGTTGGACCCCTCTTTTCTGAAAAAGAAGGTAGCGAAAATAGATTAACGAAACTTCTCATCTACCTCATGGAGGGTTATTCCAGAGAATGATGACAAAGGGCCTATCTTCTGCATGTATCCGTTGTGGTATATAATGGTTCATGGAATCTTTGCATCATTCTTGGTTGGTTATCTCTTCCAACTTGGAGCAAGGATGGTCTATGTCGTTATCAATGGCATCCTCAAGAAAAGGATTTGCTATTTGTTGTTCTCGGTTGCCAGCTTCCTTCTTGCCCGGGTTCTCTTTCTGGGTTTCACTGTTTTGTCGAGCCCAGGCGACATGCCTTATGAAGTTCTTGAGTTCTTAAGCTTCCTGGCAATGTTGGCATTTATTGCAGTTGCAACTGTGATACTCGTCTGGAGGGCCAGGCGACCTACTCTACATTTATTGCAGAGAGAGGAGAATGGGGTAGAGCAGAGAGAGATTGGCTGAGAATAGGGTTAAAATTGAATTTATATGTGCTTTTTTGGGTCGGGTATGGGTTGACCCGAATCCAATAAGTACCTGATACGGGTACTTGACATATCCAGATTGAGTACGCGTAGCGGTATATACCTATACATACCGGTACGTTGTACGTGGTATCGGTACATACCCCACATACCGATACACGTACCCGTATCGGGTATGTACCAGATACAGGTACGTCAACCAAGTTGGCCATACTTCACTAACCAGTTTCAGAACCAGACCTACATTTCAGATGTGTGGAAGGTGGGATCGAAGCTGGCCAAGGATGACAATAGAATCATTAGAAAGGAAGAAATCAAGAATAAACTAGAGGGGTTAATCAACAATGATGGAATCAAAAAGAGGATTTTGGAGTTGAAAGAAAAGGCGAGGAACACTGATGAATGGCGGGAATTCTTTTGAGAATCTTGAGCGTTTTGTCAGCACCATGAAAGAGCCTATGTAGAAGCTCCAAATCTAGATTGCCAAGGATAATGTATGAACTTTGGGTGTGATATACGCTTTTTATGACATGAACTCTTTTGATGTAGTATTGAACTTTGAATAAGATAATGTGTAGCATAAAATTGCCATGTAGAATTTAATTAAAACCCAAATCTTAGGAAATTGTACGTATCTTCATAAAATTATTTCCTGGGAAAATATAATTTGGATATTATATATAACCTCTCACTGAATGAAAGCAGATTTTTAAAGATAAATTTAGGCACCTAAATCTTTTAAAAAGATTTACAAAATTCATTTGGAAATGCTAAAGTAGTTTTCTATCACATCAAGCTCAAAATAGACGGGAAGCAGCAAATGGACCCGGGCAGGTATGTTCGGACTCAGACCTAAAAAGATTGGGTCCTGTTTTGATTTTGGACAAACGGTTGATACAACAATGATCGATCCCGATCTGGACTTTCTGTTTTGGATTTCTTTGTTCTCTTTTGGTACCATGTGAAGGCTGTAGTTGGATGCAACTCATACCGAATTCATGACCTTATATGTATATGTATGTGTATGTATATATATGTATATGTATATGTATATATATATATGTATATATATGTCTATATATGTATATATATATATATGTCTATATATATATATATATAGACATATATATATATAGTTTAGTGATAAATTCTCAAACCTCATTATAGTAAACCTATTTTATTATTTTAACTATTTGATATTTGAAGTGAAGGGTTGATATGATAAAACAAAAAGGATGGTACTTTCAATTTAAATCTCTTTAATACTCAGTAATTTAAAGAATGCTTCAGTAGATTTGAACATAGAGTTTGAGCAATTACCTCTCTCTCTCTCTCTCTCTCTCTCTCTATATATATATATATATATATATATATATATATATGTGTGTGTGTGTGTGTGTGTGTGTGTGTGTGTGTGTGTGTGTGTGTGTGTGTGTGTGTGTATGTGTGTGTGTGTAAGACGGTGATGGAATGAATGGCATTAATTACTCAAAGTTATTTAGCAGTAATTAACTACCACTACTGAGTTTGGCACTGCCTAGTAGTACTGATGCCGTCAGCTTGGAGTCTTCACAACTAAAGAAAACTGCATACTATGGCAGACAGTTGTGACTGAATGAATATTAAAAGGTTTAAAAAAATCGAACTCATGATTTTTTTTAACTCCAAATACTAATTTTGTGATATATTTTTTTGGTTACCAATGGAGGCCCAAGCCTAACCACCCACGCCCACACATGCACCCTCTGGGATTCGAACTCTCCACCACCAGCAACTGTGCTAGAGCACCCTCCGTTGAGCTATTGCTCTGGGTGCAATTTCTGTGATAAATTTATATCGATATTTTTTAGCAAACCTCATGTTGATGCCTATTCAACTATAAATTTAGTCCCCCATCAATGATTATAAGAAAATGATGCAATCATATAAAAATTGCTTGTTGAGCAATATATTGATTAATATAAAATACAAATAATGTAAATTAGTACAGAGTAATAATTAGATTATTTTAAATCTTTAACTTAATATAAGTAAATTATAGTTTTTATCGTAAACTAAAACTTTAAGATCAAATGTTATTAATGTAAAGTAAGAATCTATTTTTAAATTCAAAGACATTAATGTAAAATAATATTTTATTGATCTAAGCAAATTAAAAGTATTAATAAAGATTAATATTGAAATGGAACTTGTAAGTTAGTAAGTAATATTCAAATTAAAGTTATTATCATAAGTCAATCATTATTTAAAATAATTTGAGTATTGTTTTCAATTCACCGATACCTGAAGTAAATTTTTAACATCATAATTTACTCAACCAATTAATATTTATTAATTAAGATCATTTAATTGTTAATCAAACTCAGTCGATTAATATTGGGTTAACAGATTCATCTTGAAACCTAAACTGATCATAGGAAACAAACCGTAAGGTATTGATATGGATTTCGATCAAACATCAACTTATTAAACTGATTTTTTTCCTTCATTTAATTGTTAGATGAGTTCATTTCTTTGTTTGTTCCACTAACCTAAACAGCATTCGATCCTAATTTTATGTTTGGAGGAAACCAAGGGTTGGGAAGATGATTATATGAAGTGGGCATGTATGAGATCAACAAGGTTTTAATGGACCGAATGCCAAACAAAAGCCTAGATTCTAGCTAGCACCAACCAGTCTTTTAGGAGTCAACGGAACAAATGACTAAGGCCTGGATTTCACCCAAGAAAACTTTCACATTTGAATGAGCTGCTCAAATTTTTCTCCAGCTTTCACACACACGCAAAATATATATATATATATATATATATATATATATATATATATATATATATATATATATATTAAAAGGTTATACTTAACACGTGGTACTCCACCGGATCCAATTTTAATAAATATTATAAAGTGTTGGATCTCATTCTATTTATTCCGATAAGCCCGCTATATATATATATATATAAGGTTATACTTAACACGTGGTACTCAATCGGGTTCGACTTTAATAAATATTGTAAAGTATTGGGTCTCATTCTATTTATTTCAGTAGGCTCACTATTTTTCAATATGAGATACCAATTCACTATTACATATATTAAGTATTTTTTAATTTTCCTATATATATATATATATATATATATATATATATATATGAAAACCTAATCTCTTTTCAATGGCATAAGTGTACAACAACAACTACTACTACTAAGCTTTTTCTCGTACTAAACGGGGTCGGCTACATGGATTCTTTGTTTTCACATATCCCTATCGTGTGTTATGTTAGTAGTTAACTCACGATAAGCTAGATCATTCTTTATTGTTTCTTTCCAACAATTTTTTGGTCATCCTCTAGCTCTTTTATAACATAAGTGTAATTTAAAAAAATAAGAAATTTCAAAAAAACGAAGAACAATCTTATTATACTTCTTAAGAACCACTGCATAGACGATCTAAGATAGTGGCAACAAGGCTCCTCTTAGACAAAGATGACGCGAAGGAATGGTGGTCCTTGGAGAGCATATATTTGTTAGAATTAATGCTACTTAATGGTTAGATTAATTAAACTCATGTGTATTAATTGTATAGTTTTTGTTAAATATTCTTTAATATTGATTTGATGCATCTTTGATATATATAAAAGTCTTACACATGTGAGGGACTTATGCACGTGGAGTAAAAGAGAAAGTTTAATCCTGTGTTGATAGATAGAGAAAACCACATGTTCTTTTATATAGTTGGTAGCTCATAAACCTTAATTGAAAGAGCTTGTAGAGGATATGCTAGATGACACTTAGGTTTGGGCTTGGGCTTGGGTTTGAGTTTGGGAATTCTCTTTTGTCTATTTTTTTTATAATTTTTTTTATCTAATGGTCAAATGTATCTTACATAGGAACGATTATGCGGTTGAAGAGATAATCGATTGAATCAGATCTGAGATTCGCGATCCATCGTACTTACTATTAAAATGAGATTAGAGTTTCTCTAATCCATAGTTACCGAAACCATACACACTCTCCTCTCATCCTCTCTTATCATTCTGCCTTTCTTATTTTTTCCGATTAAGGCATTCGAGAGTAACTTGAGTAAGGTAAATGCTCTTGTCGTGGGTGTTTTATCTTGAAAGAAAAGTAAAGGTGACTGTACGTACTCAATCTCAATCTCAATAGTAGGACGTTGATTTCTCTAAAACAAGAATGACTCACATAAATAAGTTTTTATCGATTTTTTATTTTACTTTGCTTGTCTTCTATACTGTTTATAATGGTTTTCTTTTATTTATTTATATATAGCCAACAAGAGAACCTTTTATATATATAAGCGAGGGCCCAAGCCTGTATACACTCATTTAGGAGGCTCTGGGAAAATTAATGGCTGTCTGACCGCGGATCCACCGGCAAAGTGATTTCGAATAAGCCCACCACATGCAGCTGCGCCCGGGTTGCCCTTGGATGCACCATCCTTATCGAGCTTAAATGAGGCCTTGGTGGGCGTCGCCGCCCGTACTTCCTAAGCCATTGTCAGTGTGGGCCGCCACTTTTTATCCTCTCCAAAAATCACACGTAAATTCACACACTCTACTGCCAATATTCTCGTTTCACCTTGTCAAAAAAACCCTGCCCGTTTTAAACAACCCAGTTCAAGAGTCCTCTCTTCTAAATACTCTTCCAAGTAAATCGACAGGTAGCCATCCTTTTGCAGCAAGAAGACCAAAACCCCAAAAACTAGAGAGAGACAACAACAACAACAACAACAACTAAGCCTTTTCCCATACTAGACGGGGTCGGCTACATGGATTCTTTGTTTCCACAGATCTCTATCGTGTGCCATGTTAGCAGTTAACTCCCAATAAGCTAGATCATTCTTTATTGTTTCTTTCCAACACTTTTGTGGTCGTCCTCTACCTCTTTTAATACTTTCCAAATTTAGGTTTTCTAACCTTCTTACAGGTTCTTCTTTTGATCTTCTTTCTATATGTCCAAACCATCTTAAACGATGTTCTCTCATTTTATCCTCTATTGGTGCCACTCCTAATTTGTTTCTAATAACCTCATTATGTATACGGTCTTTTCTTGTATGACCACTCATCCATCTCAACATCTTCATTTCTGTCACAGACATCTTTTGTACATGTTGATGATTAACTGCCCAACACTCAGAACCATAAAATATGGCAGGCCTAACTGCTGCTCTATAATATTTACCTTTTAATTTTAATGGTATCTTCTTGTCACAAAGAATACCTGATGCTCCTCTCCATTTTAACCAACCAGCATTAATTCTATGTGTAACATCTCCATCAATTCTTCCATCACTTTGAAAAATTGACCCTAGGTATTTAAAACTTTCCTTCTGGGGAATGCAATGTGTGCCAATTTTAATTTCTATGTCCTCTGAAGTAGCCAAATGATCAAACTTACATTCCATATATTCTGTCTTTGTTCTACTAAGTCGGAGGCCTTTGTTTTCTAATGTTTCTCTCCATAGTTCCAATTTTCTATTAACTTTTTCCTTAGACTCCTCCACTAATACAATGTCATCTGCAAATAACATACACCAAGGTACTTCATCTTGAATATGTTTTGTTAACTCATCCATCACCACTATAAATAAGTATGGACTTAAAGTTGATCCTTGATGTAACCCAATATTAACTTCAAAGAAGTCTGTCGTTCCTTCATGAGTCCTCACACATGTTTTTGCACCATCATACATGTCTCTTATAAGGTTAATATATGTCAATGGGATACCTCTTTTTTCCAAAGTTCTCCAAAGAACCTCCCTCGGTACCCTATCATAAGCTTTTTCTAGATCAATAAATATCATGTGAAGGTCTTTCTTTTTTGCTCTAAAATGTTCCATAAGACGTCTCAAAAGGTGAATCGCTTCAATAGTAGATCTACCAGGCATAAATCCAAATTGGTTCTCTGTTGTACTTGATACTTGTCTTAACCTACGTTCAATAATTCTTTCCCATAATTTCATAGTATGACTCATTAACTTGATACCTCGATAATTCACACAATTTTGAATGTCTCCCTTGTTTTTATATATGGGTATAAGTGTACTTGCTCTCCATTCCTCGAGCATCTTTTGGTTTTTCCATATTTCATTAAATAGTCTTGTGAGCCAAGTGATTCCTATTTCTCCTAGTATTTTCCAAACTTCTATAGGAATATTATCTGGTCCTACCGATTTACCACTCTTCATATGTTTAAGAGCCTCTTTGACTTCATTCTTTTGAATACGTCGGTAGAAATTGTGGTTTATATACTTTTCTGACTTGGCTAAATCTCCTAAACTAATACTAAAATCTTTATTTTCATTAAAAAGATTATAAAAATAGTTTTTCCATCTATTTCTTATATCATCATTTGCCACTAGAATTTTTTCATCCTCGTCTTTTATGCATCTAACATAATTAAGATCTTTAGTTTTCTTATCTCTAGCCCTAGCTATCCTAAAAATGTCTCTTTCACCCTCTTTTGAGTTGAGTTTTTTATATAAGTCCTCCCAAATCTTAGCTTTTGCTTCACTAACGGCCTTTTTTGCTTCCTTCTTTGCTTTCTTATAAGCTTCTAAAGTTTCACTAGTTTTCTTAGCATAATGTAATTTGTAACATGCCCTCTTTGCCTTGATTTTGTTTTGTACTACTTCACTCCACCACCAAGCTTCTTTTTGTGCCGGTACACCTCCCTTAGATACCCCTAACACATCTTTCGCCACTTCCCTAATATGTATAGCCATATTGTTCCACATATCAGAGGGTGTGCCAACATAATTCCAAACATCTCTTTGAAGGACTTTTTGTTTAAATATATCTTCTTTCTCACTTTTGAGGTTCCACCATTTAGTCCGAATAGCTCGATGCACTCTTTTCTTCTTTGTCCATTTTTTTATTTGTAAATCCATAACTAAAAGTCGATGTTGGGTGGTTAAGCTTTCTCCTGGAATTACCTTACAATCTTTACAACACGCTCTATCTTTTTTTTACAAATAAAGTAATCAATTTGTGTTTGTGATAAGCCACTCTTATAAGTAATTAAATGTTCATCTCGTTTTTTGAAGATTGTATTGACTATAAAGAGATCAAATGACATAGCAAAATTTAAAATCTCCCTACCTTCCTCGTTTATATCCCCATAACCAAAGTTTCCATGAATCTCTTGATATCCTAATGCCTCTTTACCGACATGTCTATTTAAATCTCCTCCTAAACAAATCATCTTCCTTTGTGGAATCTTTTGAAACACCTTATCTAACTCTTCCCAAAAAACTGTCTTTATACTATCTTCTAGTCCTACTTGGGGTGCGTAAGCACAAACTATATTCAAAACCTCTACTCCTAACACTAATTTCAATGTCATGATTCGGTCACCATATCGTTGTATGTCTACTACACTCTCCTTTAAATCTTTATTTATGATAATACCAACTCCGTTTCGGGCCTTTTCTTTACCTGAGTACCATAATTTAAAACCTGTATCCTCTATCTCCTTTGTTTTTTCTCCAACCCATTTTGTCTCTTGTAAACATAGAATATGAATCTTTCTCCGAATCATAGTATCTACCACCTCCATTAGCTTACCCGATAATGTTCCGATATTCCAAGAACCAATACGAATCTTATTATCTAGGACTAGCTTCCTTACCCCCCGCATCCGTCCATAATCAAAATGCGGAGACCCTCTCTGAAAATTTTTCACTACATTCGGGCGGTAATGTAGCGGGACTAACTTCTTTACCCACACCCGTCCATGATGTGGGAACCCTCTCTGCAATTGATTCACTACATTCGGGCGAAAATGTAGTGGCCCTTGCTTACTTCTTACTGCATTCGGGCTTTGCAGCACGTCGCTAGGCGGGAACGCCCCAAAGCAATGCTCATAATTTTTGTAATCCATGTTGTAGAAATCCAACGAAGTTTTAAGCTGGCTGTCGGAAGCCTAACACAACCCTCCTCCTTTATCCGGGCTTGGGACCGGCAATGCAAGGGTGATCCCTTACATGGGCGGAGTTCAAAAACTAGAGAGAGAAAGAGAGAAAATTAATCAATGATCAATGAAATTTTTTTTTTTTATTACAAGAGAAGGCCCAAGCTTCATCCACACTCACACATGCACTCTCTCATAGTCCAACTCTCCACCAACACAATGGTGCTAGTACCCAGCCATTGAGCGTCCATGGTGCAAGGAATATATCATTTTGACAGGAAAATAAAGGACCATAAGGAGAAAGCTAAATTCAATGATCACCGCCAATAGACCTTGTGCATCTCCAATTTGACAACTATGGCAAAATGGAGCATAAGACTTACCATTTTCAGGTTGTAATCTTCTTCATCATTCATGATGAACATCTTTTTGTTGCCGCAGCCACTGAGCCAACTTCCTCACATATCCATCGTGGAGCTCCTTGTTGCCGAAAACCGACACCATCTCCTTCGCTGTAGCTCTGATTCTCTCACCTCCTTCTTCAACCACGACGAGTCGAAGTGCCTTCGCGATATCGAATCGAGTGAAGTCACCAGTTTCCTCGTCTCTTTCCACCTCGAAGCCCAGCTTTCTCTCAACCAAGAGCCTTGCATTCAGGCCTTGATCGTAGACCATTGGCAGCAGCACCAAGGGATGACCAAATTGGAGGCTTTCAATGACTGAGCTCACCCCAGATGGGTTCAGACACGCACCCACCGAGCCATGAGCGAGGACCTTCACCTGCGGCACCCACTCCGTGCACACGAGCCCGCGCGGCGCGGTTCGATCTCGAAATCCTTTCGGCAATGCTGCTTCTGGATCATCACCATGCTTGACTCTCAATACCCATAAGAAGGGCAGGTTACAGAGCTCCAGCCCGAATGCAATTTCCTGTATTTGCTCATCAGTGAACTTGGTCTCTGTCCCAAACGCCACAAACAGCACAGACTTAGGCTTCTGCGAATCGAGCCAGTTGCTGCACTCCGGCCATGAAGGCCCAGCATTTTGGTCCCAAATGGCTTCGTCGGCCGGCAGCAACCCGACTGGCAGCACTGGCTTGGTGTGAAATCTGTCAAGCACGGCTAAGTACTCGCCTTCGTATTCATTGCAACTTCTTACCAGAATGGCTTGGCATCCTTGAAAGCAGAGGGAGAAGCGGAACTCATCAGGCACTCCTGATGCGTTCTGCTTCGTAGACTCTCTGAACATAAACATGGCCTCATAAAGCCTGTATTTCACGGGCGACGGGAAATCATACCACGCCGGTGTAACCGTCATCCACTCCGGCTGGATATTTGGGGCTTCCTCAGTAGTCGGGATTGGAGGGCCAAAGAAGGACGCTGATGCCGCACTAAACACAAGATAGAATGCGCAAGGGATTCCAAGCTCCGCGACGAGCGGAGACACCCAGTAACAGGCGAAATCATGGACGATCCAATCTGGGGAGATCGACTCAACCAACTTCTGAAATGGCTCACGGAGCCCATCATAAGCTTTTTTCAGGTATTGCACCTTGTCGAGCTCCAGGTCGATGGTGGCCTCAGCATAGGCCGGCAAGCCGTCCGTTGGCGGAAGCGGGACTCCAACGAGATCGATCTTTGAGGATAGTTCCTGGGGAATCCTCGGCAGTCTCTCTATGTTTCTTGGCGTGGAGAAGAAGGTGATCTTCATTCCTTTCGAAGCGAGAGACTTGGAGAGCTCAAAGAATGGAATCATGTGGCCAAAGGCTAACCAGGGAAACATCACTACGTGAAACTCTTTCTCTTCTTGGTCTGCCATGACTGTAGTAAAGGAACTGAACTACTGTTGAGGAAGAAGGCATGAACAAGAGGATGCCGAAGGTGGGTACCTTATTCACGATTTATGTAGTACACCCCATGCATCTATATATGTGCAGAACAATTAATAGTTGCAGGAAACGAAAAGATACAGCCAAGCAGATCATACCACCCCAAAAGGAAGGGAAAGATTTGTGATAATTGCAATTCGGTTCTTCCAGAAGCATTGCTGATGGTGTCTTAGATGCTCTATATCGAACTGGTTTCACATGTTTTCTACCTTATGTGAATGATATATATATATATAAAGAAAACCGGATCCTGCTCCCTTGTTCACTCATTGCTGGATGAGGTAACATATGGTATGGTTAGGTTAGAGTATGGGTAACGTGATTGCTTTAATTGATTTCACAAGACATATGGTATGGTTGGTATGGTTATGTTTGAGTATGGGTAACGTGATTGCTTTATTGCTTTAATTGCTTTCACAAGGAATAGTATATATAGAATATATAGAGTGCATGGTACTAACATTTAGAAGTTAGTATCTTCAAACAAATATCAACCGACTAATCTAACGATGAATTATTTAGATTTGAATTAAAGAATAAAAATTTATTTTCAATCAACTGTATTTACAAAAGATATAAGTGTACTTTTGAATTTGGATTTTGGGCAACGTGTGGAGACCGGCCATGAAAAAGATAGATTTGGAGAGTAGAAATGATGATGAGGACGAGGATGGGAGGATAAGGAAATCCCTTACGAGGATTTGTGCGGCCCCTATCTTGTGAACCCGACCTCAATCTTCTTCTAATTGATTCTAAAAAGTTAGACTCATCTAAAAATAAAACAAATTATAAGAACAAATAAATAAACAAAAGTATTACTTTTTTTTGAATTCTTGAACTTAGCATTATTTTTCACATTTTATTTGTAATAATATATTCTAATTTAGATATATTTTGTATAAATTAGATTTCATTTTGTTACCTCCAATCTATATTTCCTCTAACATCATCCGTTGGAACACCGAGAATGGGAGTGTGTTTTATTCTACGAGGATGGGGACAAAATTCTGGAACGGAGACGGGGGCGCCCTACCCCATGAACACCCTTATGTGTCTGCGCTGTCGCTCTTCTTTTTCCATCAAGTACTGATTCTTCAATTCGATGGGATGTGAACCTAAAGTTTCCTATTGCACAACCCATACATTACCTTGGTATTATTTCACCCAATAGCGGATCTACGTAGAGGCGAGGTACAGCGGCTGCCACTAATCTCACCGTCTATGATCTCAATCTGTAGGAGAAGAGTCTCTCTCTCTGGTTCAATCAAATCCACCTAAAGAGATTCAATTTGTAGATCCACTAATGTCATCTTCTAGGATCTTAGGATTAATGATAAGTTAATCGAGTTGAAAGATTTAACATTTAATTTTTGATGATTTTTTATACAAAAGTAGGCCAATGCCTAACACATGAACACGCACATGAACCCCCCATGAATTGAACTCACCACCTATGGCATGAGAGACAGCAACACAGCCCTGCCATTTGAGCTAACACTCTGGGTACAATTTTTGAAGATTAATTTTGATCATGCTTTGCTTTGCATATAGAGCAATATGATTTAAGCATAGCAACATGATTCTTAATTGGTTTTCGTCGTGTCCCCTTTTCCTTTCGTGTATAACTAAGCAGTTGCATGGTAATTACCTCGAGCTATTTTTTTACTAAAACAGGTAAAAGGTTTTTGGGTAGATAATTTCCAAAAGCCTTCATATTGTACAAAAAGTACTAGTAAAAAAAATCTAACTTCGGGTTGTAACCCGGAAAAAAAGAAGGAGGCATACTTAGGGTCAAGTAAGTTTGGGCATCCATTGTTGTCACAACCCTCGTGGCAGGAGTTCGGTTCGCACATGCCGCACTTGACGGTGGGGAGGTCGGGTGCTCCAGGGCTAGGTTCAGGGTGTCCGGCTCAAGTCATTTTGAAAGGAGGTTTTACCCTCCACATTTGAGTTAGTTTTGGGTCGTTTGCTTTTGCATTGGGTTCTGGTAATAAGTAGATATTAGATTCTTCACTTGGGTGTTTTTGAGTTGGAGTCCATGAAATAAAACCCGATTCTAATGTATTTGGTTTGGGGCCATATACAGAGTGGGTTCTTAAGATCCGGCTCCACTTAGTCTTACTAGGGTCTGGTATAAAAACCTTTCTTTGACGTCTTGTATGGAGCTGAATGAGGATGGTGGTCTTCGTTGCCATCACCGACCATTCCTAAGGGGTTTTGACTTGCAAGTCCGGTGGGAGGACGGTGACAGTTGTTGTGATCACCACCATTCGTATTATCACCACCACCTATCACAGTCAGTCCCCAATGACCGAAGCGAGATGAACACCCGACATATCAAACTACCCGTGTATCATTTCTTCACTCCTTCAAACCACACCTATAAAAATTGCATTGCTTTATATGAAAGGAATATGATTCTTTGACCATATAATATACTTGAAAATAACTGCAAATGGACTTTTTTGATGGATTATCGAATATATTCGATGGATGAACATTCAAACTTTGAACATCTTACCAATTAGAGAAAGAATTAAACTTGGTCTCGAGAGTCCACGTTAGCTTTTACAAGTTTTTAATGCTTTCTCGTTACCTCATCTTTTACTTTCTCATTTGTTAGCGATAGGTTTTCATATTGAAGTCGACAGCCCTTCGTCAAAGTTGTTGGGAGATAAAAAAGAAAAATAGCCTGTTGTTTAAACTATGGTATGCTTTTAGCCGACGGATTTGACAATGAGGTATACCTTTTTTTTTAGTTCTTAGATGTATGATGATTCTGCCTTGCCCTAATCTTTTAGGTCTGTTCATGCAGGCTCTGGTCTCCTTTTCTCATTTTGTTTATCTTGTGTGGTAGTATGTATGCCTACATGTCTGTTTATACATATTATACATACGTATGTACAACAGGGTCGGGTTTGAATCCGACCCGACTTACCCGTGGTGCTGAACCCAATCCGGCACAGATTTTCAGGTCGGGTCTGGTTGAGTTGTCAGGTTAGGTCCAAAATCCCCAACCCTTTAAGACATGCACTCTAGTAGCTTCCTTTCAAACCAAGCAGGAGCACCTAGATATGAAAATGGTCTGGATCCAAACAAGATGGTTCAGATCCTATGAATATTTGCCTCTCATTAAATTAAAAGCAGCGAGCACGCTAACCTTTATTTCATCAAAACTTAGAAGGAAAACACTTTAAAAGTGGTAGAGAAAGACATTTAACACTTGGAAGCAAACATTAAAAGTTAGATCACATTTTTCAAGAGTTACCTTCTAACAGTGTAGCAGAAAGAGCACAATGGTGACTAAAGAATTCATGTAGCTGACTCCATCTAGTCTTAGACGAGACTTGCTTTTGGTTTTGGTTCCTCCAAAATCAGCCTACCAATAAGTAGACAGGCAATATGAAAATCCAACCTGTATCCTTTGAACAGACAACCATAGGATCTATTGAACAGACAAGCCATAGAAGTCTAATACAGCAAAAAGGGTCACACTCAGGTTTGTCAAAACACCAAAGTGATGCATTTCTCTACCGAATGTTCTCTAGGCTGAATGCCAATGTTAATGTATATTTGTAACAACCCACATAAATCGACCGAATTGGATATAGGGTCTGTCCATGTCACGTGATTGAATCTCGTGTACCATTGACAATTCAATGGCAACATGACCCAATAGACAACAAGTCCAACTATATCATATCAGAAATATATATATCAGAAATTTAAATCAATGTCATCGTATCAAATATACATACATATTCAAACACTCCCCAATAACACAAGTTTAGTTCCAATCACACGACCTCTATCGTGTTCAACCATACCGTAGGAGTTCCATGAACCCTCCTCCTGTCCGGCCACACAGCCTCCAACGGTTCCCTCAGTACATCAGACCCAAGACTTTAACGGCTGAATCATCAGTTGGTTAGGTCCAATCTCTTGAGTCTTGGGGCAAAGTATCCAGATACCACACCAGTAAAGTCATCCATTCACTCAATTAATATCAACAATATCCACACACAATGATATGGGACCATCTCCCGGATCCACGAGATCTGCTTGAGACCACCTCCCAAGCTTTATATCTCTATATCACATTCATATCATGTCCAATTACTATATCGAAATTACATATCGATAACCAATATCAAAATTGTTTTACTTTACATATACTCTTTACTCTCGACTAGTTTCACGTGTGCATAGCCTAGGCATGTCATACAAGCCCGACATGGGTTGTCCAATGCAACCAAAAGTGGAACTAGTGTAACCAACGAAATAGTCAACACAACTACAAGCTAGCATTATCTGGTACGACCATCAATGTCCCATACCATTGTGTAAAATATATTCATACATGATAATATTTTACTCACTTACAATGACAACCAATGATCTAGCACTAAGAGATACGTTTATCTACAATCCAACAACATCCCATGCCATTATGAAAGGTAGATCCATACTCATTAATGGTTTGCTCGCACACAAGCAAATGCAATCCATATACAAAATAAAGCATTTTCTAACTCAATTTAATAAACCAACACATATATAATTATTTCAAAGCATTAACAAACATTTCAAAATCTTATACATCATTTAAAAATAATTAAAACTATCTCTAGCATGCATATCGAGAGAAAACACATTCACCTACCTGAAACTTCTATATGGATCCACATATCGCATTGTTAATCACTCTTAATCACCTCAATTTAATCTTTAAATTGTGATAAAACATAATATTAATATTGTACATTCAATTACGAAACTAACAGTTCAAACTGCATAAAATCATACCTCAAACAGACCTGAAACACCTTACAAACATTCTACAACAACAACAGAAACAACTAAGCCTTTTCCCATACTAGACGGGGTAGACTACATGGATTCTTTGTTTCCACAGATCCCTATCGTGTGCCATGTTAGCAGTTAACTCACAATAAGCTAGATCATTCTTTATTGTTTCTTTCCAACACTTTTGTGGTCGTCCTCTACCTCTTTTAATACTTTCCAAATTTAGTATTTCATACCTTCTTATAGGTTCTTCTTTTTATCTTCTTTCTATATGTTCAAACCATCTTAAACGATATTCTCTCATTTTATCCTCTATTCGTGTCACTCCTAATTTGTTTCTAATAACCTTATTATGTATACGGTCTTTTCTTATATGACCATTCATCCATCTTAACATCTTCATTTCTGTCACAGACATCTTTTGTACATGTTGATGATTAACTGCCCAACACTCAGAATCATAAAACATGGCAGGCCTAATTGCTGCTCTATAATATTTACCTTTTAACTTTAATGGTGTCTTCTTATCACAAAGAATACCTTATGATCCTCTCCATTTTAACCAACCAACGTTAATTCTATGCGTAACATCTACATCAATTCTTCCATCATTCTAAAAAATTGACCCTAGGTATTTAAAACTTTCCTTTCGAGGGATGCAATGTGTGCCAATTTTAATTTCTATGTCCTCTGAAATAACATAATGATCAAACTTACATTCCATATATTTTGTGTTTATTCTACTAAGTCGGAGGCCTTTGCTTTCTAACATTTCTCTGCATAGTTTTAATTTTCTATTAACTTTTTCCTTAGACTCCTCCACTAACACAATGTCATATGCAAATAACATACACCAAGGTACTTGCCTTGAATATGTTTTGTTAACTCATCAATCACCATTATAAATAAGTATGAACTTAAAGTTGATCCTTGATGTAACCCAATATTAACTTCCAAGAAGTCCTCACACATGTTTTTGCACCATCGTACAAGTCTCTTAAAAGGTTAATGTATGTCAAACTCTTCTTTCCAAAGTTCTCCAAAGAACCCCCCTCACTACCCTATCATAAGCTTTTTCTAGATCAATAAATATCAGGTGAAGGTCTTTCTTTTTTGCTCTAAAATGTTTCATAAGACGTCTTAAAAGGTGAACCGCTTCCACACTAGATCTGCTTAGCATGAATCCAAATTGGTTCTCTGTTGTACTTGATACTTGTCTTAACCTATGTTTGATAATTCTTTCTCACAATTTCATAGTATGACTCATTAACTTGATACCTTGATAATTCGCACAATTTTGAATGTCTCCCTTGTTCTTATATATGGGTATAAGTGTACTTGCTCTCCATTCCTCGAGCATCTTTTGGTTTTTCCATATTTCATTAAATAGTCTTGTGAGCCAAGTGATTCCTATTTCTTTTAGTATTTTCCAAACTTCTAAAGAAATATTATCTGGTCTTAGGTATCTTCTTATCACAAAGAATACCTTATCCTCCTCTCCATTTTAACCAACCAACATTAATTCTATGCAAACATCTCCATCAATTCTTCTATCACTCTGAAAAATTGACCCTAGGTATTTAAAACTTTCGTTTTGAGGGATGTAATGTGTGCTAATTTTAATTTATATGTCCTCTGAGGTAACCAAATGATCAAACTTACATTCCATATATTCTGTCTTTGTTCTACTAAGTCGGAGGCCTTTGCTTTCTAATGTTTCTCTACATAGTTCCAATTTTATATTAACTTTTTCCTTAGACTCCTCCACTAATACAATGTCATCTGCAAATACCATACACAACACCAAAGTACTTCATCTTGAATATGTTTTGTTAACTCATCAATCACCATTATAAATAAGTATGAACTTAAAGTTGATCCTTGATGTAACCCAATATTAACTTCCAAGAAGTCCTCACACATGTTTTTGCACCATCGTACAAGTCTCTTAAAAGGTTAATGTATGTCAAACTCTTCTTTCCAAAGTTCTCCAAAGAACCCCCCTCGCTACCCTATCATAAGCTTTTTCTAGATCAATAAATATCAAGTGAAGGTCTTTCTTTTTTGCTCTAAAATGTTTCATAAGACGTCTTAAAAGGTGAATCGCTTCAACACTAGATCTGCTTAGCATGAATCCAAATTGGTTCTCTGTTGTACTTGATACTTATCTTAACCTATGTTTGATAATTCTTTCTCACAATTTCATAGTATGACTCATTAACTTGATACCTCGATAATTCGCACAATTTTGAATGTCTCCTTTGTTCTTATATATGGGTATAAGTGTACTTGCTCTCCATTCCTCGAGCATCTTTTGGTTTTTCCATATTTCATTAAATAGTCTTGTGAGCCAAGTGATTCCTATTTCTTTTAGTATTTTCCAAACTTCTAAAGAAATATTATCTGGTCCTAGGTATCTTCTTATCACAAAGAATACCTTATCCTCCTCTCCATTTTAACCAACCAACATTAATTCTATGCATAGCATCTCCATCAATTCTTCCATCACTCTGAAAAATTGACCCTAGGTATTTAAAACTTTCCTTTTGGGGGATGTAATGTGTACTAATTTTAATTTATATGTCCTCTGAGGTAACCAAATGATCAAACTTACATTCCATATATTCTGTCTTTGTTCTACTAAGTCGGAGGCCTTTGCTTTCTAATGTTTCTCTCCATAGTTCCAATTTTCTATTAACTTTTTTCTTAGACTCCTCCACTAATACAATGTCATCTGCAAATACCATACACCAAGTTACTTCATCTTGAATATGTTTTGTTAACTCATCAATCACCATTATAAATAAGTATGGACTAAAAGTTGATCCTTGATGTAACCCAATATAAACTTCAAAGAAATCTGTCATTCCTTCATGAGTCCTCACACATGTTTTTGCACCGTCATACATGTCTCTTATAAGGTTAATGTATGCCAATGGGATACCTCTTTTTTTCTAAGTTCTCCAAAGAACCTCCCTCGGTACTCTATCATAAGCTTTTTTTAAATCAATAAATATCAAGTGAAGCTCTTTCTTTTTTGATCTAAAATGTTCCATAAGATGTCTCAAAAGGTGAATCGCTTCAATAGTATATCTGCCTAGCATGAATCCAAATTGGTTCTTTGTTGTACCTCATACTTGTCTTAACCTACGTTTGATAATACTTTCCCATAATTTCATAGTATGGCTCATTAACTTGGTACCTCGATAATTCACACAATTTTGAATGTCTCCGTTGTTCTTATATATGGAAGTGTACTTGCTCTCCATTCCTCGAGCATCTTTTGGTTTTTTCATATTTCATTAAATAGTCTTGTGAGCCAAGTGATTCTTATTTCTCTTAGTATTTTCCAAACTTCTATAGAAATATTATCTGGTCCTACCGATTTACCATCCTTCATATGTTTAAGAGCCTCTTTGACTTCATTCTTTTGAATACGTCGGTAGAAATTGTGGTTTATATACTTTTTTGATTTGGCAACTCTCTTAAGCTAATACTAACATCTTTATTTTCATTAAAAAGCTTATAAAAATAGTTTTTCCATCTATTTCTTATATCATCATTTGCTAGTAGAATTTTTTCATCCTCGTCCTTGATGCATCTAACATAATTAAGATCTTTAGTTTTCTTATCTCTAACCCTAGCTATCCTAAAAATATCTCTTTCACCCTTTTTTGAGTTGACTTTTTTATATAAATCCTCTCAAATTTTAGCTTTTGCTTCACTCACGACCTTTTTCACTTCCTTCTTTGCTTTCTTATAAGCCTTTAAAGTTTCACTAGTTTTCTTAGCATAATCTAATTTGCAACATACCCTCCTTGCCTTGATTTTATTTTGCACTACTTCACTCCACCACCAAGCTTCTTTTTGTGCCGGTACACCTCCCTTAGATACACCAAATCGCCACTTTCCTAATATGTATAACCATATTGTTCCACATATCACAGGTGTACCAACATAATTCCAAACATCTCCTTGAAAGACTTTCTGTTTAAATATATCTTCTTTCTCGCTTTTGGGGTTCCACCATTTAGTCCGAATAGCTCGATGCACTCTTTTCTTCTTTGTCTATTTTTTTATTTGTAAATCAATAACTAAAAGTCGATGTTGGGTGGTTAAGCTTTCTCTTGGAATTACCTTGCAATCTTTACAACACGCTCTATCTTTTTTTCTACAAATAAAGTAATCGATTTGTGTTTGTGATAAGCTACTCTTATAAGTAATTAAATGTTCATCTCGTTTTTTGAAGATTGTATTGACTGTAAAAAGATCCAATGCCATAGCAAAATTCAAAATCTCCCTACCTTCCTCATTTATATCCCCAAAACCAAAGTTTCTATGAATCCCTTGATATCCTAATGTCTCTTTACTGACATGTCCATTTAAGTCTCCTCCTAAACAAATCATCTCCCTTTATAGAATCTTTTGAATCACCTTATCTAACTCTTCCCAAAAAGCTGTCTTTATACTATCTTCTAGTCCTAGTTGGGGTGCGTAAGTACAAACTATATTCAAAACCTCTGCTCCTAATACTAATTTCAACGTCATGATTCGGTCAATCATATCATTGTATGTTTACTACGCTATTCTTTAAATCTTTATTTATGATAATACCAACTCCGTTTCGAGCATTTTCTTTACCTGAGTACCATAATTTAAAACCTGTATCCTTTATCTTCTTTGCTTTTTCTTCAACCCTTTTTGTCTCTTGTAAACATAGAATATGAATATTTCTCCGAATCATAGTATCTACCACCTCCATTAGCTTACCGGATAATGTTTCGATATTCAAAGAACCAATACGAATCTTATTATCTAGGACTAGCTTCCTTACCCCTCGCATCCGTCCATATTCAAAATGTGGAGACCCTCTCTGAAAATTATTCACTACATTTGGGCGGCAATGTAGCGGGACTGGCTTCTTTACCCAGACCCGTCCATGATGTGGGAACCCTCTCTACAATTGATTCACTACATTCGTGCGAAAATGTAGTGGCCCTTGCTTACTTATTACTGCATTCGAGCTCTACAACACGTCGCTAGGCGAGAACGCCCCAAAGCAATGCTCATAATTTTTGTAATCCATGTTATAAAAATCCGACGAAGTTTTACGCTGACTGTCGAAAACCTAACACAACCGTCCTCCTTTGTCCTGGCTTGGGACCAGCAATGCAAGGGTGATCCCTTACATGGGCAGAGTTCCTACAAACATTCTAGAACCCTAAAATTTTGTTTAAACCCGATTAAAATATCTGAATTCATTCTATTTATTAAACTGGATTTGGATGCATTCTGCACATCCGTTCCAAACCCGAAACAATGTCCACACAAGGACACTTGATTTTGTGTCCGGATCAGTGTCGGTCCACTGCTGACCACCATTATGGTTGTCAAAATCGGCAATTTTTGGCTGGTTCTTCTCCAATTGCCACCACCCAACAGTCTGTTTGCCCCTAATGGCAGCCACCCACTGCCAATAGATTTACTAAAAAATGACCCACAAGGATCACTTCCCACATCTATGTAAATATTTGTCAATGAACAAAGGTTGATATTGCACGAATCAAATCCACCAAATCGCCAAGAGTCAAGTGGCATTCAATCACGAATGTCAATCTTCAAGAATAACTAATACGAGAGTGGAAGCACATACAAAACAAGTCAAAAGCAGTGCCAAGACTGCATACTTATTTATGAATTGATGGAGTATTTATAGACAACATGAGGTATGTAAATAAGCAACAAGAAGGGAGAAGAAGTGAGCTAGTGTTGGCCGGCCAGCACTAGCCGTTGGAGCTCCCAATGATAGTGGCCCGTGCCCCTATTACATTAACACCCCCCTCAAACTTACGGGGTATACAACGGAAGTTTGTCCAATATAAATCAATACAACGGAAGTTTGTCCAATATAAATCAATACAACTCAATTTTCAACGAACTTGTTACAAAAATTTCTACAAAATTAATTTTCAAGTTGCCACAGCTTCCTTTGAAACAACTCCAAATCATCTTTCCATAATCAATGTGTCAACTTATTTGTCATCCTACATGAAAATCAACAAAGTATCAATACATACATTTGCTCAATCTTAATGAAATCACAAAGACAATGTACAATATCTAATCCATAGGGTAAACCAAAAAATGAGTTAAAATAAGTTCATGAAGTTGATTTTCTCAAGAAACTCATTTGAAAGAAAACATTGATATCATTCAAATAGGATTGTCTATAATAACTAGATTCATAAATCACTACAAACTTGTGATATTGTAAGGGGACCTTGGTATATCAAACAAGCATTTTAAGGTTATGCTCAAAACCCAAGTTTTAAGGACAAACTTGAACTCAAACAAGCTTTTTAAGGCAAAGCTCAAAACCCTCAAATCAAACAAGCTTTTTAAGGTTAAGCTCAAAACCCGCCAAGTTAAACAAGATTTTTAAGGTTAAGCTCAAAACCCGAGTTTTAAGGACAAACTCGAACCCAAATAAGCTTTTTAAGACAAAGCTCAAAACCTTCAAATCAAACAAGTTTTTTAAGGTTAAGCTCAAAACCTACCAAGTCAAACAAGCTTTAAGGCTAAGCTCAAACCCGAGTTTTGAGAAAAAACTCGAACCCAAACAAGCTTTTTAAGGCAAAGCTCAAAACTTTCAAGTCAAACATACAATTCCCAAGGCCCTTAAATATCCTTTAAACTCAAGAGTGATTATATGGTTCCAAAAGTAATCAAAACAAGTCAAAGAAATCAACTTCATGCTTTTCAAAAGGTCTCACAAGGTTTGTTAAAATCATAACATCAAGATAACTATAAGTCTTTTTCAATATTGATTACTCTCCAATCAAAAGGCCAACAACATGGAACATCTTAATCACAAAGATTTCCAACAAAAGGTCAACAAACGGAGATCATAATCTAATAAGAAAAACAACTTTAAAGTTATCAAGATCACAAATCTTCAAATAATGATTTGTTAAAACACTTCTATCACATACAAGTTAATCAAGATAACTATAAGTCTTTTTCAATATTGATTACTATCCAACTAAAAAGCCAACAACATGGAATATCTTAATCACAAAGATTTCCAACAAAAGGGTAATAAATAGAGAACATAATCTCGTGAAAAAGCAACTTTAAAGTTATCAGGATCACAAATCTTCAAATAAGTGCATCTTCAATTTTCCAACCAAAGGCCAAAAATATCTATCTTAGTCATACAAGTACATTCAACTCATTGTCAACAAACATTTTTCTAAGTGTCTCAAACAACAATAAGTATATCTTCAAGCATTAATTGATTTCCAACAAAAGGCCACCAACATGAAGCACCTTAATCACAAAGGTCTTCAACAAAAGGCCAACAACATAGATCTCATTTACACAAGAAGATACCCCTTATCTTTTTCAACAAATACATTTTCGAACTTATCAATGGCCAAGTTTTAAATATTATCAAATTTTCAAATAACAATAAGTGCATCTTAAAATATCAATTAATTTCCAACAAAATGCCACCAACATGAAGCACCTTAATCACAAAGGTCTTCAACAAAAGGCCAATCAACATGGATCTCAATTATATAAGAAGATACCCCTTATTGTTTTCCAACAAATACATTTTTTATCTTATCAATAAACAAGTTTGAAATCATTTAATTGTCACGACACATTTTTCTTCTAAACATGCCATCAAACAATTTGATTTAAATACATAATCAAGATTACATATAACCAAGTTGGAAGGAACATACCTAGATGGGCTCAAGTCTAAATACCATGCACAGCAGAATCAGGTCGAAAATAGCCAAATGCTAAGTGCACTAGAGAAAATTCGTGTTTCTTGAGAAAATACTATACAAACATGCAATAATGCTAAGTGCACTAGAGAAAATAAATGTTTCCACGAGAAGAAAAAGCAGTAAACCACTAAAATGTTCCAATAATCAAACTGAACCCATGTTTCTTGCCAATAAGTTAATATAAAACACATAGAGCTTAATATTATCATATCAAGGAAAAGGTGGTTCCTACAAACGAGATGACAAACAAACACATTAATATCATTGGGATGTTGCATATCCCTACCATCACCACATACGACTAGAAAAAGAAGCTCGGTTCCTAAAATACCAGAATATTTGAATAACATCATCATTGGGATCAATTTTACTATCCAAAATAAATCGAACTCAACCAATCCTTAAAGTAACCAACATCACAAAAAGTACAAGACTCACAGAATTCATATGACGAACCCAGAATGGTAGTCAATATCTTTACAAGTAAACAAGCCAAACAAGATCCACATATAAAGAAGCAACTATTAGCTATGTATTCAGTCTCTATTCAACCAATTTTCAAGGACAAAAGGGCAAAGCTATTTCAACCCTTATCAGGACACTCAAATGCCAAAAACCCAAATTGAACTACATAAAAGAAACCAACACCCATATAGATGTAAAGGAGAGATACTGAAAACACACCATCAAACAAATAGTCACAACCAACAAAGGACAATTAGCACTAAAAAACACAGTGATTTCTTTAAAATCTAAGTAATTATTTAATGACCATTTCAAAAACATGCTTGAAGAAATCTTAAGTTATCATATTTGCACCGAAACAACTTAGGATTTTTCAAAGAAAGTGGAGATAAACTAATAAACCATCCTTAATCCAAAAATAGATCGCATAATGTTCTTATAACAACCATGAACTAAGAAACCGAGGAACAACTACGATTAAGATTCATAGCAAAAGAAAGCAAATTTCTACATAAAACGAAGATATGGATAACAAGACTATTGTTAATAGACCAACAAAACGAGAAGATGAGATTTGAGAAATGAAGCAATGCAATGCGAATGAACTAATCTATCGTCTTCTTCAAACTCATTAAGGGCAAGATATGGATCAATAACAAAGGATAATGAAAAAATAATTTTTTTAAAAAAAATGAGAATGTCAAAAACATTATTATTTGATAAACAACAACTAAGTTTTCAAATGTTTCGAACATATCAAACATAGCCACAAATTTACTTTAGTCAAGAATCGTTTGTTAAAACAAAAGTTCAATTTCAAAAACACAAGCATATATACAAGAAAACCATAATCATATATTTGTAAGAAAGTTATATTTTCAAACACATTGTTATATTTCCAAGAAATTCCAAAATTCCGACGAAAACAACGTAATCAATTAAGAACTTCGTTATTTTCCTTCAATTTTCAAAATAAACATACTTTCTAAAGTTACCTTGAACTTTGAAATGTCAAAAACCAAGAACCATAGAATTTTCAAAATTGGTATGTTTCCCAATGTACTCGATTTCTTCAATCCGAGGCTCTTATACCATGTAAATATTTGTCAATGAACGAAGGTTGATATTGCACAAATCAAATCCACCAAATCGCCAAGAGTCAAGTGACATTCAATCACGAATGCCAATCTTCAAGAATAATCAATACGAGAGCGAAAGTACATACAAAACAAGTCAAAAGCAGTGCCAAGACTACATACTTTATTTATGAATTGATGGAGTATTTATAAACAACATGAGGTGTGAAAATAAGCAACAAGAAGGGAGAAGAAGTGAGCTAGTGCTGGCCAGCCAGCACTAGCCGTTGGAGCTCCCAACGATAGTGGCCAGGGCCAGCCCTGGCCCTGCCTCAAGTTGGGGCTGCACGAGCCCTAGTGGCCCGTACCCCTATTACATTAACAATCTATACCTTTCTCTCCCTTCAACTCGTTAGCTAAAGCTAGCTGAAAAATCAGAAAAAAATACATAACAAACACATACCTCTAAAACCAGGCAAAAACCTCTATTTTCTGACAGGTTTTAAGGCTCTCACACTCCTCTCTTTCATCGCAAAGGGTCTCTCGTTCTTCCTCTTGAACTCTTACTCTCAACCATGTGAAGGGAGGACGATTTCATTATCTTCTATGATGATCCTGCGATGGCCATGCTAGGATCTTCATGGCCATCGTGTAGGCCTGGTGCAGGCGGACCTCAAGCAAGACCTTCGGTCAGGTCAGGTCCGCTCAGACCCGATGGAATCCAGATTTCACAATATTCATGTTGAATAGAAACATAAATGGGGTTCAAGGTTCATTATCTTACATCAGAATCAGAAAACTCCCCACTCAATATTATGGTACTTTTCGCTCATCGACTTGATAGACTTCCATGGTGCTTATATCTCATTGATACACACAAGATTGATACCTATAAGTCAATCAGGTTTGGCCATGCTAGAGATGGTTGTGGCTTTACATATTTTTCGCTAAAGGTGGCCTGAAAGTTCTCTAATCTGGATGAGAGAGGCAGCTTCTACTTACGGGCCAAGATTTGGTTACCAGCATGAGCATCCAAAGATCAAATTGATTTCCCAGCATGAGCATCCAAAGAGGTACTAGTGGTTCTATTTTTATTGGGAAGTTGAGGATCAGGCAGACACCTACCAGATAAGCATACCCCAATTTGCTGTACTCGTCACCTTCAGCTTGAAGGTTCATTTCTATCAAATCCTAGCCAGGAGAACCGTGGCGCCTCGACTAGACTAGCAATTTGATTTCAAGACACCAAATTTGTTACAACACTGCATGCAGGAAGCAACACTGGTCTCTGAACTACAAGCTTCAAGCCAAAATTGTTTCCTGTTGAGCAGTCACTCCTCTACGGTCTGTCGAGATCAGCTGATGTTGAGCATACAACAGAGAAAAATCTGTTGTAGAAAATGGAATACTCCAATGCCTCCCTACCCCCGGCGTGTACCATTATAGACACCATTTTAAGCCTTGATCTTAAGGAGTAACCTATTCTCCATCCTTGAGAAGATTTATCTCACAAGCTAGCATTTGAATATGCATCCACGAACCAGCTTCTCAGATAGAAGGCGAAACCGAAACTCTGATGGTCAGACCAAGGAAGACCCCACACAATCCAATTTTGACACAGCACCACCTCTCTTTTTTTGGCATCATGATTGTTACAGCCCATGCTGGCCCATGCCCACTGATTCTCCTGGTTCCTCATGCAGTCGCGTTGCAGACATGCCCTAAAGGTCCTCAACAAGTTAAGTCTATCAGCCTGGATAACAGAGATGATCATTGAGGATTGGGAATGTCAATGACCTGCATTCCTGTGTGAATCTAAATCTGATTAGTCGATTGAGTAAGCAAACAGTATCCAATTTATTTGGATTAAAGTAACCAGTCCATTTTGCATTCGAGTGAACCCAAAACTTCTGTCAAAGCATGAAAGAGCACTACTGATGCTGCCCGAGTCTGAGCCATGTTAGACACAGGAGTAGATTCCAAACAACGAAATAATGACAACTAAAAGTAGATGCAATCAAACTTCCTCCATCAAGTAACCAATGCTGGAAATCTTTTCAAAAGCTTTGCAAGAAGCAGAGGTCAATGTTAGGGCATAATGGCTGAAGGCCTGATTATAAAGAAGAATGAACTTACCCTCTAATTTCTATGTAAACAAGGAACTACAAAATTGTAATCAGTGGCTCATTTTCATGAGTTGTGGCCACATGATGCGAGGGTCCACCCATTGATAATCTATAAATCCCCGCATATATTTAAGAGTCATATTGCCATTATTCAATCCACTTCATCGCATCAGTCGCACTGAGATCGTCACCTCACCTGGCAGGGCACTCGATACATAAGATGTGGGTTGTGAGTTCGACTGCCTTAGTGTGCATTCCTAACTTCAAGATCAGTAATTTAAGGGTGTTAAAATGGAGAGGTTGTTGTATAGCGCCCGCCATAGTTATGCCCCCGTCAACCCGGATTTATTTAAATAGACTAGTATAATTCACATCCTACACGACTCTGAGGTCGGCGGGTGCACCATCTTCTCAAACAAAACCGACTGCCTAAACATTCATCCCATGGGGGAAGAAGACATGAGTGGTGCGCGGGGCCAATAACCTTAGGGGCGCAATCCTGTAAGCTCAAGAAGTTGGTTCCCAAATAGTTGTTGAATTGCACCAAGAGCGTTGGCTCAACATCAGGGCGCTCTAGAACCATATCTGCTGGTGAGGAGTTCAACTCCCAGAGGGTGCGTGCGTGTGTGTGTGTGTGTTAGGCTTCAGCCTCCTCTTGTAACCAAAAAACGGAACAGTTGTTGAATTCAAAATGATTAAGTTGCAAGGTGGACACTGATAAAATGAGTACGATAAATAGAATTAAAAATTATTGTAAGTGAACTTTTGGAGATCAGTAAATAGAGTAACTTTTGTATATCAAAGCAACAAGGTAAATGTAGGTCATGAGTTCACGACCGGGGCGTAAATCTGGCTTCACCCTCACCATTGTACCAATGGAAAACCAATGTCTTCCTTCATGGTTGATTGGCATTTTAATGGAAATACCATAACAAGGTAGAATATAATACAATTAGTTTGTTGGCTTTGCATTAAAGAGTAGAGGAAAAGGAAGATCATATAATAATTCCACTGCACATAAGGACACTGCCTTAATTTGTCGGTTGTCATACTTGAATCCAATTTCAACAATGAATAACTTGACAATTTAGAAAATGTTACACACACACACACAGGCAAAAAATGTCACGGTAGCAATCTAATTAAATTAATGGTGCATTAAGCGTGCCAGCATTTTCTAGAAAAGCACAAATGCATTTATGAGTGACTCGACATTGTAGTCGACTAACCAATAAGGATATGTTATTGCAAGGTAATGATGCGTATCTTATGAGCCTCTTTCTGTCAGGACTTGGACTCAGCAACGACAGATATCAACAAACTTCATATCACATAAACGTGAATCCAATCTAAAAGAACCAACAAGAGCATGACTTTCCGACAGTAGATAAGGTATGATTTCAGTTTCATAGTTCTTGTCGTTCAGAAAAGTGTGTGTGTGAGAGAGAGAGAGAACCTTCTGTCTTGTGATAAGAAGATACAGACCGGATATTCTACTGCAATTGTCTTTCAGTTTCACTAGAGTAAGCCAGCTAAGTAAAATGAGTGCTTGGTGAAAAAGAAAAAGCAAAAGAAGCAGCAACAAATAAATAACTTATCATTTGATATTGTATATACTAACAAAACACTGACGTCTTGAAACTAACAGAACCAAAAAGTAGCAGTAATACGAATATGTTTATTTAAGTGCTAATAATCTAAAAATGATGGCATATCAAGATGTGGCTCGGGTGAGGCAGTGCAAGAAATTAGATGGTGAATACTTGAATGTAGGCAAAGGAATTATTCAAAAGTACTGGAAAGAAACCATACTCTTGGAGTCAACTGTAAGTATGATACAGGATCAAGCAAAATCGAGACTAAGACTATGTATAGCCAACCCCACTTAGTGCCAGAGAAGGCTTGGTTTTGGTTTTGGTTTTGGTTTTGGTGGTGTCGGTGTGAGGAAAGTACATAAAATATTAGTAAATGATTGAAAACCTAACACAAAGTTTAGGGTGGCAAGGCAAGAGAGTTATTTTTGTGCAACCCAACTTTTAAAGGACCTTATTTCCACAAGAGAGTAAAAGGAAACCATTAGAGGCAAAATATTACACCACTGTAGCTTTATATGTAACGATGTGCAACTAGTATAATTTAACAAATGGAGATACCGACATCACTCAATGATATTCTTAGTCACAGGGAGGGCAATAACATTATCTAGAATCGTATATGACATGAATGAAAGCAATATAAATCCATCAAACTTGCTTCTCTGTGGGTCCTCAAGATTCACCAAGGACATCGGTTTCAAACTAAATGAGGTCCTGCACTTCGAAAGCAAAATGTTTCCGCCCTAAAATAAAAAATAGAGCAGTTTGCCTCTTCTTCAGACCCGTATTCGGTTACATGAGGTTCTCCATCTCAGATCTTTTGTGTACGCAAAAGCTTCCCTCAATTGTAGGGACGAAGCTTGATTGTTGTTTTTCAGATCCATCTAGCAAGGATCACATGGTTAACTGCAACCAGGCCAGTCTTTCCCTTCAATAATTGGGCTTTTCATATTTCCATGAACATAAACTCTAGGTTCCATCAACTGCCCACCAGAATAGAGCCATAAGAATCCAAAGTGAAAAATGTCCATGAGTTTGGAGATTAGCATGACTCATTGGAAAATATTGCTGAATCATAAACTCCAGCAAGATGTATTGGTGATTTTGGCATTGCACCAGGTACATCAAGCGTGCCTAGTCATTTTTACTCTAGATAGTGTCCATTGGAAATCACAATTTGACATAAGAGAATGCCACAGAACCTTGGTCTTACCAGCTCAATTGGTGGGAATGAGGACTGGAGACGCAACCTCGAGAATCCTTTCACAGCAAATAAACACTTGAACCCAGGAATGCTGGAATGCTCACTGTGTTATAAGGAAGGTTAGATAGATGAAGAAAAAAGATGCATTAAGGATGTAATAATATAGTTACTGATTCTTTCTTCCTCTTCTTTTATATTGTAGCTAAGCTTCTAGGGATCCTTTCTCAGCATACTCCATCTGAACCAACTTTTCATCCCATAGGAAGTTTCACACACAAAAAAGAAAAGAATGCTCAAAATTTCGTGATGGTACAGCTCAACTTACTTTAGAAGAAAGGTGAAGTTTCTATTACGAAAATCCTCTACCTTAATGCCCTCTTCTTTTGAATAACTGCATTAAACACAAATCCGAACAAATAGGCCAAACTACATAACAACATTACAGAAAAAAGAGGACCACATTAGCAGCCAAAAAGACATTATCATACAAAACTATTTGACACCTATATCAGTGAGGATTAACAGAAAGGCTCAACGATAAAACTGGTGGTGCCACAGTGTAGCTAGATAACAATTGCACCAATCTAGACATCGGTATAGGTACACTTTTAAAAGCAGGGGTGCTCGGGTCTTGAAAACTTGTAACTAAGCTAAGACCTGGAGCATCCATGCAGCTCTTCCAGCTATACTTCACCACTTATGCTTTTCATGCAAGAAAAGAAAGCAGCATACATATTTGAAAGATATAACTCCACACGCCTCACTGCAGACCATATTATCACAGAATTACTTCCTTTGCTTATTATCATGCTAAAATATGTAATATACACATGCATATATAAACAGACGAGCATCTGTGTTCAAGTGTCTAACTTTTCAAGACTGACAGTTTCCAACACCTAGTACCTATTTGCCACTCCGTACCTCTAACATTTCCTCTTCAAGATCCTCAAAAGTGCAACAGCTTAATCATAAGGGAGAGGCACAGCAAAAAAAGAAGAAAGTGTTGAAAAGAAAAACAGGAGAAAATAAGAACAAATGGAAAAAAATGCTGCCCAAAGTCATGATGCAAGGAAGAGCGAGACTGGTGATGGCCCTAACCTTGTCCTTCTGCAGGAAACAACTATTTTGTTGACTGGAATTTGTGCTTCTTTAGTGGTAACACAGCCATATTACAATCAAATGGTCCTCACACAGAAGGAAAACAGAAAACATAACTCAAAAAATTGTATAGATAGAAAAGGACCAAAGAAAGAAGAAAACATAAAGAGCACCACGAAATGCCCATATCTTGGAGACTACACCAGGGCCTTCCAAATTCTCTTAAGTACCATTCTCAAAATAATGAAGAACATTGAGCAACAAGAGAAAGTGAAGAAAAGAAAAGATGCTGGACTCCTAATACATTCAAGGTACATAACAAATGATAATTTTGATAGTTTTTCACATTATCAGAAACAAAATTATACAAGGTAAAACAATAATTACAGAAAGAATGTCAAAGCGAGGTTTCCAAAGGCACAGAAGGCAATGTCAAACAAGTTATAGAAAAACAGAGCTTGAGATATAACGAGGAGCAAAATTTTCAGGTTAAAAAATTCTAAACTTAAAGTCATTCTTTTGGCATAACAGGTAATAGGTAATAATAAATGTGAATAATATTTTCCAATGACATCATTGGTCTCCAATTTGCAGAATCAAATGTTAGTGCAAATTGATATCATTATACAGATAAGGAACTGGTACACATTAATAACAAAGCTTGAATGGATTTTCTTCAAGGAACTCCGACTAAAATTTAGTCAATCAAATTTAACAATAACTCCACAGAAGTTTCGTTATCATTTATATATTTTCTTTTTTCATCATTTTTGTCTACAAGTTAAATTTTTCAATTTGTAGGTTAGCAACAAAGCTCAATGGCCATATCAAATTTAACAATAACAGTCCTTGGTACAAAATCATTAATTGGTGAAGTTATCCTTTTTCTAATTGCCTCCACCAATTCAAAAGTTTGAAGATAGATCTGGCATTTTCCTTATTACTTCCAATCTGCTTAATTGAGAATTCTAACTAGCACTTTAAGCTAAGGAAAACTTCAAAGTCAACCCATTTGCACCATGACCTTCTGGAATGTTTGAACCTTTCAATAACCGCTACAACTTTGCATGGTTCAGTAGAAGCACAGCCTTATTTAAGTAAGACATGGACTACTTGCCTACCAAGGTGGCTTAAACAACTGAAGGGATTAGATCAAAACGAGCTCACTACCAACCTTTAAAGACTAACTATAGTAGTGATGTCAACCAGTGTTGTCTGACGCATATTATATCCCGTATCGCTGGGCTCCACGATACGGGCGTATCATATCTCCCGTATCGTACTTTAATATTAAAATAATGCAAAATTAATTAAAAAAAAATAGTAAAAAACCCAAAAAAACAAGAAAAATCTGAAAAAATCGGGTAATTGCTTTAAATTCATATAATGCAAAGTTTAATACAGATTGAGCATTCAACATTGAACAATTACATCCAAATTTACATATTTTGAATCAAAAAAATGAAATACATTTACATTTTACAAATTATAATCAGGATCATCAACTAAATAATCTTCATCTTCTCCTTGCTTAAGATCCTCATCATCAGCAGCAGCAGCAACACCTTCTGCCTACTACAACTAAGCCTTTTCCCATATTAGATGGGGTCAGCTACATGGATTCTTTGTTTTTTTTTTGGTAGAATTCATGTTAAGTCCGACAAAGTTTTACGCTGGCTGTCAGAAGCCTAACACAACCCTCCTCCTTTTTTCGGGCTTGGGACCGGCCATGCAAGGGTGATTCCTTACATAGAAATCAAATTATTCATCTCCTTGATACTGTTGTTGCGCTCCTTCCAAATTAATCCATGCAATGTCTTCTTCAGTTAGGAGAGCATTTTCTTCACTATCATCTATAATCCAATCTTCTAATATATCAAAATTATCCAAACTTATTAAATAAAATTGGCTTTCTTGTCTATTTACTTTTTTTAATTGCCTACAACAAACAAAGATAAACAATTAGTAAATAATATGAACAAGTTAAGTCAAACAATTTATTAAATTGAACATCTAAGTAATGCAACATTACCTTTCACGAAAACACATGTTACAACGAATAAAAACTAAATCATTTAGTCTCTTATGTTCCAACCTGTTGCGCTTCTTTGTATGGATGTGTTCAAAGACACTCCAATTCCTTTCACAACCCATTGCACTAGAGATTTGGCTGAGGACTCTTACTGCAAAATCTCTAAGATTCAGACAATCAGTTTCAAACCTGTTCCACCAAACATCTGTAGAAAAAGACAAGCATTAGAGACATAATCCACAGTAATATAATATGAAACTTAAATACGAAGAGAAACAATTTACCTGAACCCATCGTAGTGCGGTTGCGAATTGCTACAGGCAAACCCATCAAGTGAAGAGCATTATCATAAATCTCCATCTCTCGATGTATAGCATCTACTATGCTTTCATCAGGGACTAATCTATCAATACAATCAATGATGCCTCGATTAACCTCACCGTCCCTTTTGAAGGTTGCTGAGTACCTGAATAATGGGTTTAGATAATATGTTGCAGCATGAATAGGCTGATGCAATTGTTTATTCCATCTATTATCAATTATTTTTCACACGGGCACATAATCTCTTTTTTTTCCATTAAAATTATTTCTGATGGCTTCTTTTGCTCTATCCATGGCTTCATAAAGGTAGCCCATAGATGGTTTCTCCTCGCTATCAGCCAATCTCAAAACCTTTCCTAAAGGACATGTAATCCTCAACAGTCTAACACATTCATTCTAAAATGTACTCCTGAAGACTGTCTCAGAAATCTCATTCAACTTTATATTTCTTCTGTTTTGAGGCAACTCTGCAAATTGTTGCCACTCATCTGAGAAGAACATTCTCTTCAATGCTTGCTTCTGTCTCACAATACTCTGTACAGATAAGAAGTTTGTTGCAAACCGAGTTACAATTGTTTGAAGAAGTTCTGCACCTTCTATATATCTCCTCATCATACACAAAACAAATGCATGGCTGTAAATGAATTTTATAATATCTTGGCAGCTTTTATTTCATCCATCTCACCAATGTCCTCAAGGATGAGATCTAAACAGTGGGTTGCACATGGTGTCCAGTGGAAAGTCCCATAAATATCAGCTAACTCCTTCCCAGTTGCTTTGTAGTTAGTTGCATTATCTGTAATCAATTGAACTACATTCTCTAGCCCAACCTCTTGTATAACCTTATCAAATTCTTGTCGTAGAATATCTGCAGTGTGTCTCTCCTCTGACATATCCAAAGATCTCAAAAACATAAGTCCTTTAGGACAGTAGACAAGAAAGTATAGCATGGTCCTTTCTCGCCTATCTGTCCATCCATCTGCCATGATAGTGCAACCTGTCTCCTTCCATGACTCTCTCAATGTCGAAGAATATTCTTGCACTTCAATGACGGTCATATCTAAGATCTTTTCTCTCAACTTCTGATAGGAGGGCATCTTGTATCCTGGACCAATGTTAGCAATTGCATCTGCCATTGCTTGAAAATGAAAACTGTTTGTTGTATTGAATGGAATGCATGCATCATAAAACCATCTGCCGATTGCAAGGTCTGCCTGATCATGTAACTGTTCTCAAGTCATAGCAGCACGAATTCAAGTTGAGCACCAGGTATAGTAGTAGGAGGAAAAAATGAATGTATGCTAGAAGCTCTTCCTCTACTCCTTCCGGAACTTCCTCTTCTACAACCTCTAAAGTCTTCAGCAACCCTCTTTCCCCTGCTAGGTGCTCGTGAACTACTACTACCAATCTCTGTTGTAGCATCTGAAGGCAAACTATCAGTGAATCCAAATCCAATAGCATCATCATCTTCTTCAAACATCTCCAAATCATCCTTTTGTTGTCTCCTTTCGTGTATACTCTCAATCATCTGCAGACATTGTCATTTAATAACTTCTGGCAAACTTCTAACATTGCCTGTGCATGAAGCAACTTCTTTCCTAGTACCTGCTAGGTGGTGTTTCAACCTTTAAATTCCACCACTAACCACCCTCTCACCAAATAAACATCTGATCTTTAATCTATAACCCTCAACTGGTGTACTCCACTACCATGCCGGATCATCAGAACAAGAATGGGAGTCGCTAACACCCCTTCCTGCCATCTCAATTGAGTACTTTAATTTAATAAAAAACTTGAAAATAAAAGCACTTCATAAATCCCCAATCGTCAAATAACACTCAAATAGAGTGCCTCCCACTTCATGAATGTAATAAAAATCATATCCACACACTTAATAACTTCATATTTTGTCATTCAAAAAAATAAAAATACAAATAAACAAAATAAACAATAAATAAAAAGAAAAAAAATGAAGAAAAATATTAAAAATATACCTAAATCCGATATAGGAGGCTTGCACGGACAACGTAGAGCACATTTTTGGAGCCTTGAACACTAAGGAGGCGAAGAACGGTTCTTAGGAAGCTTGGAGAGATCTGAAGAGAGAGAGGAAACTCGCAAAAAACGCAGGTTTCGGTTCGGCCAGGGACCCTTTATAAGGATCCCTGGCCGTATCGCACGATACGGTGTGATAACTTATTTTACGATACACTAGCCTGTATCGTATCGTGGGCCACGATACGATACGTATCGCACACGGTGCGATACGGATAACACTGATGCCAACAAGCAACCACCATTGTTGCAAGCCAAAACCCAACATCCATAAAAGCATACCAGTAAGACCATCTTATTTCCTACAACAATCACATAATGTATATGATTCAGGAAATTATCTATTCTCCTGAGTAGCTGTTCAAAGAGCAACATCATGAGAGAAGAAATGAACCTCTACAAGTAAGCTACTGCAGGTTCCGCAATCCCAACATGAATTAATGCAAGACTAAATGTCCAAAAGGAGGAATTGGAAACCAAGAGCAACACATAGATCTTATGGTCTTGAAGAAAAACTGCAAATGTTAAAAGCATGCAATAAAGTATTTTGATGAACATTAAGAAATAGTAAGACAGCAAGCACCACAAGAATAGAAAGTTGGGTGCTCAAAAGTTCTCCAAGTTCCATTTTTTATCTATGAACATTTTGTCAACAAAGATTTTGATGAAAATGCTTGAATAGTTCCAAGGGAAGGAAAAGCTTAGATGGTAACTGATGCTAGGAACCTATATCAGTAGCCTCAAGGGCAGTTTAAAATTAAGGAGATCACACTAGAAATGAACTTTCCACAAAAAAGAGAAAACAACCAGAAAGCAAAGGATATACCTCCATGGCATTTTGTTCTCACAAAAGCGGGAAATTCCATTCATTGCTGCAAATGTGTCGATATGAACAAAGTGATCCACCATGCCTGTAGAGTCATCATGTGCTGCAACAGACACAAACATAATCTGCTGAATCACATATTAAGGTAAAAAGGGCAAAGGAACCAGCTGTATGAACCCAAATAAAGGAGAATAAACCCATTTAAGTAGGAATATGGTAAAGTAATGCAGATTTGCATGACAGGATTTTATGTTCTCATCGCCAAAAGAGAAAATACACCAGACCATGGAGTGAGTGCTTCTTCAGGGAGAAGCTAAAGCTACCTTTGTTCTCCTTTCTGTCTACAAGACTTCCCCGACAAGAGCCTCAAGGCTCAAAGCACTCCACTAAAAACTATTAGAAAGATAGTAAGAAAGCATTGGCACAGCAAGAGAAAATGAAGTGCCAACACACTCAAAAAGCAAGCGAGCAAACCCCTCACAGAGCAAGAGAAGCTAGTATTGTGCTTGTTGCTAATGACATGGGCTTTGCTCGTAGTGGTTGCAGAAAAGAACCTCAGCCTGCTCCATGTCCAAAAGCTAACCCTATTTGAGACGGCCTACCCTAAAAGGTTTCACATGACGCATATATGATATTTTAGGAAACTGAGAAATTCTCAAACTCAGTTTTGTGAAACTTCGGGAAGGGAGGAGCCACTTGTGACCTTGTAGGGCATCAAATAATTTGACTCTCAGAGGTGAATAAGGAACTAAGAGCTGGGGAAACACTTTCTCAGTCACAAATAGGTATCAGAACTCCATCCCCTCCATGAAGATGGGTTTTCCCCAAAAAAAAACCTTTCAGGGACTATTAAGAAAGAGGAATGATGACAGCAAACTAGAATTAAAACTCCATCATATTTCACCACTTATACAAAATCAAACAATATATATTTGGGCATATTAGATGCATTCAGCAGAAAAACTTAGCAGCAATGTATTAACCACAGCAAACCAGTTAAGAAAACATGTGAGAAAAGAGTCACATGACAATCCCCCTAGGAGCTGAGCCACCTCAGCATGTGAAGATACAATCACAAGAAGAAAGATATATTTGAGTGCAACATTCCTACTTGTCTTAAAAAAAAATTAGATATGGAGGACCTTGGGTGAAAAACCTCCTTCCCCCCTCCCTCTCCGTGTGTGTGGAGGCAGCATGTATGTGCATTTGGAAACAACTTAAATGCATGACATGCTAAAACAAAAGAGAAAAGGACTTGTCTGATCAGATTTTTAAAACATGATTTTCTTTCGTTACAAACTCCGCCCATGTAAGGGATCACCCTTGCATGGCCAGTCCAAAGCCCGGATAAAGGAGGAGGGTTGTGTTAGGCTTAGTTGTAGTAGATTTTCTTTCAATACATAAATAGCAGATCTGCAAACATGTCCCACTAACACATGTAATATTCTTAGTTGAAAAACAGCAGGAAATGATGCTTACCTAATTGGTGTAAGGCCTTCAGGGCACAACCCGCAGGATAGTTTGAATATGAAGCCAGACATGTTATAATGGAAATACCTAGACTGTTCATTTATGAAATATAAGTATAAACTGGAAGAGTAAAAGCAATTACAAAATCATGTTTTTCAATGGGAAATCCAACCTGACCAGAAGAGATCCAACTAATATTAGGTAAAGCCATTTCCACATGATCTTCCCTCTATTGATGTAGCTGCCGAAATCAAATACTAAAACTGCTTTACAAACTCATGATTAACAAATAAATAGAACTTGAAAATTATTGAGAAAGATGCATATTCACATAAGTTTGAGGGGCTGGTGTGAGGTGGACGTTTAATTTATTAGGAACACCCAGGATCGGGAGTTAGAAGACTTTTTTTCGTTATTTGAGGCATTGTATAGGTGAATCACAAAGGAGATTGTAAGTTGGATAAGCCATTTTGGTGGGGGCTTTAAGGTAAATCAGTTTTACCGTAGCTGTCGGAGCAAAGATATTGAGGCCACTCAGACGCTGCTGTAGAAGGTCATCATGAAATCTAGAATTCCACCTCGAGTTTCTTTCTTCATGTGGGAAGCAGCATGGGGCAAAGTTCTTTGCTTTTATAATCTCCAAAGAAGAGGTTTGCCTCTCATGAATCGATGCTCTATATATAAGCATGAACTAGAATGGGTGGATCACTTACTTCTATTAAAAAGATGGTTAACAAAACATATTCAAGATGAAGTACCTTGGTGTACGTTATTTGCAGATGACATTGTCTTAGTGGATGAGTCTAAGGAAAAAGTTAATATGAAATTGGAACTATGGAGAGAAACGTAAGAAAGTAAAGGCTTCCGACTTTATAGAACAAAGACAAAATATATGGAATGTAAGTTTGATCATTTGGATACTTGAGAAGACAGAAATTAAGATTGACACACATTGCAATACTCACAAGGAAAGTTTTAAATACCTAGAGTCAATTTTTTAAAGTGATGAAAAAATTGATGGAGATATTACGCATAGAATTAATGACGGTTGGTTAAAATGGAGAGAGACATCGGGTATTCTATGTGATAAGAAGATACTATTAAAGTTAAAAGATAAATATTATAGAACATCAGTTAGACCTGCTATGTTTTATGGTTATGAGAAATGAAGATCGTACCAGGAAGATGTTAGATGGATGAGTGGTCATACCAGAAAAGACCGTCTGAGTGTTGGGAGTAGAAATGAAGATCATACCAGGAAGATGTTAGATGGATGAGCGGTCATACCAGGAAAGAATGTATCGATAATGAGGTTATTAGAAACAAATTGGGAGTAGGACCAATAGAGTATAAAATGAGAGAAAATCATTTAAGATAGTTTGGACATGTAGAAAGACGACCTAAGGAAGCTCTCGTAAGAAGATATGAAAAACTAGATTGTGAAAATGTTAAAGAGGAAGAAGACGACCACAAAAGTTGAAAAGAAACAATAAAGAATTATCTAGTTTATATTGAGTTAATTGCTAGCACAAACACATGATAGGGTCATGTGGAAACAAAGAATCCATGTAGCCGACCCATCTAGTATGGGAAAAGGCTTAGTTGTTGTATTAAAAAGATGCATATTCAATACTAGCAGTACATATGAAACAGAAAGTAATTCAAAGAAAATTATATCAGGATTCTCATAATATATTGCTGAACTTAACAACTAATGCAAATCAGACATAAACTAACAAGATAACAATCACCTCACGCTCCTCCTGACACTCTTTTGCATATAAAAATGGACTGAATCAATTAAACTAATATATATAGATACTATATCATGAGTGAAACTCTGCCCATGTAAGGGATCACCCTTGCATGGCCGGTCCCAAGCCCGGATAAAGGAGGAGGGTTGCATTAGGCTTCCGACAGCCAGCGTAAAACTTTATCGGACTTATCTCTATAAATTATGATAGGGCTTTCTGGAAACAAAGAATCCATGGAGTCGACCCTATCTAGTATGGAAAAAGGCTTAATTGTAGTTGTAGTTGTAGTTGTAGTAGTTGTAGTTGTATATCATGAGTGCAAAGCAAGTTAATATATGCATAACTGAGGCCAATTCCAAATTCCGAAGGAAAGATGGGCACTCCTGTAATTTCGTATGCTTTTTGTTCTGTGTTTCATTCTTGGCTTTCTGTATATGTATTTACACACACACACACACACACACACACACACACACACACACACATATATATATATATATGCACTCTGATAAAATTGGAGCTTAGAACAATTTTTTGAAAAATTACTGCACATGTGCTCAAAATGTTCAAAGACATAAATCAACTACTTACACATTTTTGCGGATGGGATTGTGAATTTTATAAGCAAAAAGAAGCGGCCATCATTGCTAAATCCTTACAAAGTCTATCTAACCAAAAGAAAATAAAGTAGAAATAGTTGATTTGAAAGATCTTCGGGACAGGAGTCATATCCAGATGAATAGACTACTCAATTTTTTTCTCATGTGGAATTGGATTTTATAAGCAAAATAAAGAAAGCCACTGATTTTAAATCCTTACAAAATCAAATCTACCTATACAAAAAATTGAAGTATAGATAGCTGAGTTGAAGGACTTTTGGCACGGGAATTACTTCTGGAAGCTATTTTTCACCCAAAAAAAACTCAAAGCTACGGTTTATCAATAAAGTGCATTACCATTTATGAGCACAAAATCATTTTCCATCGTATGTGATAAGCCGGTTTATATCTCTATCCCCCAGATGTTTTAAAAGTTAACACAACCATGTACGAATTTGGATTTCAGCTATGTGACTTGACTCTACAACCCATGCCTGTTGGGCCTTTTGTTGATAGAAGTATTTTGGGTTATCCTAAGCACCCAGATAGCATATACCTCAAAAGGAAAAGCTCCTTACCAATATAAGCTCAAGTACTTATTGTGAATAAAATTATCACAGCTACATGTCAAGAGTACATGATACGTACAAGCAACAACAAGAGCAATCAACTGAATAAGATGTACAAACTCCACACACGTCTTTACAACTAGAATGGAGAATATGTCTACATTAACAAGTATAAAAGAACAGTACTTAAGGAAGTGTAACTCTTAACATACATCCTGCTGGCTGCAACAGCTGCAGAGAGATTGAACATAGGAACTGATGCAATAATGAATCGAAGCTCCTGTCACATAAAAATTAGAGATGGGCTCATGAAGCACATGCGTAAGATAATAGTTTACAACCAACTTGTTCATAAAACATTTTAGATCTGAGCAAAGAAAACCTTGTGTGGAAGCTTTGAGTAAAGCAGGACAAATGAGAAGACCGGGAGGCCATATCTTAACAACCTTTGGTCAATCAGCATCCCTACCTGAAGGAAACCACAAGAATAGATAGTGTTTGTTAAAATATATGTATTTATATGGGTATTTTAGTGTATTTTTCTCGTTATGAAAATGTAAAAAATGTAATCAAGCACCAGGTCCACCCAACGGTAACGTTACTAGCAGTTGGGCTCTACCCAGCAGTCATGAGCTGAATGCTGCTGGCTGCTCACTATTTACCTCACTCCTCTCTCTTCTCTCCACTCTATAAATACTCACCTTATATTCAATAAAGGTAAGCCTTCTTCGCCAATTTATATGCATTCTTTTGAGTGTATTTGCTACTGTTAAGTGAATTTGTTATTATTCTAGCCTTTTGCCGCTAAGCGGGACGCCCCAACGAAATGCTCATAATTTGTTTAATCCATGGTATAAAAATCCGATAAAGTTTTACACTGGCTGTCGAAAGCCTACCGCAACCTTCCTCCTTTATCCGGGATTGGGACCGGCAATGCAAGGGTGATCACTTGGAACTTATTCAGAAAAATCAATTTTATTTTGTTGTGATAACCAATAAAGAGGTAGAGGACGACCACAAAAGTGTTGGAAAGAAACAATAAAGAATTATCTAGCTTATTGTGAGTTAACTGCTACCATGGCACATGATAGGGCTCTGTGGAAACAAAGAATTCATGTAGCTGATCCCGTCTAGTACGGGAAAAGGCTTAGTTGTTGTTGTTGTTCTTATGATAACCAAGCAGCAATACAAATAGCTATTAATCCCGTGTATCATAAAATAACCAAGCACATCAAAATTGACTAATACTTTATAAGAGATATAGTAAAGTCAAGAGTTATACAAATGATATATGTAAAATCAAAAGACCACTATGGAGATTTCTTAACCAAAGCGCTAGGGAAAGGAAGACTAGAAAAGCTTCTCAACAAGTTGAGCACTCATAGTATCTTTGTCTCAACTTGAGAGGGAGTGTTGAAGAATAATCACGATTTATATAGCATTTGTGTTTAGTTCTGTATTTTGTTTATGATTGATTTTCTATTGTCTAGTCTGAATTAGATTTACTTATTAGGGGTATATATGTCTTTCAAGTTAGAATGGTGTATAATACTAATGGAATGTTGCCCATTAGGTTAAAAGAAATAAACGAGATTAGAGAGTGCAGCCATTGGACCAAGGAAGGTCGACTATTGCCTCCTCGTCTCCTTCAATCCCTTATGTTAGATTATATTTTTCTTTATTTATCAACATATTCACGCTATGAATAAGGAATTAGATGCCTTACATAGAGTACAAACATGAAAAATTATAACACCTTCCGAAACCAAGAAACCAATAGGGTGTAGATGGATATACAAAATCAAGACCAATGGTGATGGTACCCTAGAACTATATAAAGTTAGGCTAGTAACCAAAGGATACTCACAAGAATATGGTATTGACTACAAAAAGACCCTTGCTCCAGTAGCCAGAATGACAATTATTAGGACTCTTATTGCTCTTAGTGTAATTATGACATAATGGTTTCACTACCTGTTATACAGACAATGTTTTGTTTTCAAAGTGATTTGTTGTAGGTATTGTTATTCTCTTACTATATGCAGATGATATGATCATTATATGGAGTCATGTCCTTGAGATACAAAATATCAAACGAGACCTTGGTAGGGAGTTTGAAATGAATCATCTTAGACATCTATGGTACTTTTTGAATATTAAGGTAACAAGAAATGATAGAGGTTTCTTTGTATCTCAAAGTAAATTTGTTAATGATATTATTGTTAGATATGGCCTAAAAGATACAAGGCAGTTGAGACACCTGAGGTGATTAACCAAGAGATGAGACTTAGAGATGGTGAACCACTCAGATATCTTGCTTCTTACATATAGATGGTCGGATTATTAACATACATGACCATCACTCATGCTATGCATAGTATAAGTCAATTTCATCATGCACCTACCTCTGTAGGTATGGGTGTTATCATGCGGATCATATTATATGCCCAACATACTACTAAAAAGAGAGTATTATTATCATCTTCCTCAATTAATTGCATATATTGATGCCGATTGGGGTGGTGATGTTAATGACAAACACTCTACAATATACTATTGCATCTTTCTTTGAGACTCATTTATCTTATGGAAATGCAAAAAACAACAAAAGGTGTCGCTCTCATCTACTGAAGTACAATACATCGCAAAGGTCAACACAACCACAGAATTCACCTAGCTAAAAAGACTTCTTCAATATCTTGGAGTTTCACTTTAAGTTACTCCTATCATATATTATGACAACAAAAGTGTTATGTATATAACCTAACAACAAAACACATCAAGATGGATTGTCACTACATTCGAGAATAACATCTACAAGCACACTTGGCACTATATTTTGTGCGGTCAGAGTATCAACTTGCTGATGTCTTCACCACATCACTATCAGCCCTGCACTTTCAATTCGTAATTAGCAAATTTTCAGTGATGATACCAACAATTTGGGGGTGTTAAAATACATGCATTGATATGGATATTTTACTATATTTTTTTGTTATGAAAGTATAAATACATGTAATCAAGCACCAAAACAACCCAACCGTAACCTTACTAGCCGTTGGGCTGCACCTAAAGGCTATCTTCAGAAGTCAGCATTATTGAGCTGCTGGTTGCCCACTATTTACCTCACTCCTCTCTTCTCTCTCCTCTATAAATACTCACCTTATATTGAATAAATGTAAGCCTTGTTGCCCAATTTATATACATTCTTTTGAATGTATTTGCTATTGTTAAGTGCATTTGCTATTATTCCAGCCTTTAAGGCTTTTTATAGTCATCTTTTGGTGACTCACAATTGTCATATACGTGTATTGGATATCCATTGCTCCATTCAACACGTTGAAGTATCATATTCATTACAGTTTTATGCACACAAGTAAGCAATAAGGTAATATAATTTCAACTTCTTCCTTATATAAAAACAGAGTGTTTGCATATAAGGAGCTTTCTAGCGCACAAAGGTCAAGTAAGTATTTACTAGATGTTTACTCTAACGCATGATAGGAAAATCACACAGCTCACAACAGACACAGAAAGGCTCTCGGTAAACAGGAAGGATTTGGGTAGTAACACCATCATTCAAGTTTAAGATATATGAGAAGTAGAAATATGCCAAGGAATAGTGAAAAAAAGGAGAAATTATATGTTGAAAGGAGTTGGAAAATTATCAATAGCAGAACCTTACCAAGCATAGGGGATATGCAGCAAGCAGGGATCGTGGCAGAGCTGAAGTGAAATACCAGTGGAATGCATGAGTCTGGATGACAGTCCATGTCAAAGAAGAACAAAGCTCCAATTGGCCACAAGGAAGTTGCCTTGTGCCAATTGAGTAGCGGTAGCAGTATAACAGCTATGAAAAACAAGAACAGTTACAAACTTACAAGCTCTAACACCAAAGTTTTTTAACATATATACTGCTGAAACTCCTCTTAAAATTGAAACATCTCAAGAAAGAAAACTTAGGTGAAAGATACAACAAAACCCTTGCTATGTTTACAATAGGAAAATCACATATCTATGAAGGAGTATATGGTGCATGTGTGTGTGTGAGAGAGAGAGAGAGAGAGAGAACCAACTCAATTAGCCAGTGGATAGATAACAACAAAAGTTACCATAGAATTAGCATAATACAAAGTGAATATATTCTAAGCCTAAGAACCTAAGCAAGAAATCCAACAAAGTTTTTCTCCACATGTTGCATCCTTACATGAAATGTGCTCTTGTTTTTCATGTGGGTGGCACTTGTTTGGTAACACTACATCATTAGAGTCCTTAGCAAAGCAATGACCATGTTTTCTAGGATCCCTCTAGCCAAATTTCACTCTACTACCGAGGAAACCATCACAAAGTAATTGATTTTGGTTAACAAGAATGGCATCTACTAATTCTTGAACTTCCATTAAATGAATGAGCTTCTTAAAAAATAATAATCTGGTAGTGGAGTGTCGATCATTGACATTTGAGCCTGGCTAGCACCAGCATATGTAGTCAAGATTAAATAAGATAACCATGGGGGTCGACTCTGTCTTATGTATCTCATGGTCCTCGCAACAATACTTGTGACTTGTAGCTGGAGAATCTTCAAACTGATAATCGTGTGAACTGTATCGCAATACCTAGTTGGGAGATGGCAAGATATGTCAGCTCCAATCATTTGGCAGTATGATGTAAGATCCACTCGCATGCTCCAGCATCCATATTAACTTTTATTAAAAATGTAATACTCATTCTATAACAACAACTACTACTACAACAACAACTAAGCCTTTTCCCATACTAGATGGGGTAATACTCATTCTATAATGACGTAAAATGTAATATGCAATTTTATTTTCTTTCTTTTTTTATTTTCATGTAAATGGGACAGCTGCAGGCTCTCCACAGCTAGTTGCTAGATGTTTGGAGCAAGGCTGCTCCCTCTCCGTTTTGTTCCCTGCCCTGTATAAAGAGGGCTTATTCTTGTATGTTTACATGATTGATGTTCAAGCATCTATATAAAAAGAGTTCAGTTTTTCCTTTCTATTCTTGGGGCATTTCATTAACGCTATCTTGGCAATATCGAACTCTCTGCTCTTGGTGATCTTGGAACCCTCTTGGTGACTTCTCTTGATGGTTCCAGGGATTATTCCAACAACTTAACCTTAATAACCTTTCGAATTTCAAGGTTTTCCTCAATGGTAAAACCAGACCTACTCATAGTGTCTCTTGTAAATTCCATTTTGGAAAGAAGTTGCTGCAATTCCCAAAGAGTACTTAAGAAAGCAAGATTAGATCCTTCAGACAGATCACCAACTTATTTCTAGCTTAACAAAGATAATAAATTCCCTATTACTTATTTGGTGATTATATATCATGTAAAAGTAAGACCATAAGACTGAAGGAATAGAAAACAAGTCTTGGGATAATATGAATTGAAATCCAACTTCCGAATAAGGGGATAAAACTACCAAACCAAAGTTTTACCTGAAGGCATAAATGTGATACCCTTAGAAAAGTATCTGCCTGAGAGAGAATCCAAATATAATCTTTTCTTTTATTTAAAGTCCATTCGGGAAAACATTTTCAATACCCATTTCAAAGAACAGTTTTTCTTTTCATGGAGGGAGATAAGGGCCCTAACCATGGTCATCTAAGTTCTAACTATAGAGGCAAATTCATCAGTCACAACCCATGCTATACTTTTCAGAGTATCCGATTGTTACTAAACTAGTTCTTTGCCATTCATTGATTTCATTGCTTATACTCTTCAGGTTATAGATCCATTTAAGCCAATGGCATTCTTTTATGTGTTAAGTGTTGAATTTCTTTTAGTTAAATGTTGTCAAATATTTTGGAAAGCATCCTATTTATAAAATATATCATGATTAAATCAGTTTGGACTCGAGAATGCTCTTGAAATCATATTCTAACCATCATGTTGTTTTATAAATAAGATGATTTACATGGATACATTCTAACCTTACAACATTGTGAAAGAAAAACTCTTGCGAAGCTTTTCCTAGGAAAGCTGTCAGAAGGAAAAGGTTTACATGGAAGGTCCTAGATCAAATCCAGAAATAATGAGCAGACATAAGGTATAGCTATGGAGTTAACAGAGTATCCTCATGATTCTAACAGTATTGAGATAAACAGACTAGCCTCATGATTCTAACATATAACAGTAAAACTAGATATATGAAGTCTGAAGAATGTAATGCTCCCAGTATTGATTATAAGTGCATGAAGAAAGAAAAAAGACTCGCAGGTAGTACAATATTCCAGAAAGATCCATCAAAAGCACAAGAGATTGCAGTAGTAGAACATGTGAAAATCCATAAATGCCCACATATTGGTCCAAACTACTTATTTCTCATGGAGCACTTGGTAGCTCCTTGAACAAGAGAAAAAATTGGAGCTTATGCCTTTCATCTTGTGCCATATTTATGTATCTCTCGATAATGATATTTCTTTAATGCTATCAAAGGGTAAAACAATTGTAAAGGCCAAGACTACTGTGGACAGTGAAAAATACATTTATTTCTAACAAGTGATAAGGAATTAGAGATCAAATAGTAAGACATAAAGAGGTAAGAAAAGTATACAGTTGTAAACATTTAGACACGAATAGAAGACCTTCATAAAATGATTTAATCACTTTAATTCTGCATCTTCAACAAGGATACACCCCACTCTGAACTACGATTTAAGACTGAGTTGAACCAGAAAACTTCTAATTCAGGCCAAATAAGTCTCTGCCACATGACGGAATCAACAAGTACAGACAAACCTGTAAAGTATGAGAGTAGGATGTGGACATGCCACACGGAAAGAGAACGGAAAGGAAGCATTAAGCACATCATTTAAAATTTTAAAGTACAAAACAGAAAAAATGAAGGTTGCCAACTTGGATTACCTACGCATAAAAGGCTTGAGCTGATACAGCATCTGACTGCTTCCCAGAAAGAAACTGACCTGATCTGCAAGCAAATGCAAAAACTTAGCTCCAGACATGCAGTCAGATAGAGAGAAGTCACTTTCTATAGTCCATATAAGAATAAGCAACTCAAAATACAAGAATTTAACTAGATAAAGTCGACACATAATGCAATATTGATGCTCAACAATCCATAAGCTCAGGGAAAAAAACCTGGTCAAATATTTTTCAAGACCTTTCTCATGTTGTTAGATGACTAGATTAGGAAAGAGACTAGCCTCCCACAATTTTTAGGGCTCCATGGATCCTGAAATTATTTTCTACAGCCTTCGGTGTTTATATTTTATGTCAATGAAGGCAAGAATTTAATCCTAGCTTTTAATGTTGAAGGCTAAGGGACGAAGTACTGAATATCTTTGGATGCTTGCAAGGTAATCTCCCTATAGACTACCTGGGATTAGTTCTATTCACGGTGAAGGGTTCCACCAGTTTCTAATGGTGGATAGTTGAAGAGAATTGCTAACAAGGTAAAAGCTGGAAAACCAATAGTTATTGATGGCTAATTTACATTTGTCAGGCATATCCTTCAGCTATATGTGTATCCTCGGTTGAATGGTTCACTGAATTCCTACTTTTTGGTGCAATGAACCACAGAGAATTGATGGTTGAGCAGCCAGACAATTAAGCTCAAATTGTGATGCATGCCATACAAGCAACAAGATCACCAACAATTTGAGGATTGTATCGACTTTGTTCAATTGTGTTAGAGGCAATCAACTGCATGAAGCCCCAATAATTGCTTTTGCCTGTTGAAGATCAGAGAAATTCGTGGTTAAACTTGCTCAATTTTTTGTTACAGGTGATAATCCATTATGGTTTTGACACAAACAAGATAGAACTGGTCCGACGGTTCAAACGGGTTGAACAAGCCCCGAGGGAACTCCCGCTTCATTTATGGTTCATGGTTTTTATAAACCAATCCAAAACTAGATCCGATGGTTCTAAATCACCACTATAAATAGATTATATATAAATATATATATATATATATATTTTAACATTTAAATACAAGTTCATCAGTAGCTCAATGATAGGAAACATCTTATTGTTGAGGTTGGTGGAGAGTTCAAATATTAGAGAGTGCATTTGCCATCTTTTCAAAAAAATAAAATATTTTAACGGTTCCGGGGTGGTTCTAGAACCGGTGGTTTGGAACCGTTGGTTCCGATTTACTGAGAACCAGACATGTCTAGCTTTATGTATCATAGAACATGATACGTACTTGATGAACTTGTTAAAATTGTACCTGATGAGTGTTGAGAATATATGTATTTGATATTTCTATGTGTCAATTCTATAATTTCTCATATTTAGGTATTATTGTAATTGTTCGTAGTACTAAGGGCATTTTGGTTTTTTTTTGTTTTATAACCCATTATATAAGGGTTGAAAGTTTGTATTAGGGTTAAGAGATTGTGAGTAAGAAAGAGAGAGAGAGGGAGGGGCCTCTATTGAAGGTTTGCCCCCTCTTCCGATCTTCACTTTTTTTCTTCGTGTTTATGATATTCAATATCCGTTGCGCAACCACATTTTTCAACATGGTATCAGAGCGATTCGATCAATGGGAGCAGCAAGAAGTGGTTGTCGGCACGCGAGAGAGAGATGTTAGGGTTCGAATTGAAGAGGACCCTGGAGATGCGGTCGGAGGAGGCGTCGAAACTCGGTCAGCGGGTGCTTTGGCCGTTCTCGCAAGGTCGTACCACGAGCAGGTGGTCGATCATTACAACAACCCTAGGAATGTTGGATCCTTCGATAAGAACGACCCTGTCATTGGCACTGGTCCCATTGGAGCACCCGCTTGCGGAGACGTCATGAAGCTTCATATTAGGGTTTTGGGTTTCTCTTAAAATAATGGATTTAAGCTTTGCGTATAGGCTTCTAGGAGTTTTTGATTTGCGGGTTTTTCAGTTGTGAGTAACAATGATGGGGTCGACAAACGGCGAGCAAGCGCCTCCCTTGCATCAAACACTAACGAGGCAGGGCTCTCTGTACAATCTCACTCTCGATGAGGTGCAGAACCATTTGGGCAACGCTGGGAAGCCATTGGCGAGCATGAATCAGGAGGAGTTCTTCGAGACAATAACATCTGCCAAAGAGAATCTGGATGCCTTAGATCCTTCTCAAATGCTCGCTCCTTCGACTCTTCCCAACGTTCAAAGGCAACCAAGCTTGGTCTTGAACCAAGATTTGGGGCAAAAGACAGTTGGGACGCCTGGAGAGAGGATTAACCAGGAAGAAGAGAGAGTTCAGAGGCAACCAACCTTTGGGGAGATGACTCTTAAAGATTTCTTGTTCCGTGCTGGTGTTATGAGCCAAAATTCGGATCAATCTTTTGGTCCTCCTTTGATGCCAGTGATGGATGTTGATGCTTTGTCTGCGCCTGGCCCTCAACCCAATAAAATCTCTCTCTCCAGTCTGCGTGTGGGCAATGGCGTTACCGGTTGCAGGAGTGATTGTGCCAATTGGGATTTTCTTCCTGTTCTCCGGCCTCGTAGTCAATGTCATTCAGGCCTCTCTGTTCGTGTTGGTTCATTGCGGAGAGGTTGTGGCTCGAATTCATTTGGCTTGTTGATTGGTGGTCTGGTGTTAAGATTCATGTATATGCAGATTCCGAAACATTCAAGTCTCTGGGCCAGGAACATGCCCTCGTCATATGCAACCACAAAAGCAACATTGATTGGCTTTGACGATTTCGTATTCTCAGGGTTGGTGAATTTGTACACAAAATGTGGAGACTTGGACGGTGCGCGTGAAGTGTTCACTGAAATGCCTGAAAGAAATGTTGTTTGTTGGACTTCCTTAATTGTAGGATACGTACACCATGGCTTATTAAGGGATGGACTAGGCTTGTCTAATGAAATGCGAACACAAGAGGTCAAGCCTAATCAATTCACTTTGGTTACTGTACTCTCAGCTTGTTGTCAACTGAATTTCTTAGAGCAAGTATTTCTGATGCAGCCTTCATTTTTTGAGCAATTATCGAATGCTAATGTGATGTCAATGACAGCCATGATTGTTGGGTATACACACCAGGAACTATCCATTCAAGCACATCAAATGTTTGATTAAATGCCTAAGAGAGATATTTACGTACGCACCAACTGTTTGAGGAAATGTTCAAGAGGGCTGCAAATTTAGAAAAAGATTGCAAAAGATATAAAGTAGTACGTGATGAGTATCTTCATTAGAAAAACAGTTGAATGCACATAGAAGGAAAGATAGAATATATAAAATCAATCTTTCTCACTACATATGCATTACAAATCAATTCATAGAAGAGGCAAGAGGAATTTGTTGGTATAGAATGTGGTAGTATCACCAAGAAGCATGAAAATTAAAACCTTGGGTTGTTGAAGTAAACAACCAGGAGGACTGAAAAAGCGATTGCAGTCACCATGTGAAGGGGCACAGACCGACTAGTATGAGAAGAAGTGTGTGTTCTGCTATTTGAGTGGTAGAGAGAGGGCACCCAACCAACACACCGACAGCAACCACCATGTGAAGGGGCGTAGGAAAAGCCGTATAAAGTGTGTATGGTGGAGTAGTACCTCCTACCACAAAACGATTAGATTTCTCAAGAGTAAAAAAACGTGACTTTTAAAGTGTAGCTGTCTAATCACTTCATGAAGAAGAAAAAAGAGAGGGAGCAACCGACGCCCATAGAAGGGTCGTGTGTTACCCATGTTTTTTTTTATTGGTCAAGTTGATTTAAAGAAGCCTTGAAGAGATCATTAGTGCACGTGTGGTGAAGAAAGAACCAGTTTTTTGGCAAGTTTGGAGTTTGAAGTATCTCACTCCCAACTTGAGGGGGGGTGTTGAGGATATATGTATCTGATGTTTCTATGTGTCATTTCTATAATTTCTCATATTTTGGTATTATTGTAATTGCTCGTAATACTAAGAGTATTTTGGTCTTTTTCTATTTTACAACCCATTTGTGAGTAAGAAAGAGAGAAAGAGAGAGGGGGGGGGGCTCTATTGGAGGTTTGCCCCCTCCTCCGATCTTCACATTTCTTCTTCACTTTTTTTCTTCATGTTTGTGATATTCAATCTCCGTTCACGTTTTCCAACAATGAGGAGGTGAAGGGTGTAAAAAGCTTTGACGTGAGGCACATGAAGAGAACATGAAATTGGCTATGGACTACGCCTCATGCATCTTGAAGTTGTTTTTGTCTTGAAGTATAACTCTACCATATTAAGTTACGCATCAGCAACTCATGGTTGCCCTGTTCACCATTTGTATCTTTTAATCTCCTACCAATGTTTCTAGAATGCATGAACTACTTGGCAATAAAGCTGATTCATGGTTCTGATAGAAATATATTGGTACAAAGGCAAAGAAGAAAGCGTAATTTGAGTCATCCGCATTATCATAGTTACTGTTTGGCTATTCTAACTCAATTAGGAGAATCCTACTTCTGTAATCAATAGATTTAGTAATATGAGAATAGAGCTAGAGCTTAGAGGTATAAGAAACTTTTGACTGGATTTGTTAGAGACGAGTACAAGTAGTAATTGGAACTTGGAAGTATAGTGAATCATAGAATAGTTTCTCTAAATGATAATTTCTTTCAAGTTACTTAAGAGTTTCTTGTACTCTTTTTCTCTTTGAGCATTTATCTTCAATTGAAGTATCTCATTGGAAGAACTCAGGATCCTCCTCTTGCTTGATTCAAATTGCTACTTGGGAATTCACTTCTTTAAATAACAGAGCTAAGAAAAATTCTCCTCAATAGATTGAATGGAGCTCATTCTTGCAGAAAGAACCACAATGATAGCTTTAAGCTATCAGATTCTATATCTTTTATTTGTTAGTGGTTCATACATAATACATAACTATTTTCCTTTTGTAAAGCTTACATTAGTGTCCCACGTCATGGGCAGTTCTTAAATGTTGCTATACATCAGCGCTTTCCATATCATGGTTGCAACACTTTTGTCTACATTAAATATTTAATGAAGAGATACAAACATAAATAAATATATCTGTGCACATGTGTGCGTAGCTTTTGATTTTGCTAAGAGTTATTGGTTTCAATTGGTATTGTGATTCATTTTAGGCTCTCTATTTATTCTTTACTGGCTCAAAAGTAATGCATCATCTATTCACCTTTTCTTGTGAAGCTAATCTTTTCACCTCACTTGACACGCAGTTCTTGTGTGTTGCTATGCTTCAATGCTTTTCATAAAACATGTATGACATCAAGTGTCCACATCAAATATTGATGAACAGATGTAAAGAGAAATTTAGATAAGCAAAGAAGGAAGCGAAAAAGGCCGTGAGTGAAGCAAAAGCTAAAATTTGGGAAGATTTGTATAAAAAAATGGGTGAAAAAGATATTTTTAGGATAGCTAGGGCTAAAATAAGAAAACTAAAGATTTTATTGATGTTAGATGCATAAAGGACGAGGATGAAAAAATTCTAGTGGCAAATGATGACATAAGAAATAGATGAAAAAACTATTTTTATAAGCTTTTTAATGAAAATAAAGATGTTAGTATTAGCTTAGGAGAGTTAGCCAAATCAGAAAAGTATATAAACCACAATTTCTACCTACGTATTCAAAAGAATGAAGTCAAAGAGGCTCTTAAACATATGAAGGGTGGTAAATCGATAGGACCAGATAATATTCTTATAGAAGTTTGGAAAATACTAGGAGAAATAGGAATCAATTCGCTCACAAGACTATTTAATGAAATATGGAAAAACCAAAAGATGCCCGAGGAATGGAGAGCAAGTACACTTATACCCATATATAAGAACAAGGGAGACATTCAAAACTGTGCGAATTATCGAGGTATCAAGTTAATGAGCCATACTATGAAATTATGGGAAAGAATTATCGAACGTAGGTTAAGACAAGTATCAAGTACAACAGAGAACCAATTTGGATTCATGTCAGGCAGATCTACTGTTAAAGCGATTCACCTTTTGAGACGTCTTATGGAACATTTTAGAGCAAAAAAGAAAGACCTTCACATGATATTTATTGATCTAGAAAAAGCTTATGATAGGGTACCGAGGGAGGTTCTTAGGAGAACTTTCGAAAAAAGAGGTATCCCAATGACATATATTAACCTTATAAGAGACGTGTATAATGGTGCAAAAACATGTGTGAGGACTCATGAAGGAACGACATACTTCTTTGAAGTTAATATTGGGTTACATCAAGGATCAACTTTAAGTCCATACTTATTTATAATGGTGATGGATGAGTTAACAAAACATATTCAAGATGAAGTACCTTGGTGCATGTTATTTGCAGATGACATTGTATTAGTGGAGGAGTCTAAGGAAAAAGTTAATAGAAAATTGGAACTATGAAGAGAAACATTAGAAAGCAAAGGCCTCCGACTTAGTAGAACAAAGACAGAATATATGGAATGTAAGTTTGATCATTTGGTTACTTCAAAGGATATAGAAATTAAAATTGGCACACATTGCATTCCCCAAAAGGAAAGTTTTAAATACCTAGGGTCAATTTTTCAGAGTGATGGAAGAATTGATGGAGATGTTACACATAGAATTAATGCTGGTTGGTTAAAATGGAGAGGAGCATCAGGTATTTTTTGTGATAAGAAGATACCATTAAAGTTAAAAGGTAAATATTATACAGCAGCAATTAAATTAGGCCTGCCATGTTTTATGGTTAATCATCAACATATACAAAAGATATCTGTGACAGAAATGAAGATGTTGGGATGGATGAGTGGTCATACAAGAAAAGACCGTATACATAATGAGGTTATTAGAAACAAATTAGGAGTGGCACCAATAGAGGATAAAATGAGGGAACATCGTTTAAGATGGTTTGGATATATAGAAAGAAGATTAAAAGAAGAACCTGTAAGAAGGTTAGAAAAACTAAATTTGGAAAGTATTAAAAGAGGTAGAGGACGACCACAAAAGTGTTGAAAAGAAACAATAAAGACTGATCTAGCTTATTGTGAGTTAACTGCTAACATGGCACACGATAGGGATGTGTGGAAACAAAGAATCCATGTAGCCGACCCCATCTAGTATTGGAAAAGGCTTAGTTGTTGTTGTTGTATATATATGTACTTATATAGATATATGTATGTGTACACATGCACATTTGCACGCAACTGTGTTTGTGAGTATACATGCACATGTATTAATGCATGTGTGTGATGTAATTCAACAGTATAAAATGATTAAGAAGATGAGATGCCTCCATTTTAAAAACCTCTTAGGCCAGCTACCTTTTCTTATCTGCTTGAATCTCTTGCCACAAACTCTCATACCTTCGAGAATCTTAGGTCTAACGCACAGACGAGTTTAAGACCATTTATGTCCTATATCGTGATGGCTATTGCACTTAATGTACAATCAGTTTGGTTGTAAGATGGAAAAAATATGTTCACAGATACTAAAGACAAGGATGGATTTTAAAAAGTTTCAAACTGGCTACTGCTTGAAGTCCATCACCAAGACAATTCTCTGATATGGAAAGACAACCGTCCAGACTGGTTCTGCAGCCCGTCTTCCATTATTTGGGTTACTATTATATCTGTTCCTTTTACTTATCTTACTTCGATAAGCACCAGTCTCAGAGTTCTTCAATTCTTAGATAAGAGGATGGGCTACAAAAACCAGTAAACATTTGGAACTAATTTGAAATCCTGAAAAGTTGTAAACATGGTATACTACATATATCATAAAGGTTAGTTTATGCTTTTTGGTGTTCCTTACTGTGTCAAAAAAGTGCCCACAAACATAAGGTGAAGTGGTTGCTGGACCATTACCAAAGGGCATATCACTGTGTGTGTGTGTGTGAGAGAGAGAGAGAGAAGTGAGGTGCAATTCTATATAAACCTGTAGGCAAAAGAAAAAGAAAAGGACCTTGAGATCTTTTGTTTATTGCTGTGTTGTTTGGTTTACTATTGATTGTGATCGGACAACTTTTGACTTCTGGGTGCTAACCTATTCTACAATTACTTGAGAAGTGTAACTGTCAATGAACAAGTATCCTAGAAGTATACCTGAAAGGTGTCAGAGATGGTTATCCAGCAAACACAAAAAGAGGTAAACATTTAAAACTGGAAATATGAAGTCAATACAAGTTTGAATTATCATCCCTGCAGATCAAACCGATATAATAATAAATACAAATAGACAAGGAAATGCCCATGCTTCATACCAAGAGAAACTCCAAGCCTATGGGACCTAGAAGCAGCAACATATCACATCTAAACATCGTTGTTGCACAAACCTGTCATGAAAAACTCATGGGCTAAATGGCCAACTATATCAGATAGGCATCCAAAAGATAAAATAATTACAAGTTACAGTATCATCTTATCCATATTTAACAGGACATACAAAAACCATTTAATAGATTAAATGAACGGTCTTACATGTCTTCTTGAGGAATGCAACACAAAAAGGAAGTGAAAAGAGCATAATATGAGCAACAACACAATCATGTGTCTTATATTTTGTGAAGGAAGAAGTATGAAAACTTATTAAGGTTTAATGTATGCGTTGTTCCTGATATGGCACATCCTCATTGTATTGACAACCAATATATAGTAACACCTCGAAGACATTGCACCTGGCTCACAACATAGTGACATCAACTGAAAGGGAAAGTAAGAAGATCAGTAGGCTGCTCATTGTATTCAGGCACTATCGCTCCAGAAGGCAACAAGCTTGGTAACTGCAACTATGGCAACCCAACCATGAGAATCACCATCTAAAGCAAGTAGGGCTTCTATTTACAGCACATACAGATACAGTGACGTGCACTGTGACATTGAGGAAAGGGTTCACTGAAAATTTCCTTTTTCATGAATATGCCAACAATTAGTTGAAAGAAAAAAGGTGGAAGAGAAATTTAAGTCAATCAGTACACGACAAATGAAAATGCTGAGAAGCAGAAACAAACAAAATGCCTCGTTTCTATTGTCCTTCATCAAGCTTATAACCATGGTTTGACCATAAAACGATAGGATCCAAGAAATTGCATTCAACCATGAAATCCAACAAACCTACAGCCAAGAAGTTACGAGCAAAGGGTATGAAAACAAAGTTTTTGTTTCTCACTTTACCATTCAACCATGCAGAAAATGGAGAATAGAGATTCAATCCAGGGATTGCATTTCTTAATCTTCAAAAGTAAGTCTCTGAGAATATGTCAATAAGACATCCCAAAATCCCGCTTTTTCAGTCTTACAATGCATAATTTCGGGCAGCAGCCAAATTTGGTAGATGTGTGCCCATAAATACTTGTCATAGGCTTGAGTCACTTGAAAGGAGATGGGCATGTATGAGTAATAGATTTTTAAGGTATAGGTTAAATTCAGAGTAGTATATGAGTCCGAGTCATTAGTGCTTCGGGCACAAGTCAGACACCTGATTTAGAAGCCCTCACAGTTTGGCTCAATTAAGCCAAAAAAAGATTGCAGATTTTTTTTCTAGGTTGAGGCCAGAGCAACCTAATTAAGAAGATCATACAGCACCAACTGGGTCGTTGATTTGTTTTGGTATGAAACCCCTTCCGTTAGAGGGTATCTTCCTCATCACCAATTTCATCAATTGAACTCCATTTTCATGTGTACGTTCCTGCATGAGCTGTTAGTGCTTTGCTAACTGCTTAGACACCTGATTCAGAAGCCCCTTTTGATTGCCTTCAACTCAGTTAAATGCCAGAGCTGCTTAGAAATTTAGAATGATACATTGACACTAGATCAGTGGAGGCTGACTTTTTTTGTGTACCAAAGAGGTTCTGTTGTTCCTTCAGTCACGGAAGAACTTATCACCAATTTCATCTATTAAATAGCATTTTTATCCCTCCCTCCCTCCTACCTAAGTATGCTTAGTAGTGACACCTTCAAGGCACTTATGCACCACCAATGAGCGGCAGATTCTGCTAAAATGGTACAGAAGTGCCCTTTTCTAAGTGATAATGGTCTTGAAATCTCATGTATTTTACTTTTTAGAATTAATAATCAATTTTATATATTTAGCCGTAGTGTTAGGGGGAGGGAGGGAGGGTGTTAAAAGTCAATTTTATATATTTACCCCCCTCCTTCCCTCCCTTGGGTAAATCAGGTCTGCAGTTACCTGTCCCAATAAAATGTATCGTAGAGAAAAGAAAAGAAATATTTAATGTCACCTCTTCCCCCACCTAAGTATTTCCTTAGCACATGCACTCCAAATGGTTAGGCAATTGGCTATGTGGATAAATTACACAGCCTAGACGAAAGCCTTAATAAGATTTTAACTGTTAAGGCTTTATCTGATAAATCAGATGATAGTTATTTTTGTAGAAAAGACTTGATAAACAAAGAACTCATGTACCTGACCACTCGATTTGAGAAAAAGATTTGGTTTTGGTTTTGGAGGCTTAATACAACAACAACAACCACAACAACAACTAAGCCTTTTCCCATACTAGACGGGGTCGGCTACATGGATTCTTTGTTTCCACAGATCCCTATCGTGTGCCATGTTAGGAGTTAAATCCCAATAAGCTAGATCATTCTTTATTGTTTCTTTCCAACACTTTTGTGGTCGTCCTCTACCTCTTTTAATACTTTCCAAATTTAGTTTTTCTAACCTTCTTACAGGTTCTTCTTTTGATCTTCTTTCTATATGTCCAAACCATCTTAAACGATGTTCTCTCATTTTGTCCTCTATTGGTGCCACTCCTAATTTGTTTCTAATAACCTCATTATGTATACGGTCTTTTCTTCTATGACCACTCATCCATCTCAACATCTTCATTTCTGTCACAGACATCTTTTGTACATGTTGATGATTAACTGCCCAACACTCAGAACCATAAAACATGGCAGGCCTAATTGCTGCTCTATAATATTTACCTTTTAACTTTAATGGTATCTTCTTATCACAAAGAATACATGATGTTCCTCTCCATTTTAACCAACCAGCATTAATTCTATGTGTAACATCTCCATCAATTCTTCCATCACTCTGAAAAATTGACCCTAGGTATTTAAAACTTTCCTTTTGGGGAATGCAATGTGTGCCAATTTTAATTTCCATGTCCTCTGAAGTAACCAAATGATCAAACTTACATTCCATATATTCTATCTTTGTTCTACTAAGTCGGAGGCCTTTGCTTTCTAATGTTTCTCTCCATAGTTCCAATTTTCTATTAACTTTTTTCTTAGACTCCTCCACTAATACAATGTCATATGCAAATAACATACACCAAGGTACTTCATCTTGAATATGTTTTGTTAACTCATCCATCACCATTATAAATAAGTATGGACTTAAAGTTGATCCTTGATGTAACCCAATATTAACTTCAAAGAAGTCTGTCATTCCTTCATGAGTCCTCACACATGTTTTTGCACCATCATACATGTCTCTTATAAGGTTAATATATGTCAATGGGATACCTCTTTTTTTCAAAGTTCTCCAAAGAACCTCCTTCGGTACCCTATCATAAGCTTTTTCTAGATCAATAAATATCATGTGAAGGTCTTTCTTTTTTGCTCTAAAATGTTTCATAAGACGTCTCAAAAGGTGAATTGCTTCAATAGTAGATCTGCCTGGCATGAATCCAAATTGGTTCTCTGTTGTACTTAATACTTGTCTTAACCTACGTTCGATAATTCTTTCCCATAATTTCATAGTATGACTCATTAACTTGATACCTCGAAAATTCGCACAATTTTGAATGTCTCCCTTGTTCTTATATATGGGTATAAGTGTAGTTGCTCTCCATTCCTCGGGCATCTTTTGGTTTTTCCATATTTCATTAAATAGTCTTGTGAGCCAAGTGATTCCTATTTCTCCTAGTATTTTCCAAACTTCTATAGGAATATTATCTGGTACTACCGATTTACCACCCTTCATATGTTTAAGAGCCTGTTTGACTTCATTCTTTTGAATACGTCGGTAGAAATTGTGATTTATATACTTTTCTAACTTGGCTAAATCTCCTAAACTAATACTAACATCTTTATTTTCATTAAAAAGATTATAAAAATAGTTTTTCCATCTATTTCTTATATCATCATTTGCCACTAGAATTTTTTCATCCTCGTCTTTTATGCATCTAACATAATTAAGATCTTTAGTTTTCTTATCTCTAGCCCTAGCTATCCTAAAAATATCTCTTTCACCCTGTTTTGAGTTGAGTTTTTATATAAGTCCTCCCAAATCTTAGCTTTTGCTTCACTAACGGCCTTTTTCGCTTCTTTCTTTGCTTTCTTATAAGCTTCTAAAGTTTCACTAGTTTTCTTAGCATAATGTAATTTGTAACATGCGGTTTTGGTGGCTTAATAGATGAAGATTTTTCTCCTGGGAGTCCAAGTTGTCCATAGTGATGACCACGCCTAACTCGGAGGCAGCTAATGAACCAATGATTATCTTTATATATTTGGATCAGCTTTGGAACTAATACAGGTCGAGGACCAATATGGATGAACCTAACACAACCAACATTCTAATTAACTAACAATCCACAAGGAGTAAGGGCTCCACTGCCAAGGGATCAGCTCAAGAAGAACTTCATGTTGAAGTTAAAGTCTTGAATTTGCCACCTGGGGCATGCATATCCATCCAGTAAGGTTCTGCCCAACCCCAGCTTGCAAAACCATATTTATCAACTAAGAATGAACTGACTGGAAGCATTGTAAGATATTAAGAACTGCCTCCGTATCACAAAAAAAGTTATTCTGGGAAGAATTGATACACATTTAAAAGCATATCACCTAAACTAAATCCCAATATTCAGTTTACAACTGCCAATGGAAACAAACGCACTACAAATATATAAACACGGGAAGAGTTATATAATATAAGTTGTATTAGCAGAATCCAAAGAAAACAAAACAAATGACCAACAGTGAATTAATGAAGCAAATAAAACCAAGGGAAAACATACCAAACATCTTAAAGTAGATGTATAGCTCCCCTTCAACCAAAAAGCATACGCCAAATTCACTGCAGACATAAAGTTTTTGTATTTTGAGGTACCATCTCAAATAATTAGCAATCCAGACACAAAATGGCATAAGAAAAAGTTGAATATCATTTCCTTCTCGCACAAATTACATAAGTTCATTGATTATGTGCATTTGTATTTTACGTTTCTTTACATGCTTCTGATAATAATATACATTTAAGATAGTCAATTGAATAAGGGAAATCACACACTTCCATTGACCTCACATACAAAAGATATTGCTTACTAATCATCATGACACTTTAATTCTCCCAGCAACTATAAGAACGCCACATTCAAAGCAAATGAAAGTAATCAATCACCATTTACAAGCAGCTCAGTTATTATTAATCATTGTTAAGTGTTCATGTTTGTCAAATCAAAATATTCGTACAAAGAATTACTACCATAAGAAAATTCACTATTTTCACAAGCAATTGTATCCTACACTCACAGTTTTCATGTAATAGTGGATGAACATAACAAACCTAGTCCAAGAGCAAATATATTTGGAAGAGGCCGTGTAGAATAATACAGCAGATGAAACTGACAAGCTGTCAGTATTGCAAAGAAAGCTCCAACTAGACCACCGAACTGTGATTTTATCTGTCATATAGTTACCAAATTAGCACAAGGTACAGTTACATGTGCATAAAAAATAGATTCTAGCTATGATATACTAAAGTCGCCTGTTGAAGCTGTTAGCTTGTCCAAGTTCTGAGATGAAAGACAGAAAACATAAATGTTCATATCTGCTGAACTTATGCGTCCCTGCACATTTCTAGACCTAAACAGAGATGAATTTTTGTCCCAAAAGTTATTGTTTTCACAAGCAAGGAAGCATGGGGATCCAAACCAAAAGGCCTAGCTCAAGACTTTGTGGCTGCCATTGCTATCAACTAGTTTCATCGAGTGGCAAAAAACAAAGAACAAATATCAAGTACTGAACTAAGTATTGCTTCATAGATGTCAAGACTTCCTAGTTGAAGCCAGTTTGAACTATCAGAGTGTACCTTACAACACAATTTATCTTCCATATACAAAAATACAACCAGTATACCCCTGAAACTAGTTTCGTGAATCTAAAGTTCTGATATTGCCTGTATCATATTATTAAGTCCAACAGCCAGCCGAAAAAATGATACAGTCCAATCCAACCAGTACCCAAGATATAAAACTGACACAACTTTCTTTTGGCACTCTTATAAATATAAAATTCCTTAAAGGATATTTCCAACACACTCTTAACAGTGTGCAGAGAGGTACACTGAGTGTTTTTTAGGCAACTTCATTCATTATTAGTGGGGATTTCACCATCTCCATGCAAACGCATAAAAACTACTTTTTGATGTTTTTGTGGTTATTTCTTGAAGAAAATGTCCTCACTGTTCTGTTGTGAATGAGGTGACCAAGTATGACATAGTGGTTGGCCTAAAAGCAATAGGCAAATAATTTTGGTTGGTGGCAGGTCTCACCGAAGTATTATTTGATTGGAATATATTATAACATTTTCCCTTGCAAATCAGAAAAACTTCCCACGGTGATGCTCTAAAGTAATCTGAATGACTAGGAGATTGAAGAGCTGGCCTCGTTACAGCATCTTCTAAACCGGATACAAGTCCCAAATGATAAGGATAAGCTGATTCGGCTGAACAGTGTGAAAAGGGAAAGTCACAATACCTTCAGTTTACAAGTATTCCTCTCTACAGGGGATGCAAAAGTTATCCTTTAGATATGTCAGAATCTATCACACTAACAGCAGAAACAAGAGATTTAAGATTGAAAGATGGAATTGGGCTGGCTATCGGCAGTCCCCGAATCTGCCGCACCCTCTCCCTCTTTCTTCTTTATTCTTCATAGAAATTGATAAGGATGTTGGTAGGGTTTTCCCTTTTTAAATACCAGCATTACACTAATGAGAATTACCTAAGTGCCATTACAACAACAACAACAACTAAGCCTTTTCCCATACTAGACGGGGTCGGCTACATGGATTCTTTGTTTCCATAGATTCCTATCATGTGTCATGTTAGCAGATATCTCCCAATAAGCTAGATCATTCTTTATTGTTTCTTTCCAACACTTTTGTGGTCGTCCTCTACCTCTTTTAATACTTTCCAAATTTAGTTTTTCTAACATTCTTATAGGTTCTTCTTTTGATCTTCTTTCTATATGTCCAAACCATCTTAAACGATGTTCTCTCATTTTATCCTCTATTGGTGCCACTCCTAATTTGTTTCTAATAACCTCATTATGTATACGGTCTTTTCTTCTATGACCACTCATCCATCTCAACATCTTCATTTCTGTCACAGACATCTTTTGTACATGTTGATGATTAACTGCCCAACACTCAGAACCATAAAACATGGCAGGCCTAATTGCTGCTCTATAATATTTACCTTTTAACTTTAATGGTATCTTCTTATCACAAAGAATACATGATGTTCCTCTCCATTTTAACCAACCAGCATTAATTCTATGTGTAACATTTCCATCAATTCTTCCATCACTCTGAAAAATTGACCCTAGGTATTTAAAATTTTCCTTTTGGGGAATGCAATGTGTGCCAATTTTAATTTCCATGTCCTCTAAAGTAACCAAATGATCAAACTTACATTCCATATATTCTATCTTTGTTCTACTAAGTCGGAGGCCTTTGCTTTCTAATGTTTCTCTCCATAGTTCCAATTTTCTATTAACTTTTTTCTTAGACTCCTCCACTAATACAATGTCATATGCAAATAACATACACCAAGGTACTTCATCTTGAATATGTTTTGTTAACTCATCCATCACCATTATAAATAAGTATGGACTTAAAGTTGATCCTTGATGTAACCCAATATTAACTTCAAAGAAGTCTGTCATTCCTTCATGAGTCCTCACACATGTTTTTGCACCATCATACATGTCTCTTATAAGGTTAATATATGTCAATGGGATACCTCTTTTTTTCAAAGTTCTCCAAAGAACCTCCCTCGGTACCCTATCATAAGCTTTTTCTAGATCAATAAATATCATGTGAAGGTCTTTCTTTTTTGCTCTAAAATGTTCCATAAGACGTCTCAAAAGGTGAATTGCTTCAATAGTAGATCTGCCTGGCATGAATCCAAATTGGTTCTCTGTTGTACTTAATACTTGTCTTAACCTACGTTCGATAATTCTTTCCCATAATTTCATAGTATGACTCATTAACTTGATACCTCGATAATTCGCACAATTTTGAATGTCTCCCTTGTTCTTATATATGGGTATAAGTGTACTTGCTCTCCATTCCTCGGGCATCTTTTGGTTTTTCCATATTTCATTAAATAGTCTTGTGAGCCAAGTGATTCCTATTTCTCCTAGTATTTTCCAAACTTCTATAGGAATATTATCTGGTACTACCGATTTACCACCCTTCATATGTTTAAGAGCCTGTTTGACTTCATTCTTTTGAATACGTCGGTAGAAATTGTGGTTTATATACTTTTATGACTTGCTAAATCTCCTAAACTAATACTAACATCTTTATTTTCATTAAAATACACCAACAACAATGTTAGTTTTTCTCCTGTTTTAATGAATAAAGCGTGGTCACTCACACTCTTTTTATAACCCAAATCAATAATACTCTTGCTTAATTTTAATTTTTCAAACCACGCTCAAGGCGATTGTTTCAGTCCATAAATTACCTTTTTTAGTATGCAAACTTTATTTTCTGGATTTTGGTAACAATGTGGTAATTCCATATATATTTTCTCCTTAAGCTCCCCCTGCAAGAATGCATTCTTCCCCGTCCACCTTCTTTGGGCAACAATATTGATTATGACTCGTATGGATGTAAGCTTAGCCACTAGTGCAAACGTCTCTTCATAGTCAATCCCATAGGATTGATTGTACCCGCGAGCCACTAGTCTGGCCTTATACCTCTCTAAGGTCCCATCTGCCTTCAATTTGATGATATACACCCACTTGCAATTGACTACCTTTCTTCCTGTTGGCAAGTCATTGACAACCCATGTCTTGTTCTTCTCCAAAGCCTGCAATTCTGATTTTGTTGCATCTACTCAATGTGTATGTCTCAACACTTCCACGAAGTTCTAAGGAATTTAATAAGTTTCATTTACCTTTTCTCAACGTAATAGGAATGTCCAACTCGTCTTCATATTGTTCTTCCATAGTTTCAACACTCTTATTTGAGAAAGGATCTCCCCCTTGGTCCACGGAGTCTAAAGGATTGGGCATCACTATCTTTCTCTTCCCTTTTGTATACACTTTCAGCTCTTTCTCTTCCATTAACTCTTCTCCTTCCCCGTTCTCCTTCCACCCTCTCATCTTAAGGGATGTTTATTGGCAAAACTTGTTCTTCAATAGAGAAGCTAGGTGACTCATTCTTACTTTGAAAATAGGGAGTAGTTTCAAAAAATGTTACGTCCATTGACACACCTTTTATGCATTTTAGGATCATAACACACATAACCTTTTTCTCAATTGAGTAACCAAGAAAAACACATCTAATAGCCTGTGGATCCAGCTTATCTTGGACATGATCATGTACATGTACAAAGCATAGACACCTGAATATACGAGGTATGATTTGAAATGGTTTATCTCTAGGTCTAATCACTTGAAAGGGAGATCGATCAGATATAACAATGGAGGGAAGTCTATTAAAAAGATGATCAGTTGTGAGAACTGCTTTAGGCCAAAAAAATTTAGGGACATTGTGTTATAGAAGTAGGGTCCTCGCCACCTCTAGTATATGTCTATTTTCCTTTCAGCAACTCCATTTTGCCGAGGAGTACAGACATAGGATGTTTAGTGTAAAACACCATGTGATTGGAGGTAAGTCCTCAAATGAGTGTTGATAAACTCGCCACCATTATCAGATCTAAGGATTTTAACTGAATAACTAAATTGAGTTTCAATGAGTTTATGAACAATGGGAAAGATAAAAGAGACTTAAGATTTGGATTTCATAAGATAAACAAAAGTAAGTTTGGAATAGCCATCGACTCATCAATAATCGTAACAAAGTATTTGAAATTGCCAAGGGAAGGCATCAAACAAGGACCCCATATATCAGAGTATACCAACTCAAATGGAATAGATGACTTAGACTCCCTACTAGGAAAAGACACTCTATGGTGCTTAGCCCTTTGATAAACATCACACTAAAGGACTAAGTCACCCAACCTTTCAAAATAGAATAACTTCCTAACTTTTGAAATGGGCAGATGTCCCAACCAACTATGCCGTAACTTCAACTTCTCTTAATAGGTAGTGGCTGTCAACGCTCTTCTCTATGTAAAAAGTTGATTTTCTGGAAGTGGATATAGTTCATTCCTTAGTTCACCATGACAAAAGATATTTCTCGTCCTCAAATCATGAAAAATACGTCTAATAGGAGAGAAAGTTATTGAACGGTCAAAGAGCTAACTAATAATAAATTGACTGAAAATTTGGGGATATATATCACATAATTCAGTCTGAAATTTTCGGCTTGAATTACTCCCTTTCCTTCCATTGAAACTAGGGAACCATATACAACTTTAACATATTATGATATAGGTTTAGTTTCATACTTCATAAATTTATTTTTATCACCTACTATATGATCGGTAGAACCAGAATCAATTACCAAAAAATTAGATTCAGTAAGAAAGGAGTTACCACTGACATTGTAAGAGGTAGGAACATTTATATCATTTTTCTGAGTAGAGATGGATGGTTGCTTCTGCAATCTTGACTCAATTTTAGCGAGTTTTCTTTTTAACTCTATCATTTAATCGAGGGAAGAAGAGTTTGCCTGCTTCTCTATGTTTGTTGCCATATGGTTTCTAAAGTCCTTATAACCATTTGGTCTACCTATGATTTCCTAGCATTTTTTCACGAATGTGTCTTCTTTTTCATAATGTGAGCACTCCAACTTACTTTTATCTTCATGGTTTTGGAAACGGTTAGCCCCTCTACCTCTAGTAAAGTTTCTTCCTCACTGAAAACTTTGCCATCTTCCAGCAAATGTCATCTTTTCTTTTTCAGTTGTATCCCCTTTCTCGAGATTTCTTTTATCTTCTTCTCTCAACAAAAAAGAGTATACAATTCCAACCGATGGCAGTTCCTCCTTACTCAAAATATTGACTTTAATTTGCTCATATTCAGAAGCTATGTTCCAAAGGAGATTGAACACCTTCTTGACTTCATTATCAGTTATTCGCTCTTTTACACAATGACTACACTTGTTTTCTATAACATGTCTTTATTCATTCCACAATCCGCATAATTCTCCATAGTATCTCCTCGAGGATGTCATATTCTTTTGCTATGTTTCTTTGTCTAAAATAGGCTTCTTCTAAGGCTACCCATATTTTTGTGGTTGTCTCCGACTCTCCGTATACATAAATGTTTTGCTTATTGTTAGAGTATCAATTGTATCAACTAATAACTCACAAGGGCATCTTACTTTGTCCATCATTAATAATCGGTACTGTCTTCATTGGAGTATATCTGGTTTTGATTTATATAGCCTAATTTTCGTCTTAGATTTAACGACAAGCTCTATAGATCTTGCCCATTCCCTATAATTATGCCCATCTAATTGAATATACGTTACTTGGAAGGGCTCAATTTTTTGTTCACTTCCAATAATAGGTGATGATGCTTCTTCTTTCAATCTATTGTCCATGATTTTTGCCGTAACTAAAAGAAAAATTAAGGTTTACTTGCAGAATTTTCTGACGATCAAGTGCATACGATTCCCTTCTTTGATGTTGCACTTGATGATCACAACTAGGTGAAATCAGCTTTAAGGCCCTCATACCATGTCAGAATCTATCACACTAATAGCATAAACAAGAGATCGAAGATTGAAAGATGGAATTGAGGTGGTTATCGGCAGTCCCAGAATTTGTCGCACCCTCTCTCTTTCTTCTTTATTCTTCACATAAATTCGATAAGGATGTTGGTAGGGTTTTCACTTTTTTAAATACCAACATTACACTAATGAGAATTATCTAAGTGTCATTAATGAGACTAATTTAAAGCTACCTTTAAAAACAAACACTTAAAAAAGTAAAACATAAAATAAGAACTACAAAAATTAACTACTGCACTCCTGCATGTTGTGACCATTCTTCGCATCTTCTAACAAGACATTTGAGAATTCTTGGACTTATGATTGGGTTGAGGCTGGCTGACTCTCTTCTATAGAAAGGTTGCAATATTAGGCAACTTACAGAAATGGGCCTTAGTAGTTAATATTGTGCTATAGTGAATCAGTGGCGTGGTGGCCGTTATAACATTGCTCATTTAACGGCCAACCTGGAAAAAATGAAATATTGCTACTACCAGTGCTATTGCAGCTGCTAACTTGTAGTTAGCATACAAGTTGAGTCGATTCATATGGGATATGGGTTGATCCGATCCAATTCGCATATTTAAAACCCTAACTTTGTATATTTAAAACCCTAATTGATTAGTACCTTTGTCTCTCCCGTATGACTTCTTGTGCCACTGATTCACCACCACAATTGGTGACCATTGCGATGGTAACTTTATTTCTCTCCCTCTCGTTTCTTCTTCTTCTATCACCCTCTCTTCATTCTCATCTGAGAAAGGAACCATTCATGCTTGTTCTTGTTCATCTATCGCGATTCACCTCCTCTTCATTTTCGTCTCGAGCTAACACCTGGAAGCTGGTGCTTCATCATGAGCCCATAGATGTTTTCTCTCTCTCTCTACCGCTGACAGCTAAACCCTCAACCCTGATTTTATAAACAGTTGTACTGCTTTTTTTTCAAACTCTTTATAGCATGTTCTGAACTTTTTTTACTATTTTCTTCTCCCTTTAACTTTTGGAATGAAAATTTCCTATTCTAATTACTATCCTCTAGTCCAATGAAACCTTAAAAAAAGATTCATTTAGTGGTACAGATTCCTAGAAGAGTTTGTTTGAACATTGCTCTTGCAAATATTTTTATTAGCATAAAGTGCTAGAGTTCTAGAAATGTTTATTAGTTGTATCCTCAGAATGTCCTTCCTATAAATTTATGCTCTCCATTGCAACAAAGACTTCAGCCTACTGAACAATAACATCTTTCAACCTTGTTTCTGCAGAATTTATTTGTTTGGGTTGATTCATATTTGTTTGTTTATGTTGATTCACATATATATAAACATACATATTAATTTCTAATTTTAAATGATAGTGTCCCACTAAATCCGCTATATCCCTGACGCCGCTATATTACGGTCAAGCACCAACAGCCCGCTAACCGCTATTGATAACATATCACCTACCCAGTTGATGTGGAAGTAATGTAGCAAGGGATGAGAAACTAAGTATATGTTCTGGTCTTACAGCCTTCTCCAGTTTTTCTTTCACGAGTCCTGATCTGGGTCAGCAATAATCATTAGATTATCGATGCATTTCCTGAACTATTATTAAGACCTAATGTTTTGGGTCATACCAAAGTAGGCAATAGATTTGGCCTTGTTGGTTACAAGACCATCTGTAGCAGATTTGGTTGGATTGCAATGACAGGATGTTCAATGAGGTGACCCTGCCTCAGTTATGCTGAGAAATTTCCTACAGATGTGCATATAAGCCCTCCCAAATGGCAGGACGGTTCATGATGAAGTATTGTCTTTTATAATTTCTTCTCATTGAACTCTAATTGTATTGTGGAGGTTCTCTCTTCCGGTTGACTACTATGATAATAATACTTCGATTAAGAAAAAAAAATGCTGATGCCATCAATCGGCAATGCAGATAAGATTGTAACTAATTCATGGGAAAGAAGGCAAACGTAAGGAGATGAAAGAAGCAAAGATGGGGTATCCACAACTTCCAGAGGCATTTGCACGGGATTATGATGATAGTGAAACCTTCGTGATCTGATCCAGTACATTTCCAGAGTAGTCTAAAACTAGAGAGTAAGGAGAAGCCACCAAGCACATGAAAAAGAAGAGTAGGTGACAGCAGACAGCTCTCCCTCAGAAGTTTCTCACCCTCATTGGCCTAACCCATGAATCCCAAATCATTCTTCATGTACTGCATATCAGAGTAGGGAGATGATTTTATGATTTCATGCATTTAATTTACCAAAAACCCCAAGGTTTCTCCCACGCTAATTGTAATCAATTGAATAGATACTTAGTTGTCTCTAAGCTTGATCTTGTGTCATATTAACATTTAACTCCAGAAAAAGCAAGATCATGTTTTCATGATCCCTTTAGCACCAAAAGAACAATCATTCCATTTTTAAGATCTACGCCCATAATTAACATTGGACAGTAAAAGATGTACCTGCACTAGGTTAGAAATAATAAAAAATACTAACTAAAGGTTATGTAGCCTAAGTGGAGGAGAAACAATGGTTGCTAGAGTGAGAAGTTATGTAGCAGATTCAGCAGCAGACCAGCAACCACAGCATTTCAGTCAGGCCAATTAACCCATGCCGTTTCCTAAATCTCAAAATATGCTCGCAAGGAAAGATATAAAACAGCTGAAGCCCAAGGATGTCAGTGACGTTTGAAACATCTTATGGGGGATGAATAATGTCAATTTCCAGTCCATACTACTTGAGAAAAAATTAACTTTCAAAGCATTAATCCTCACCTGTCTGCGAAGAAACATGAGAGTTGCAAATATGAAGCTACCCAACAGCAGACGAGCTGGACAAGAAAGTTATAACAGAAAATTGGTGTCAGTTTTTCTACAGTTTGTGTTGGGCATATGGAAGTCAGAGGTACCAAAGGATGAGCATATAATAACTTGCATAGGCCTATGGGCCATATATCATTTTTCATGTAATAACTTTCATGTTTTCATCTGTCTATATAGGCAGTCATGTCCTTGTGAGTCGAAACACAAGCTCATCTATGTGCAACCAATACACGAATTTACACAAGCAGTCATTTATTTTGTTTAGGATGCAATTCCTTATTTTTCATGAACACGATAATGGGAAAAAGATAGATGGTCCCAAACATGTCCAGCACTGTAATTGGTACAGAAGAGGAAACAAGGAAAAGGACAAAGAAACAATGTCAAACATTAGGAGCAAGCAGGGTTGAGAAAAGAAATCCTGAACTTGTCCAACTTCTTTCCTAAAAGACCAAGGGAATAGAGAGAAAAAGAAATGAAAACTGAATTTGCTTCCCATGTCTTCAGAAACAGAAAACGTCTAGCAATGAATCTATTGCACCCAAATTCAAAGCAGGGTTTGAAATCTTGCGTTGAAGCAAGTCAAGGTCTACATCGATTCACTATCCTAAAGACGAATGCTATTTAAGGTCAAATAGATGTGAACTTCTTCGGCTCTTTTGTCAAGGTCTACATCGATTCACTATCCTAAAGACGAATGCTATTTAAGGTCAAATAGATGTGAACTTCTTCGGCTCTTTTGAGTTGTTGGGTTTCATGAAGATGGAGACATGTAACAATTAAATTATAGCTATAAGAATTTGTATTATGAAAACATATGCAGTAAACGATAAATGGTAACATAGATAAAAACTGTAATCAAATCAAAACCATGTTGAAGATACAATTCAGCATGATGAATAGTACCATAAAGAAGCAAATTGAATTGTTCAAAACACTCACCTGTTATCAGTCCATAAAACTTTGGACTGATAACAGGTTGAAGATACAATTCAGCATGATGAATAGTACCATAAAGAAGCAAACTGAATTGTTCAAAACACTCACCTGTTATCAGTCCATAAAGCTTTGGGAAATGAAAAAACTCCATCGCTTGAACAACAGGTGATGCCAGAAACGAGATAAAGAGAGAACCTACAAAAGAACGAGAGATGAGATTGCAGCTTTCACATACTGCTGCAATCATGAGGTCACTGACCAGAAAACCCTAACAGAACTTTTATTACATTTTTTAACTTTTTTGATTGCTTGAATCAATAATCACCCAATGTTGGGCTGCTGGATGGCTCTTTAACAGGGAGAAAAGTTCAACATTTTCCCAGTACAGATATTTGTGAAAATAATCCTACCAGCATTTAAATCCAAAACAGCAACATCAATCTGAGGGGTTCAGGCACATAGAGAGTACACTTTTTTAGGAAAAAATGGTTGCATTCATAAGGTAAACCAGTAACTTTGTGATAGTATTTGATGGAAAGCCCAGAGCATCAATTATTTATAATTTTTAGTCAGCATTGAGATCCTCATTGGGTACTTATTTACAAACTATGAATTCAACAAAATACTTAGTATTTCCAGAGAGCTTATTTAGGGTAGAGAGTTTTGGGCAATTAATTCGAAGGTTTTTAAAGAGAAAATATTCTGAAATTATTTTCTTCTTACACAACCATGCAACAGGGCCGGGAAAAGCTCACTCCTTTCCAACTATGTGGGCTTAATTATATGGATTTATGGTCATCAATTCTGACCTATCTTGGGTCTTATCAGCACTTAAATCCAAAACAGCAAGATCAATCTCAGGGCTTCAGACATATGGAGAAAAATACACATTTTAAGGATAATTGTTACATTTATTGGCTAAACCAGTAAATTTGTTTGGTATTTGCTGGAAAAACTGGTGCAATGATTATTAGAACTTGTAGTCACCATCCTGACCTATCTTGGTTCCTAGCAGCAGATTCAAAAAAAGAAGATCATCCTTAGGGGTTCAGTCAAATAGAGAAAATTATATAGCAAAAGAGTATCGGTCACATTTGTTGGGTAAATCTGTAAATTTGTCATTGTATTTGCTGAAAAAACTGATACATTGACGACACTAACTTCTTTTCTTGTATGAAAGATGACAATAACTTCTACTAGGTATGTCTGAGATAAGATAAGTCTAAAGCAATCTACAGTTGCTTTCCCACGTGCGAGTATAGGATTCGTAAACATTTGAAGAGTTGGTATATATACATCCATAGATCTCAAGAGGTAAAGACACGACAGGAATCACAGCAAGAAGAGGCACAAATGCTTTATTGAAGAAAGCTGTTCTCCAAACAAATAATTATTTGGTAAATTTATTGGTATAGAAACGGTTGACAAATATTCTCAAATCAAAGGAGATCACCTCTTTCATTTTGATGCATATGGCATTATACATTTCTTTACTATGTATGATGGATTACAAAAAATTGACTATATAATTTGTGCTAACATATGGCTTATTGTGAGTATAATTCAATGAAGAAATGATATACATGCCCATTCTCGGTACAGTGAGACTGTATTGAGTTCTTATATGGTTTTCGATGCATGTATTCTTTACTTCTGTTCTGGATATGCTGTAAGTGGTCATAGGAGTTGGCTTGTGCTTACAGGTTCTTTCCAAGACCACAAGCTGAAAGCAACGGAAAATTCCTTCTGCTAAATTTGATTAAATTGCCACATAGAAAAGTGACCACTCACGAAATTGGCTTTGTGAAGAAGCTAGTCATAAGCAAGTTACGAAAGGGACATCATCTTCTGAACAAGTAAGATGCAGTTCGTATCCATAGAACTAGATAAAAATGATTGGATATAGAAAGATAAAAACTGCCCAGTCACTCACCCATTTGCTTGATTTCATGCTCAATTTAAGTTTCTAAGATGTTCTTATAAAATCCACAAAAAAATATCAACTGCAAAGACAAGAATCCTATATATAAATACAAAAAGACTGAAAATAGAGATCAGTGGTAGTTAGATGGAGACATAGCAGGCACATGACATGCTCAAACAAATATCTGACTTATCAATAAAATGTCCAAAGATAATAGAAGTATCAAGCGACATAAGAGAATGAGTAGAACAACATTTCTCAGAACAAGAGTTCACAAAAGAAGGTGAAACTAAAAATGTGCAGATCACAGAAATCAAAACTAGAGCTCACAGAAAAAGTGTCTTTACCTAAAAATGTGCGGGGCACAACCCCAGGAAATTCAAAATGATCATACTGCAAAAAAAGAGAGGAAAATGTCAATATCATAGCAACCAGCTTTTTTGTTGGGTGTAAAAAGGCCCCACTTTGAAGTAAACCCAAAGCCAGAACATGACGACAGAATTGAATTTAACTCCTCAAAGTGATGACATTCACCTAATCCTAGTCACTTTAAGTCTGTACCATGTATCGCTTTCCTCTTTAACTAAAGGTTGGAACCATGGAAATCATAAAGTTTAAAAGAGAAGTTATAAATCTCAAACTGACCACAACACTAGAAGTATTTTCAGAAAGAAATTAGAAAAGGACTCCTGATGTGAAGTACATTCCTAGAGGCAACATTCTCAATGTCAAAAGCTTTCCCTCTTGACTAAATATTGGAATGATGAGGGACAATTTAAAAGGAATTTAGAGGCACACTTTAACCATAGTAGTTAGATATATTATGGGAAAAGAAATAAGAAAAAAAGTTCTTGCATGGTCCAACAAGTATGTTCCTAGAGGAAACGTTCTTGATTCTGGTAGGTATCACTCTTTTGTTCTATAAGAAGCGAATAAGCTTCACCCTGATCAAAGAAATAAGAAGGTTGGGAAGAGACCGAAACTCTTTCGAAAACATCCTGCTAAATTTCAGCAGGTATTAGGTGTCACCCTGATCAAAGAAATAAAAAATGAACTCCTTGCATGTCCCAGCAAGTGTGTTACTAGAGGAAACATGCTTAGTTCTTGTAGGTTTCAGAGGCACAAAGAGAAAATGAGTTTACCTTTTCAAGGTGATGGCGATGATAAATAATATCATGCATAGCCTTAAACCGGCAGTACATGAAAAGATAAAAAGAAGATATATTTGTCAGTTGGTAAGTAATACAGAACGCATAAGTTTACAAAAACATAAAGGAACTTATTGAATAATGCAAAGGACTAATAATATACATTGAGAAAGTGTATCACATTCAAGAAGATCCAAGAAGAGCACAGTAAAGCTAAACAAGGAAAAGAAACAGCCACTACGGGTATGGAGACGGTTCTTAAATAAGAGAGAAAATTTTGAAATGAGGGATTGCAACACTATGAAAATATTTGCAGCTTCTCTACATTGAGATAAATATTTATATATATATGAAGAAAATTTGTTACTCCCAAACATGAAAGAGCAAATTATTGCACATAAAGCATATTATCCAAATGAATAGTCAGTTCAACTCCTTATAGCAGTTTTGCCTTTTTACTAACAACAACTAAGCTTTTTCCCATACTAGATGGGGTCACTACATGGATTCCTTGTTTCCATAGAACTCGATCATATGTCATGCTAACAGTTAACTCAACATAAGCTAGATCATTCTTTATTATTTCCTTCCAACACTTTTGTAGCCTTCCCCTTTTAACATTTTCACCGTTTAGTTTATCATACTTTTTAACCGAGCTGTTCCGCATGTCCACGTGTCCAATCCATCTTAACCGATTTTCTCTCATTTTACAAACATTCTAACATCTATTATCTATTTATGTCACTCCCAATTTATTTCCAATAACCTCATTATGCATACGCTCTTTCTTTGTGTGACCACACAATCATCTTAGCATCTTTATTTCTACCATAGATATTTTTTTATACATATTGATGATTAACTTAACTCCGCCCATGTAAGGGATCATCCTTGCATTGCCGGTCCCAAGCCCGGATAAAGGAGGAGGGTTGTGTTAGGCTTCCGACAACCAGCGTAAAACTTCGTCGGATTTTTACAACATGGATTACAAAAATTATGAGCATTGCTTTGGGACATCCCCGCCTAGCGACGTGCTGCAAAGCCCGACTGTAAGCAAGGGCCACTACATTTTCGCCCGAATGTAGTGAATCAATTGCAGAGAGGGTTCCCACATCATGGACAGGTGTGGGTAAAGAAGTTAGTCCCGCTACATTGCCGCCCGAATGTAGTGAAAAATTTTCAGAGAGGGTCTCCGCATTTTGATTATGGACGGATGCGAAGGGTAAGGAAGCTAGTCCTAAATAATAAGATTCGTATTGGTTCTTCGAATATCGAAACATTATCGGATAAACTAATGGAGGTGGTAGATACTATGATTCGGAGAAAGATTCATATTCTATGTTTACAAGAGACAAAATGGGTTGGAGAAAAAGCAAAGGAGATAGAGGATACAGGTTTTAAATTATGCTACTCAGGTAAAGAAAAGGCCCGAAACGGAGTTGGTATTATCATAAATAAATATTTAAAGGAGAATGTAGTAGACATACAAAGATACGGTGACCGAATCATGACGTTCAAATTAGTGTTAGGAGCAGAGGTTTTGAATATAGTTTGTGCTTACGCACCCCAAGTAGGACTAGAAGATAGTATAAAGACAGTTTTTTGGGAAGAGTTAGATAAGGTGTTTCAAAAGATTCCACAAAGGGAGATGATTTGTTTAGGAGGAGATTTAAATGGACATGTCGGTAAAGAGGCATTAGGATATCAAGGGATTCATGGAAACTTTGGTTTTGAGGATATAAACGAGGAAGGTAGGGAGATTTTAAATTTTGCTATGTTATTTGATCTCTTTATAGTCAATACAATCTTCAAAAAATGAGATGAATATTTAATTACTTATAAGAGTAGCTTATCACAAACACAAATTGATTACTTTATTTGTAGAAAAAAAGATAGAGCGTGTTGTAAAGATTGTAAGGTAATTCCAGGAGAAAGCTTAACCACCCAACATTGACTTTTAGTTATGGATTTACAAATAAAAAAATGGACAAAGAAGAAAAGAGTGCATCGAGCTATTCGGACCAAATGGTGGAACCTCAAAAGCGAGAAAGAAGATATATTTAAACAGAAAGTCCTTCAAGAAGATGTTTGGAATTATGTTGGCACACCCTCTGATATGTGGAAAGCTATACATATTAGGAAAGTGGCGAAAGATGTGTTAGGGGTATCTAAGGGAGGTGTACCGGCACAAAAAGAAGCTTGGTGGTGGAGTGTAGTACAAAATAAAATCAAGGCAAAGAGGGCATGTTACAAATTACATTATGCTAACAAAACTAGTGAAACTTTAGAAGCTTATAAGAAAGCAAAGAAGGAAGCAAAAAAGGCCGTTAGTGAAGCAAAAGCTAAGATTTGGGAGGACTTATATAAAAAAACTCAACTCAAAAGAGGGTGAAAGAGATATTTTTAGGATAGCTAGGGCTAGAGATAAGAAAACTAAAGATCTTAAGTATGTTAGATAAATAAAACACGAGGATGAAAAAAATCTAGTGACAAATGATGATATAAGAAATAGATGGAAAAACTATTTTTATAATCTTTTTAATGAAAATAAAGATGTTAGTATTAGTTTAGGAGATTTAGCCAAGTCAAAAAAGTATATAAATCACAATTTCTACCGACGTATTCAAAAGAATGAAGTCAAAGGGGCTCTTAAACATATGAAGGGTGGTAAATCGGTAGGACCGGATAATATTCCTATAGAAGTTTGGAAAATACTAGGAGAATTAGGAATCACTTGGCTCACAAGACTATTTAATAAAATATGGAAAAACCAAAAGATGCTCGAGGAATGGAGAGCAAGTACACTTATACCCATATATAAGAACAAGGGAGACATTCAAAATTGTGCGAATTATCGAGGTATCAAGTTAATGAGTCATACTATGAAATTATGGGAAAGAATTATCGAACATAGGTTAAGACAAGTATCAAGTACAACAGAGAACCAATTTGGATTTATGCTAGGTAGATCTACTATTGAAGCGATTCACCTTTTGAGACGTCTTATGGAACATTTTAGAGCAAAAAAAGAAAGACCTTCACATGATATTTATTGATCTAGAAAAAGCTTATGATAGGGTACCGAGGGAGGTTCTTTTGAGAACTTTGGAAAAAAGAGGTATCCCATTGACATATATTAACCTTATAAGAGACATGTATGATGGTGCAAAAACATGTGTGAGGACTCATGAAGGAACGACAGACTTCTTTGAAGTTAATATTGGGTTACATCAAGGATCAACTTTAAGTCCATACTTATTTATAATGGTGATGAATGAGTTAACAAAACATATTCAAGATGAAGTACCTTGGTGTATGTTATTTGCATATGACATTGTATTAGTGGAGGAGTCTAAGAAAAAAGTTGATAGAAAATTGGAACTATGGAGAGAAACATTAGAAAGAAAAGGCCTCCGACTTAGTAGAACAAAGATAGAATATATGGAATGTAAGTTTGATCATTTGTCTACTTTAGAGGACATAGAAATTAAAATTGGCACACATTGCATTCCCCAAAAGGAAAGTTATAAATACCTAGGGTCAATTTTTCAAAGTGACGTTACACATAGAATTAATGCTGGTTGGTTAAAATGGAGAGGAGCATCATGTATTCTTTGTGATAAGAAGATACCATTAAAATTAAAAGGTAAATATTATAGAGCAGCAATTAGGCCTGCCATGTTTTATGGTTCTGAGTGTTGGGCAGTTAATCATCAACATGTATAAAAGATGTCTGTGACAGAAATGAAGATGTTGAGATGGATGAGTGGTCATACAAGAAAATACCGTATACATAATGAGGTTATTAGAAACAAATTAGGTGTGGCACCAATAGAAGATAAAATGAGAGAACATCGTTTAAGATGGTTTGGACATATAGAAAGAAGATCAAAAGAAGAACCTGTAAGAAGGTTAGAAAAACTAAATTTGGAAAGTATTAAAAGAGGTAGAGGACGACTACAAAAGTGTTGGAAAGAAACAATAAAGAATGATCTAGCTTATTGGGAGTTAACTGCTAACATGGCACACGATAGGGATCTGTGGAAACAAAGAATCCATGTAGCCAACCCCATCTAGTATGGGAAAAGGCTTAGTTGTTGTTGTTGTTGTTATTTATATTGATGATTAACTTCCCAACACTAAGAACCATAAAATATATTATGCCTAATTGCTCCTCTATAATATTTATCTTTCACAATATACTTTATGCACCTCGCACCTCTCCATTTTAAACAACATGCATTAAAGTAACCTTAGGTATTTAAAACTTTCCTTATGAACAATGCAATGTGTATCAATCTTAATTTCTATATTATCTGAAGTAACCAAATGATCAAACTTGGTATTTCATATATCCTATCTTTGTTCTACTAAATCGAAAGCCTTTACTTTCTAATGTTTCTCTCCATAGTTTCAATTTTCTATTAATTTTTCATTAAAACTCACCCACTAACACAATGTCATACATAAATAACATACACCAATGTACTTCATCTTAAATATGCTCGAATTTACCTTTTTACCCTTTACTATAAAATGTTGAGTTGAAGCAAAACCCTACCAGAAGTTGACTCTCTATTGAGCTCCTAACTTCTAGTAAGAGCATCAAAACAGTAACCAATGTGCCATGCTGCCTTAATGCTTTTTCCGTGTTTTTATCCTTTTGCAAAAATAATCTAGTTATGCTCAATAAGATGTATATCCATCCAAAATTCAACAGATTGTGAATACCATAGAATATAATGTTGTTCTTATGTATCCAAATATGGATCAATATTTTCCATGTATGCCTACCATTTATAATGTGTATAGCTTTGGACCGAGCATAGTGAATGATATGCCATGTACCACGCCCCACTATACCATAGATAATGCATGGTACAAGTTGGTACAACATTTCCTTAACTTTTGCAGCATGGAAAAATCAGCATCTACAGTTAAAAGTAAAATGCATCGTATGGCCCATTTTTAGCCTTGTTTCTCACCTAACCCATTTAATATTATACTATAAAATGACTTTAAAGTTACATGTTGGCACTCAAGGTGTTAGCCCACCTGGCATGTCTCTCCACTTGCTTGTTGTAAACCACAAATTCAACTCCCAGGGAGTGCATACCCAGCTTCAACCTCCCATAATACCAAAAGAAAAAAGTTATGGATTTGTCAAGCTTGGCCACTCTTATGTTATCAAACTTATCTTTATATAGCATGAAGACAAAATCACCAAGAAAAGTTGGGGATGATGTGATAGTCCCTCCTATTTTGGCATTCAACGAAAATTGTTTACGTATGTGATGGCCTCACAAAGAGATCCAGATTGAGAACATGGTACATTGGTTTTTATGGGAATTAGTGGGTTAACCACTATATTCATTGCAATGCTCAACTCCAAAGAGGAGTTCAGGTATGCAAGTGAGCCAAGTTGCTAGGAGAGTTACTCGAGATCGACTTTACAATAACTCAAACTTGACACAGTCTTATCACTGAGCTAAGCTCGAGCTCAAAATGTAAGCAAGTTGGGCTCGTAAGCAAGTTGGGCTCAAGCTCACTAGTACTTGGCTTGAACTGTTTGCGAGTCAAATAGAGCTATAGAGAGAGAGAGACACATAAAAAGATGTATATATATGGATGTTTTCATGTGTATCTCTCTCTCTTTATTATATAGATAGATAGACGATAGATAGATTTGTGTGTAGTTCATGGAAGTTACAGTAATTGAAGCAATGAAATCAAGCAAATCGTTCTTTCTCTGCACACACCAGGGTTTACTCCCGTATCAGTCAAGAAAAATGATGGGCAGCCGCAGAAGGTCATAAATATAATTGAAATGTAGTGTGTAGTGGGAGATCATATGTTGGCCTTAGGACCTTAATCTCAAGTTTGGTTATACTTGCTCAGCAATGACCTGTCCTTGACAATGCCTTCTTTGATATGTGATACATGTTAACAATATATCAATTTTTCATAATTGTATATAAACCGCAATTTTCATCGACGTATTCAAAAGAATAAAGCCAAAGTGGTTCTTAAACTTATGAGGATTGGTAAATTTGTAGGACCAAACAACATTCTTATAGAAGTATGGAAAATCTTAGGAGGAACCGATATTACTTGGCTTATAAGATTATTTGATGAAATATAAAAAACAATAGATGCCTTGAGGAATTTAGGAAGAGTTCATTTATACAGATATACAAGAACGAAGGAGACATTCAAAATTATGCAAATTATCGAGGTATGAATTTTATGAGTCAAACTATGAAATTATGGGAAATAAGGTTGAGACAAATACCGAGTACAACAAAGAACTAATTTGGATTCATGCCAAGAAAATCTACTATTGAGGCTATTCGTATATTGAAATGGTTTATGGAACGATTTAGAGAAAAAAAGAACCTTCACATGGTATTTATTGATCTAGAAAAGTTTAAGATAAGGTGTCGAGAGATAAGAACTTTGAAAAAAAAAGATATCCCATTTACATACATCAATGTTATAAGAGACATATATGATAGTGCACAAACATATATTAGGTAGGATCCATGAAGGAAAGATAAATTTCTTTGTGGTTAATATTGGATTACATCAAGGATCATCTTTAAGTCTATATTTATTTGTATTGGTTTTTGACGAGCTAACAAAACATATTTGTATATTATTTATAGATGACATTGTATTGGTAGATGAGTCTAAGGAAAAAGTTAATAGGAAATTGGAACCATGGAGAAAAATATTAGAAAGTAAAGGCTTTCGGCTTAGTAGAACAAAGACAAAATATATGGAATGCAAGTTTGATCATTTAGTTACTTCAAATGACGTAGAAACTAAGATTGGCATACATTTTATATCTTGTAAGAAAAGTTGTAAATACCAAGGTCAGTTTTTCGAAGTGATGACAAAATTGATGAAGATGTTACACATAGAATCAATGCATGTTAGTTAAAATGGAGAGGTGCATCAGGTATTTTATGTAATAAGAAGATACGATTAAAGTTGAAAGTAAATATTATAGAGCAATAATTTGGCCCACTATGCTTTATGGTTCTCCGTGTTGGGCAGTTAATCAATTATCAACAAGTACAAAAGATATCAATGACATAAATGAAGATGGTGAGATAGATGAATGGCCACACAAGGAAAGACCGTATATGTAATGAGGTTATTAAAAACAAATTAGGAGTAGCACCAATAGATGACAAAATGAGGAAAATTTGTTTTCGGTAAGAAGGTATGAGAAACTAGATTATGAAAATATTAAAAGAAGAAGAGGAAGACCACAAAAGTGTTAGAAAGAAATAAAAAAGAATGATTAGCTTATGTTGAGTTAAGTATTAGCATGACACCTGATAGAGCTCTATGGAAATAAAGAATCCATGTAGCCGACCAGATCCAGTATGGGAAAAGGCTTAGTTGTTGTTGTGGAGTATCTTCCTACATGCTCCCAGATGTCCAGTGGGCCCCTTTTTCCTTAATGCAAGGTTTTCATATTAAGCATCAAGCTTATTGAAGCTTTACAAGTACAAACTTATGAAGCCAAGCTCGAGTAAGCTCAATTCTGATACAAGGCAAGCTTCAGCTTGAAACGTGAAGCTCAAGTGGGCTGGAGCTTCTGTTTCAGCAGAGAATTAATTAAATGAGCCAAGTCAAGGCTGCCAATACTTGATCTTGACTTGGCTGATTACACCTCTAGGTGAGTCTTGCATATAAACCTTAATATATTGTTATGAGGAGAGGAAGGCCTTCAAAGGGAACCATAACCCATAACGTACCAAATTCTACAGCTTTTATAGGCTACATGGATTGCGTAACCTGTGGAACAAAAAAAAACATATTCTTGACAGTCATTTAAAGTGTTGTACCAAAGAAGGGAGTTAAAGGCATGTAACGTGTTAGAAACTTGAAGGAAACAATGAAATACGATCTTTCTTTTTTGGAGTTAAGTGCTAATATAACAGAAGGTTGAGCTCAATGGTGACTAAGAATCAATGTAGCCGACACCACTTAGTGTTGGTTTTCATTGTGGTTTTGGTTGGTATTTACTATTTACCCACATGACAAATACTATGGACATAGAAATCTGTAACTTGAGCAACCAAGGAAATAGATTGGCTAACAAGCCTTGTTGTCTTCTGTCATAAAATGCAATATTCGGGTTGAAGATGAGACCTCAAGTTGCACCTCACAAAATTAAACATCTTAATACATGATGCAACACGCATCTCACGGTGGTCACAGCCATCCTTGCATTTAAGCATTTTACTGTGTTTATACCCACATGTTCCTCCTCTCGACCAAAAATCAGTCGTTCACTATTGTTGCATCATGAAGTCCAATCGTTCCGTGTTCTATCTCAGAAGCCGCATACTTTTCCCGTTTTGACCATATAGAATCTTAAAAAAATAGAAATTTCAATTGCCAGTTGCAACAAAATAAACGAATCGAAGTAGTAGACTCGAACAGTAAACAGAACAAAAGTCTAGCTTTGACGATCGCAAGCGCAAAAAAGAAAACATTGGAAAGAAAGATACCTGTACATTGAAGCTCTCTTCCACCTTGGTGTACGGCGCCATGAAGACATGGAACGCTGCTATCGTGGCCAGCAATACGTCCCAGCCTGATCGGAGACGCGGAAAGACAGAGATTGAGTGAGATTGACAATCAGAAATACCCTATAAATCTAGAGCAGCGCAGTCCAAGATAATGGAGACGCTCGTACCGTAGTTTTCGAGGAATTTCGTGAGCTTGGGGTTGTGATTAGCGCGGGAGGAGGGTTCCAATTTCCCCATCGCCACGGTTGAAGTGCCGCTCAACAAAGCGAACAGGTTCTGGGCTCGTTTGTTCCTTTTCTAGGCAATTGTGTTAAGGAGCGACGGCATTAACCGTGGGAGTTTCTTCCGGCCGGTGAATTTCGCCGTTAACCATCGACCATTCAATACAGGCCTATGGTATGACCTTCAGTATGATTGATACATCAAAGGTATAACCGTGGATTATTCCCCAACCAAAGTTCCTTTTGTATTCACTATCTACTCTTAGTTACAAGAAATTCAGGATGCCATGGTTACAGAAAATCAGGATAATCTCGGAAAAGAAACCGCCAGCATGAAGTTCATTTCTTCAGCAATGTCATCTTTTGTAATGCTAGCCTTTTAAAATGTAATGCCACCTCTATGCACTCCAAAGTTTTAAAAGCATGCGAAGCTTTTAAAATGTGATGCATGAGATTGACAAGCTTTTAGGGGTTACAACTTACTTTTATTTATATATTTGTATATATATGTGCAAATCTAGATGGTCGATTAAAGAGATAAGTGGTATGGATCAAAAATACAAAAAAATGAGATCTGCTTTTGAAAAAAATACTCATCTATTTTTTCACATTTTATTTTTTTGATCTAGATCATCCATATGTCCCATATAACCATCTCAATTCATATAAATTGTCTAATATAAATATATAAGGGATTTGTGCATTCCTTTTACTATCTACATACCTCACATTTTAAAAATACACAAAATACTCCAACAACAAATTCTCTCTTCTCACCATACCTAATTCTAACAATTCCTTCTTTTTATTCTAGTGACCGATATTTCATTCGTTAAGAGTTATTATTGCTTCTTCACAGTCAACAAGTATTTGACTATTGCCTTATAAACCTCACTGTAGTCAAATGAGAAAAGAAAGAGATGATTATTAGTAATGTCTTTGTATACTTCTAGGTTTTGAGAAGTTGATTGTTAGCCCAATAAACAAGTATTTGATTATTGCCTTGTAAACCTCACTAGAGTCAAATGATGAAATAAATAAGAAAAAGAAAGAGATATTGTTAGTAATATCTTTGTATACTTCTTGGTTTTGAGAGGTTGATTGTTAGTAATATCTTTAGATTTTTTAAGATAGATATACTTGGTTCACGTCTCACCTTAAAGAAGAAATGCAATTCCTCTTTATCTCTTCTTCAAAGTGAGAAGTGGACCAACGGCATCTCTTCAAGTGAGGACACGAACCACCCATGTCTTTTCTTAAGAGAGGACACTTTTGGCCCGCCTCTCTTCCAATGGTGCCGTCAACCAAACCATGTGTTATACTTCAAACCTTATATTCCTTTTATGCATTGTAGAATGATAAATAACTCGAGCAAAAATATTTATGATGAAATAGATTCGAAGAAGATGACAAGTAATCAAAGTACTTTTTATACCAAGACTAAGGAGAAATATAAGTTGTTATAGTACATCGGATGATATATTTGTTGGCTTATTGGCCAATGAGGTAGAAGAATAATTTGTTCATTGCGAGCGTGATGGTTTTGACTATTCAATCATGTTTATCACATAGGATGTATTTAGGAGTTGTAAGAATTTATTGAGTATATAAGAAATGTTGGGAAGAACCCTAATATTGTTATTATTAGTATTCATTCAAAAACTAAAAGTGTAACAAGAAAAATATGACTGCAGTGTGAAAGGAGTGACAAATACCGAACGATTAAAAATATTGATCTTGAAAATAATAGATTGATGGACACTAAGAAGGTTGATTATCCATTTTTATTAAGAAAAGAGGGTGTAGTCAATGGATACTTAAAGTTTGATGCAGTGAATCGGATACATAACTACACTCTAAACTTGTATTTTTAATGGCATGCTTTTGCAATGAGATTGAGTAGATACGAGTACAGTGTGATAAAGGACTTTACAAAAAAGCTATTATAAATCAAAGCTTGTTTGAATGCATTTAAAGTAGGTTGATGAGGCAAAATGTAAGTATAATATATGTTTATAATGCATGAATGAAAATTAAGAAGAAAGATAGGGGTTTTTCATAATGTTTTACAACAACTACTATATTACATAGATGTGCACCAATATCATTTATGGCATTGTAAAATTCCTGGTATATATATATAATATATAATATTGTATTTAGACATTTTTGCTTAGTGCAACTATTATGTATATTTTTACGAGTATTGAAAATTGATAGCATATATAGGACAAACATATAAGTGTTTCACTTTTATTTTATAATATTTATTATATATAGGTAATAACATATATATATATATATATTTCATATCTTGTAGGTATAAAATATATTTTCTTGAGGTTGTCGGGTTCATACGTAGTTACCGTAATATATCTTTTATGAAGTTACACCATTCCACTAGTGCTCTATGAGTCATATCTATATAACAAAAAAGTAAAATTAGTTAATCAAACCAAAACAAGTGAGGTGAATCTAAATATGGGTCTCTCAAACCATAAACACAATGAATTTTCTAATGATAATTGAAAAAAAATCTCTCAAAAAACTAAAAAACAAAAATAGAATGAAAAACATAATTTAATAAATCAATGAATCACCCATCGATTCAGTCTTTTTTTCTCTTTTCTTGTTTTCTCTCTTTCTTTCTTATTCTTTTTCTGACGGATTTGAATATGTTCTTCTATTGAAAATGAATGTAAATTAAGTAAAAGGTGATTGAAATAGTTTGGGAGTGAAGAACGAGTATATGGGGCACCATAAGGTGGTTCGTGCACGAGGAGAGAGATCCGATTTTCAGTGAAAGATACTCAATAATTAGTTAAAATGATTAAGAGTATTTTAAAAATATAAAAATAGTGTGTGGATAGTAAAAGGGTTATGTGCTTATCAATCATGAATATAAATTGCAATTCAACAACTCCTTTCCTCTTTCTCTCTTTGTATATTACAATTTAACAATTCCCTTTATCTTTTTCTTTATAGATACACAAAAAAGGAGGCGGAATAAAGTGTCTAAGTCCACATTGCACACATGTTTATCTCTCTCTATATATATAAATATAAAGGCGTTGAAGGATAACAAAATAGAGGAGTGTGCCCAAGTACACATTCTCCATGTGTTCTCTCTCTATATATAAATGTATGTGTATGGCAACATTCTTCTTTACTATGATTAACGTCTAAGGGTAGTAGAGTGTAGTCGAAGGAAAGAAAAAAAGTGAGATGAGGAGAGTGTGTATGGTATGCATCATAATTGATACATGCACACTCGTTTTACTATTTAGACATTTTTTACCATGATTTCTATTTTGCTTTAGTTAAATTTTGAAAATGACCATGATACACCTCGACTGCATGAACTCTCTCTCTATGCAAGTTCTCACCTTGTTATTTATCATCCCACACCATTTTTATGACGATCTATAACTCAATGCTTGATCCAATGCACGATATTAAACTATTTATTATTCCATAATGCTTTGAATCCAACTGAAAAAAAAGGAGAAGAGGAAAAAGAAAAGGAAGAGAAAAAAAGAGATGAGACCAATTTGAAAATCGTTTTGGGTCTCTATTGGTAGGAGATGTAGCTCAACCATGGCTCTCCTACTTGGGAGACGCGATTTAGTTGCATCTATTCCTCTTTCATGTGATGTTCGTAAAATATACTTCTTGATTTTTTTTTTCTTGATTGTGAAAAAAATGAGTAAATAAATGAATGAAATAATGGTTGTTGGAGTAAAGAGAAAAAATATTAGAATTTTGTAGGAGAGGGTAGAGAAAGTGATGAGAGGTAACATTGGTATTTTTGAAGAAAAAAACTATATAAATAGTAAAAAATGTGCGCAAATAGATTAGTTAGTAATCTCTATATATAAACATAGACATCACTCTCATCATGTTTGGACACCTTCAATTCTACAAGTATCGAGATACAGATGTGTCACAGACGGGTTGAATCCCACGTTACCAACAAATCCAATATGAATTTACCCTTGCATGATCCGGACCCAAAATTCAGTACCAAACTCTTTTTCAACTATAAAAAGAAGAAATAATGCACACAATGCATAATGCTTCGTTTCATAATTTGGTTTTCACTGTCGAGTTCTGAAATAATTTGCTATAGTGCAGTGGCAGTTGGTGGTTAAAAGCTCAAACCCTGCGAGGCAAGTATCTCCGTGTAAATCCGCTAGATCATGATCTTTAATCCGGATCCTATCCAATTCTCTACTATCAAATAAGACCAATTAAATTAAATTGAAGTTCGGTTCAAATTTGGATCCAAATCCAATCGACATCCATCACCTATCAATGCCTCGGACTAAAAGGTCAAAACTAGACAGGTTCGGTTTCATCTTCATCAGAACCGGAAACCGGAACCGAACCGGATTGTCAGTCCTGCAGGCATAAGGCGGGTTTAAATGAAAATTATAATTTTTGTAATGCGCAGTCATGGGATCAGGCCTCGAATGGTAGGCTAAGGGGATAGGGGCTTGGCGCGAGGGTGGGCCTACAACGGTTCAGAACCGAACCGTCAGTTTCAAACCACCAGTTCCAATTACGGTTGTGGCTCAACTTTCAGAAAACGAATCCGAACCGGAGACTCCACTTTTCCGATTCGAACCGAACATGTCTAGCCAAAACACAGGCAAGCTGGTCAATGGTCAAGCTCAGTCACTAAACCACGAGCCACCATGGTTAGGCCGAAGCCCACCGGGAAACTCACAGTTTCTCGTCGTCAACTTGTGGTCTGACTGGATCTCCTTTTCCTAATAAAACCAATGTACCTCTTGACAAGCAATAGCTCACCCGGTGAGGGCGTCAACTCATGAATTGAAGGTCACGAGTTTGATACCCAGATCATGCATTTGGCTTCGGCCTGCCAGTTGAAACCAGAAAAAAAACATCTGTGACCAACTTGAACTAGAAGGAACCTATTCTACCTAACGAAGGGGATCGCATTTTGATCTTTTTTTCTTCTTTTTGGTTTAAACCACTGGTGTCCGAAAACCCAAAGATCCCCACTAATCCGGCTCAAGCCCTCGACCCACTACGGGACTAAAGCTCTCCCGGTGCCAGTTTCCTCCGTTGAGAAAACTCGAAATTGAGACCTTACTTAAGGGTAAATCATGCAAAACCACTTGAACCAATCAAGCATGGATACATTTCGATAAGGAAAAATATATTGTGCACTACGACACAATTGCAACCATTACTTTGCTGAAGGTTGTTACATGTATGACACTCAAAAGCTCATAAAGGAGTGCGAGCAAAGGAATTCACATGCCCCATATACACTAATCATCTCTTAAGTTTACATCAAAAAGGTTTCCAATATATATATATATATATATATATATATATATATATATATATATATATATATATATATATATATATATATATATATATATAAGCATGATCAATCCTTTAAACATAGTCTAACAAAGCCCCCATGAATCTACATATTGTGTGTATGATATATATATAAGCATGATCAATCCTTTAATCATAGCGTAACAAAGCCCCCATGAGTCTACATATTGTGCCCGGCGAGCTTGTTGACGAGCGCGAGGGTCTTGCTGGTCACTTGAGTAACACACACAATCTCCCTTCTCACCAACTCCTTAACTCTGCTAGTCTTAAGTCCCATGTCCCCAAAACCATTCATGCAAGTATGCTGGTCAGTCAAAGCAGCACTAACCCAAGTTTGCACGTTACTCATGTGCCACCTGAACTTAATCCGGCCCAAGTTCTTTACCTCATCAATAGACCGACAGAGCCGATCGTCTGAGTCGGCAAGTGTGGTAGCACAATCCTTGATCACACCCGTCTCTAGTGCGCTCAGACGAGCAGTGCGCATGGCTGGATGTGAAGTGAGCTTGGTTATGAAGTCGGTGGCTCGCCTTGCTCTGATTAGGCTCACTACTAGTGTAGCCTGAGCCAGTTGGTGCGGACTCTACTGCACCGCCGATGCAAGGAGGAGGACTGGGTGCACAGTTCCGGCAAGCTTGCCGCCGAACAGGACGATTTGCCTACTTAGCCCACTGGGGCACACAATTATCTTTTGCTTTCATACCTTATATATCATGAAATAATATTCCTTGTGGGCAAGCTGATAATATCCAGTGAGTCTCAACAAAGTCCATTAACCAGCAGCTCCCATAGCGTCTCTTTCTTGCACGCTGTTAGGACTATCATTTGAGTGGCCTTTCTACTTTTTTTTTTTATGAAAGATGTACACATATGTTTCATGAGGTGGGGCGGCGGTTGGAGGATCAAAGTCCCCGTTCCCATACTCTTGACGGAGATCAAGAAGGTTCTTATCCCCGCCTCCACATCCCCTGTGGATCCCCATGGAGCCCCGTTTAGGGAAAGAAAAGATCTTTCTTCTTTTTTTTCACATGTCCACCGTATGGACCCGATGAGAGGAAGACCGGATCCTACCCATTGTAGACTAATTTTGCAATATAAACACGAAAATTTTCGATCAAAAACCAAAACTCTAGCCTAAACAATCCGAATCGAAGCAAACTATAATTCCAAAGGGCCTGAACTTTCTAGAACCAATAAGGAGAGGGGTTGGGACCGGGTTAATGGAGCAGGGACCTACTGTCCCTGTCGTCACCTTGATCCCGTCGAGGATTTTCCTGTTCTTCTCATTCCCGTCTCTCGTTTCTACGGGAAGCAAGGGATCCCCTTCTCGTGAACATTCCTCGTATGTCAAAGTGTACAAGAAAAGTGGGTTTGAGGATGTAGAGTCATTACGAGCAGTGACAGGTCTAGAATTTTATGTAGGGTGAGGCGAACTATATATAATAGCCATCGTTTAGATTGTGTCATGTAACTTTTTCGTTGGCTTTTCGAAATTCAGTTGAAGCAGCCACCCCACCTCGCTTCAATGTAGATCCATTATTGATCAAGAGACATAGGAAGAACCTGAAAGATGGGTGTAATTCAAACGACGTAACGTTCTTTTAGAAATTTTCTTTTTGTAAGGGAAGCAAATGATGATATGGAAGGGAATTGGAGCATCTATGATTTAGCTTAGGGAGGTCGTTTAGTGGTTCATAGGAGGGGTGTTTGCTCCCGCTACCGAGATAGGGCCGTTTTGTCCATGCATCCTGCTCCAGACAAACGTCGTTTGAGGCCCTGGGCCAGCGAGTGCCTGCTTGGCCATTTTACGTTGTAACACGGACTTGGTATGACTGGTTTGGAACCGAACCAACAGTCTCAATCGAAACCAAACCGGGCTTGGGTTTGGATGGAGCCGATCAAACCAGACCTACAGCTTGTGATCACCTGGTTTGGTTCTGGTTCTACCTTTTATGGAGCTGGAACCGTCATGTGTACATCTTTTTAAGTTTAAATTTTTAAATGTTTTTTCCCTAGTTTCGTGCAGTTTAGGACTCAAACTGGAACAAACCCTATTCCGGTTCGGTTTCAGGTTGCAGGAAAATCAGAAATTAACTGTCTACAATGGGGAAAGAAGTGTAATATCTAATATTGTTGTCCCCAGAATCTGTTATCAAACTAGTTTTTAATTTTTCATGATTTTACGCCTCAAAATTTTTACTTTTATGCCTCGTGTATTTCCTATATTTTGAAGTCGCACAAGCCCTAAATTTTTTATTTTTTATCATTTGAGACCTCAAGTTTTCTCAAATTTTTAATTTTCTTGTAATTGATTCTATATTATTCTTATTAGTAGTATTACTACTATTATAATATATATTATATACTGGCAAGAAATTTATATTATAAAACTAACAATTTACTCTATAATCTCATTCTCTCCTATAAGTTCACCTTTTATGTTGCCTCACTATTTATAAGAAAGATCTTATTACTATAAGTTTACCTCTTTCTATTGCTTCACTTCTTGTCTCTCTTTTTCTTTCACTCTCACTCTCTTTATACACACACATACATATATATATATATATATATATATATATATATATATATATATATATATATAGAGAGAGAGAAAGAGAGAGAGAATTGATGGGCATCTTAAAAGTAAAAAGCCTAGTTGAGTCCAAAACTTGCGGAAAATTACATGTCATGATATTCTTCTAATTCAAAGCAAAAATTGTCTTTCCTTGTTAATGAAATGTGTAAATTAAGAGGAAGAAAGTCAAATGATTTTAAGAATTCAATTCAAAATTATGCGAATTATTGACTAGAACCATTCTAATCTTTGAACTTAATATATCACAATTTCAGTAATTGATTTCAAGAGGATTTGGTGGTTCCAAATCTGAGATGTCAGGTTCGATCCTGTAGGGGTGGCAAAATTGTGTCGATTCTTCATGTTCAGGTCTACTCATTTTGGGTTATGGCCAAATCCAGGTCGATCTGGACCTGACCCATTCTTTTATCAGTCCTCTTCTCCAAACTTGGACACAGATGAAACGGGTTTGGGTAGACCTGACCAGACCCGACTGCGACCTTATTTTACACAGTCTCTCTTTCTGTCTCTCTCTCTCTCTCTCTCACACACACACACACACACACATATATATATATATATATATGAATGAGTAAATCTGATTAGTAATGAGGGACATTAACATTAATTGGGTGATTTTAGAAGCACCACACAAAATTAAAATAAAAAGGGCGTCTTCCAAATATTAAAAAGGGCGATGTTAGAAAACCGGCCCACAGATCTGAGCCGGTTCTTTTAGGAAGTTACTCTTATTCTATGTAGGAGTGTGGGGTCCCATGAACTAGGGTTCCCATGTAACCGACCACACCTAGCGTGAGGGAAGCTACGTAGGCATGTCGGGATTTTTCAAAAATACTAAAATTACCTCAAGTTATCTCTCTTCTTTCTCTCATCAATGTACGATTCTCACATCATTCTTGATTGCTTATGACAACTTTATGTAGCTTCGCTTGAAGTTTTGTTTTGTACTTTCATGCACAACCGATTTTTATTTGACTTTCAAAAAACAAAATGAATGAAACAAAGGAGAAACAAATTCGAATTGATGATGTTTCTTTTTAAATGAGAGAAGAAAAAGAAAAGAAACCTGCATTATTTCAGGTTGAGTGATTAATTTGACACGAAAAAAATAAATACGGAAAGTTCTTTTTCCATCTTTTTCTTCTTCATGTTCAAGGGAAGGAGTCAATGACACGACAAAACCATTTATCTTTCCAAGAGGACATTACACAATCACGTCTCCATTCCATCTCTTGGCAACTTGCTGTCGTTGGGCCGATAGCATCAAATACATAAAAATACAAAATATATTTGAATCTATGAACTTACCTCTAAAAAATATAAAAGGTTTCTTCGAACAAAACACTCAAACCTCCTCCTCTTCTTGTTTTGTAGGAAGAAGAAACAGTGCTTCCACAGGATTCCGTTGTGTATCGTTTGTTTATGGAAGAAAGTACCGGAGGTTGGGTTCGAGCGGAATCGATGACAACAATAGCAGACGAGAGAGAGGAACCACATATGATGTTGGAGGTAGCATGTGAATTTTTTAAAACAGGTAGAGATAATTTTGGAAATGATAGAAAAGATGTTTGTATGGTAATTAGTATAATAACGATTATAAAAAATTCATTAAAAAAAACAACTGTATGAAAGAAACTATTGGTTCTAGTTTCATATCAGTTTCAAATTCATAGAGTGATGTAAGTTCATGGTCCGGTTCGACCAGTTTCCGTTAGAGATTGGTTTCTAGTTTGATCTGGTTCCAGTAACAAGATCGGTTCAGAAGAATCAGAACCGGTCAAGTACTAGCCACGGCTCCGGTCGTTCTCGAAGGAAAAGGGAAAAAAGAAAAGGAAAAAAGGGTAAATGATCCTTGACCAAAAATTATTGAGTATCACGAGGAAATCCATCAGGTTTCACGGCACGGTCGACACGGCACGGTTGACATGAACGGCATTCAAAACCGGGTTGTCTGCGGCAATCTCCGTCGATTTCCTCTTTAAGCCATTTTACCCAGAAAATAAGCCCCTTGACCTTGAAGAATCACCTCATCACCCATTCAGAGAAGGGCCAATCTTTTGTTGGTGATGCGATGACAAATAACAAAAAGGTAGAAATAAATCTCGTCTGGGAAAAATCGCCGAACTGTAGCAAATAGATCGAGTTACGACAGTTTGAAGCAGAAGGCTCGCAAAGTGGAAACGAGCTAAGGATGCACGGGATGACGATGGTAACCGATACATGGAAGGCTCATGCAGCCATGGTGTTGGTTCAGATCAATTATGGAGGTTATCACGTTCTCACCAAGTCTGCACTCAATGTTGGGATGAACAAGGTGGTGTTTTGCGTCTATAGAGACATTCTGGCACTCGCACTCCTCGTCCCCATCGCTTACTACAGAGAAATGTGTGATCTCTTTCCAGGTTTTGTTTGCCTCGTTTTTTTGCTTTTTGTTCAATTCAATTTGGTCGTTTTCTTTTGGAGTTTCGACAGGATATGTGGAAGTAACGCATGGTTTCTAATTCCATTTGCTCATGCTTCTTGATTGTTACTGTAATTGCCTGTTGGGGATTTGCGGGGTTATCTGTCATGGGTCTTTGGTCTTCCCATTGCGACAGATTGGTCTTGGAATTGTGTTTGGATTACAATCTTCAGGAAAAATAGCATGAGTTGTATGACGCAATTGTACTTGATTAAGAAGCACCCTGTTAACATCGTTGGTCCTTTGATTTAGATCTCCCTGGATATATGGTGACTGGAAGTTCTTTAGATCATATAGTGCCATGTTCTTTTTCTTTTTGCTTCAATTGTAGTCATGAAAATCTGTTTCATAGTATGTATTCATTTGGAGAAATTGTTTTCATTTGCTCGGGGATAGATCCGTGCGGTAGAGGTGCGGCCACAGAAAGAGACTCAGTCCCTAAGGAGACTATTACAAAATGTGATACAGCAGGAGATAAAACGAGAATGACACCATCGTAGTTAGAGGCCGTTCCTTATAGAGGTAGTTGAGCCTTGTTTTCAAATTACGAAACAAAAGTTGGAGAGGTGTCGAAATATGTCTCCTGGGTGAGGATATTAGAAGTTGGAGGATATATGCAACAAACATGTTTGAGGAATTTGCAGAGAAACACATAAGACATGAATTTGCTATTTTAAATCTAAATTGCAAGCGTGACCCAAGATATATTAAATGACTAAGAATTCAAGTATCAAGCCCCTCAATGACCTGAGAAAGATTATAATGTCTTCTAAGAGTTTGTGTAACCAATCACCCCGTGATCCAAGATAGGTTAGAATGGTGTCATTAGCTGACCCTAGCACTATCTAGCAATTTTGATTCTTTTATTTGTTATGTTGTGATAAGCATAATCTGAGTTGGGATGTGTTAAAAATTATATTTGTTCTCTTCCTCTAACGGGACAAACATCAGATCTCGTGAATCCCCATGAAACTGCTAGCAGTATTTTCTTTATTTTTTTTTATCAGTCTATTTGTTATGCTGGCAATAGCACCGATGGTATTGGATCCTTTAATTCTTTGCTTCTGACTATTCTTGTACGTGAGAGTGATGCAGAAGGACGCGCCCTCCATTATCTCGCCAGCTTCTTGTGTCATTCTTTTTTCTTGGCTTAACTGGGTATGATTTCTATAGCATTACTGCCTCCACAACAAAAATGATTTTCTGTTCCAAGAATTGTATATAAATTCTCTTTTCTATTTATACAGGATATTCGGGAACCAACTTCTATTTATTATTGGTCTGGGATATACGAGTCCAACATATGCCGCAGCAATACAGCCTGCTACACCAGTATTTACATTCATATTGGCTGTGTTAATGGGGTAAAGATTGGTGTTTGCACGTTATCTTCTTTGGTTTGTAATTGTGTCCATTGTCTGTCCATTCATCTAATTTATGCTATGAAATTATTTTTGTGTAGCACAGAGTCAGTTAATATGTTTACAAATGAAGGCAAGATGAAGGTTCTTGGCACAATTATCTGTGTCTCTGGAGCTATATTCATGGCATCATTTAAAGGTCCTGCAGTTATTGGAAGTGACTTTGTTGATCTTGTTGCCAGTGACATAAGTGCAACATCCCAGCCAGAGCCTGTAGGTTGGTTATCCCTTGCCTTCATGGAATTCGGACTTGAAACATGGCATGTCGGTATCCTGTGCCTTATTGGAAACTGCCTGTGCATGTCTGTGTATCTGGCTCTGCAGGTATGTTAGCGTTGTTGACTTATATGTATCTATATTATAGTTTCAGGGCGGTGAAGACATGAAAATTAGATGGAAAGCACCTGATAGACAACAAGCCTACGTGTTTTCACTCCTTTTATGCTGGAAGCTTTGTGCATGCTCACATACTTTGTTTTCGGAATAACACCATTGCTATTGATTATTTTTGGGCAACCTCCTGCCTGACAGTTGATTTTATCTTTGGCATTCAAAGCGCACTGTGCTTTGTAATATGTTTGCTATGCGATAGTTGAATTGTTTATTTGTTGTTAGTAACGTTACCAACTTTTGAAATTGTGATGTTATTTTTTTAGAATTTTCTGTTTATCTAAGACAAACACAATACTTTATGGTAGCGTAAACTATGTCAGGTTTCCACCTATTTGCTTGACCACCATAGATTGATTGTTTTAGCTGGAAATGACATGAGGTATTGGTATTAGAGATGGTACGAGACAGCTATACGATTGTATATGAACGTTGTAGGTTTCAGTTTGTATGATACGGAGTGATATATAGTTTCTATTGGATTTAGATGATGTTTGCACATGTGTAATAATACTCAGCTACTTCCTTTTAGCATACTATAGGGCCAATAGATAATGAGGTGATTAGAAACAAATTGGGAGTGACACCAATGGATCTTAAAATGAGGAAAAATAGTTTAAGATGATTTGAACATGTAGAAAGATGACCAAAAGAAGTTCTGGTAAGAAGGTATGAAAAATTAGATTGTGAAAATATTAAAAGAGAAAGAGGAAGACCACAAAAGCGTTGGAAGGAAACAATAAAGAATGATCTAGCTTATGTTGAGTTAACTACAAGCATGGCACATGATCTGGCTCTATGGAAATAAAGAGTCCATGTAACCGACCCTATATGGGAAAAGGCTTAGTTGTTGTTGTTCTATAGGGCAAAATCACATGGATCCATATGATGCAGTTTGCAATACACTTTCAGCCCATACTAAATGATCCTACATGCCATTATTTCTGGGGACTATACAATGCCCTCGGAAGAGGATAGATATGGCTACTTTGACTAAATAATGAAATTTAAAAGTGAGCAACTAAGGAGAACGTACCTTAAGGAGATGCTTAGAATCTTGAAGGAACTATTTGTGAAATCTGACAAACTACGATTATAAATATTAGAAAAGTGACGATTGAACATCAAAAAGGAGGCTTGGTAGTAGAGTGGAGTTGCCCAAAAAATATTAGTGTAAAGAGAGCATGTTGAAATGCACACAGTCAAAAGATATAAAAGTTTGAAGGCTTATAAGGGGAGGAGGTGAAGGAGATATCTTTTAATATACTAACACTGGGTCATGAAAAAGAATGACCTTACCCAAGCCACAATTATCTAAATGAGAAAATTGTTCTTGTGCAAACAAGAATATCGAGGTGAGATGGAAGAATTATTTTCGCAAATCTTTAAATGGAAGTATGGTGTTCAAATCAGTTTAGGAACCCTAACCTAGTGAAGCGCAAAAGCAAATCTCACCATCTACCAATTCATTCAGAGGACAAAAGTGAAAGAAACTTTTGAATTTATGAAGTCTGACAAGGGTGAGGGCTAAATGATATTTCTATAGTCTTATGCAAAATATTAAGAGAGAAAAATATGTTGACTTTGGAAATGATTTAACGTCATATGAAGAATAAGATGTTCAAGGAGTGGAGGAAGAGTACATTGACACCCATGTAGAAGAAGAAAGAAAATATCCCAAAACTTTTGCCTATAATAAGGTATCAAGTTAAGTAAGTCATACCATGAAACTATGAGGAATAATTATGGAAAGAAGGGTTAGGCACATTTAGTAGAAACCAATTTGGATTCATGTTATTTGCTTATAGGATGTTTAGTGGAATGTTGTCCCATCAATATTAGAAAATGTACAATATTTACTTATCCTTCTGCAATGTTAAAAAATGTAGGCTAAAAGCATGTAAATGTGAAGTATTTGGGTGTCAATGTGTTCAATGTGTCAGACACGGATATTTTGGTTTTGCACAAGTGTCTAGGTAACAAATACTACAACTGTGCCACTGCTTAGCTATGAATGTCAAGACAATGCGATTTTGGTTGACATGAATATGCAATTTCCTGTAAGGACTACTACCCTTACGTTGACTGAGTGAGGTAACTTATCCTTTCATCAAAGGACTGCTTATAAAGGTTGACTCAGATGGTTGTATTTGACCCATCTTGCCTGATTTACAAGTAATTATGCTCCTCATCTTCTTTGCTATTGCTTTTGCCTTATGATTTTATCACTTGCCTTGTTTATTTGCATGTTTTCATCATTAATGGATCTATTAAATTGCTCTTGGATTAACGGAAAGATGTATGTAACGTGATAACTATAACCATAACTCTATAGTAACTTGGACTCCCAATTTGATATGTGTTCTTTCATACGATCGGCGTTCTGTGTATTTAAATTTTTTTGTATGTGCTTTTTTTTCTGTCAATGATGTGTGTAAGTTTGTTTCCTCTTGCCTTTGGTAGGTGTACTTTTTTCTTTGTTTTAGTAGATTTCAAGTGTACAAAAAATGTAAAACTCCGACTGGTAATTTGAAGGTGAATCTAGTTGCTGGTTGAAGAAAGTTGTGTTAGATTTGAAAATGTTACCATGACAGTTGTGATGTTTCTGCTGATGTAAACCTCATTTCTTGTTGAAACTTTGCAGGCTCCAGTTTTAACGAAATATCCTGCAAGCCTGTCAGTTACGGCATATTCATACTTTTTTGGTGTTCTTTTCATGACTTTTACTGGAGTGTTTGCAACTAGTAACCACAGTGATTGGGTTTTAACACGATCGGAGGTGCTCGCAGTCATATATGCAGTAAGTCCAATGTCCATTTCATTTCCATTTACATTTTTTAAAAATAATTCCAGAAAGCTATGTGACTTCAAACATTTAAGTCTTGGAATGACGTTCTACCCTGTTCAAATGTTACAAGGATCCATTTAATACTTATCTTAAAAGAAAAAGGGAAGGGGCAAGGGGTTCTATTTGATGGGAAAGGGTTTTCAAAAGGTTTCAATCATGGATTCCCTTTTCACCAAACACAGTTCCTGCAGTGTTGCTATTTTTAGCATCTATCTTCCAGAATGTTTAGATGAGGTACTTGTATTTTTTACTGTTTCAAATTTTAGAACATAAAAGAATGGTGAACTTGATTTTCAGGGAGTTGTTGCGTCTGCTGTCAATTATGGGCTTCTGACTTGGGCTAATAAGATAATAGGTCCTGCAATGGTGGCACTCTATAACCCAGTTCAACCTGTTGTATCTGCTTTTCTGTCAAGAGTTTTCCTTGGTAGCACATTATATCTTGGAAGGTGAGGCTGAGTTCACTGAATGGTATCAATTTCCTATTTAACATCTGACGTGCTACTATAAGTTCATAAGACTTATGTTTTGTCATAGTTTCTAGTGCCATGTCTATTATTCTTTAACTTACTGTTAAAAGGAGATAATTAGCAAGTGTCGAATTGCTGGAGTACTTTGAGCATTGTACGTACAGAACATAGGATAATAGACAGAAGAGTTTAATCTCCCTCTCTCTCTCACGTACATGTCTGTCTTATGATGCCATTGGTTCATATTTAAGCATCATTGATGAGGATCTATAGACATTCTTGTCTTCTGGCACATTTATTGTTTTTGGCTGCTGCAGAAAGTTTGTATGCATCGGCATGCTGAAATTTCATTGTTGATTTGTGGGCTGGACATGACATGCGCAATATCATTGGCTACACCTAAATCAAAACCAAAACAAACCCTACCGCTGCCTCCACTTTAAGGTTAGGGGTTGTTGTTGGTTCCAATCCTTGCCCCTAAGGGAGGTTCTCCTCATGGATTCTTATCCACCATTGTGCGCTATCTTATGTTACATTACAATTTAACTTAGGTCATGTTTTATCATTCCTTCCAATACTTTTAAGGCCTTCCTCTGCTTTTTTAAAGTGCTAATAAACATCTGACACTTTCTTGGTGGAGCTCTGAAGTTGTATCCATATAAAGCCCTTGCAATTTCTAATGGTGAAGCACAACTATCATCAAACGCATTTGAAGGAACAAGTCACTTAAACCTGTCTCCCATGTTGTGCCCCACTAACTTTTTCTCTAATAACCTTGACATGGCCTGTTTTCTATTGCCTCACATCCCCCCAGTATCTCCAATTCTACCATTGACTTCTTCTCCATGTATCTGCAGTTGATTGCCTAAACCTTGATACCGTGTAGCATCAACCTTTTTTGTAAAATAAGAGCTTTACTATTCGTATCCCTTCTTTATATTATTCACCTTTTAATCTCAGTGGTAACTTTGTGTCACAGAACACCTACAACAACAACAACATCTAAGCCTTTTCCCATACTAGACAGGGTCGGCCACATGGATTCTTTGTTTCCACAGATCCCTATCGTGTGCCATGTTAGCAGTTAACTCACAATAAGCTAGATCATTCTTTATTGTTTCTTTCCAACACTTTTGTGGTCGTCCTCTACCTCTTTTAATACTTTCCAAATTTAGTTTTTCATACCTTCTTACATGTTCTTCTTTTGATCTTCTTTCTATATGTTCAAACCATCTTAAATGATATTCTCTCATTTTATCCTCTATTGGTGTCACTCCTAATTTGTTTATAATATCCTCATTATGTATACGGTCTTTTCTTGTATGACCACTCATCCATCTCAACATCTTCATTTCTGTCACAGACATCTTTTGTACATGTATGTCACAGAACACCTGTCAGGAGAAAAAGGAAGAACTTTTAAATGCCAACCAAATTGTTCGGTCTAAGTCAAAAAGTCCCTACACTCTTTAGCTCTTTCAATTTCTTCCCAAAAGTTTGCACTCGGTTTGTCAAATAGACTCAATAAATTGATGCCTGACCATCACGGGGTTGATCTCTAGGTTAAAATTAGCTTGTTCTAAATTTACCATTTTTACTTTTCTGAATTTCGAGGCTTAGTTGGATATCCAAAGTTTGATTGCAGAGCTACATTAGAGTATTAATAAACATAAATGCAAACTAAGAAACAGAAAACAAGCAAACAATTGCACTTTAAACTTAAGTTAATGAAGTTTAGCAACTCTTTTGCATGAGTTAAAATATATATGCTTCTTGATACAATTTTTTCTTTTTTATTGCCAGACATTAGATGGTGAGCATTTCTTCTGATTCTTCTGGAATATTTTAAAAAATATTATGAATGTATCTGCGTGTAAGTTAAACTAAATAAGTAGCTGTTAATTTTGTTCAAATACATAACATTAATGTGTAAAAGAGATGTCATATATAAAGACGAGCTCTAATATTTTCTGCACCAGTCATATTTGTAGTAGAGATTTTAGCGAACAAGAAAATTTGGGCCTTTTAGGATGACCTACATATATGTGTATGTGTGTGTCACCTGCATGCATGCATGCTTGTGGGGTGTGCATGCATGCGTGTCCCTGCCAGTTTTTCTTTTTAACTGTAACTCAAAATGAACTAACAATTTTCAAAGTGGAAAGGCTTGGACACTAACGTTTAATGGTAGGCAACTTGGGAGCTGATTGGTTAACCCAAGAAAAACTTTTGGAGGAAAATGAAAGAACTGAAAACATTTTGAGGCTATTTGATTTCAACCCAAATATTTGGGGGGGCATTTGAAAGCTCAGGAAAAAACAAAAATAGCCATGAGTAAGGGTGCATGTCCTCGATGGCTCGATGCACTTTTTATCAGCTATCTACATTTTGTGGAATATGTTTTTTTATTTTGTCTTGATGGGTTGTCAGAAACAGATGAGTGCAAATCCAATCTTCAGAAGAAAACGATTGCCACTTGTAGACAAGCGAAAATTTTCACTCTGGGTTCTTAGGCCTAGAGTGAACCTTTTTTGTGTCTAAGTCGCTTTAGGGCGTGCCAGCTAGCTTACTCAAACTAGCGAAGTATTTTTGAAATATCTGACTTATGGGGCGATTGTGGACAAGTGAGATCTTTTCGTTGTAAACCTTCTTGAACCAGTGCTCAAGGGTCGGTTTAAACGCTTAGAAAATATCGATTTTGAACAAGCATGGTCTTTTGAAAAGAATACAAAAAGTATTTGAGCGATTTGTATGCCTATTTGCAAATTTTATTTACGTGGGGTTGCACGTATCTAAGTCTTTCGATTTTATCTACTTAGGTGGGATATGTGTGCATCAAGTGGCCTAAGATTGACGTGTTTGCACGGGGTATTCGGGGCTTCTTTGGATGCAAGTATGCGCAATATCTCGAGTTTGGCGGATATGCTATGCAACTCACACAACTTGAATGTAAAACCCGAAATGCTTCTTTGGATGCAAGTATGTGCAATATCTCAAGTTTGGCGGATATGCTATGCTACTCACACAACTTGAATGTAAAACCCGAAATTGAAAGATATAGTCGAAGGAAAATTGCGGAAGGGAGATATAGCTATATCTTAAGAGCGGAAAGGCTCAATGTGTGTTGTGTGTAAATTCAAAGACAACTCACACGACTTGAATTTAAAAGCCACCCGACTTAAATGTAAAGTGCGGAAATGAGAAATACGTATATATATATATATATATATATATATATATATATATATATATATATATATATGAGCCTGAAGGTCGTCAACGTGTGCGTGTGTGTTTGTGTGTAAATGGAAAGACAACTCACACGACTTAAAATTAACAACCCGGATTGTAAAGACGTACACAGCTGAACCGGGAAAACTCACGCAGCTGAAAGTATATAAATATGCCTATATCTTAGTGGCTGCCAAGGCCAAAAAGGTGCGTGAGTGCTTGAGCAAGTGCTCGATTGTTCCTTGGGTGCGAGTGTGTAATCTTAAATGACGAACTCACACAACTTGAACGTAACAACCCCAAATCAAATTGCAATTAATACGACTCTTATTAGACTCTTGGGAGTAAGAGCGAAAGCTCAATGTGTGTGAGTGTGGAATTTAAATACAACGCACCCAACTTGAACGTAACAACCCCAAATCAAATTGCAATTAATACGGCTCTTATTAGAGTCTTGGGAGTAAGAGCGAAAGCTCAATTGTGTACGTGGGTGCTTGATGTACGAGATAAGAGCTAAGGCTCAAGTGCATGTGTGTCTCGTGTGTCAAGCACCAATATTACATCCCGGGGAGAGACCACGCTCCATTAATACAACCCCGTATCCGAATGGAATTGAATGTAGAAGGAGTAATATAAATACCGAATTTGAAACACTTACAAGTGATTCAGGCGTTTGATTCACTCCAATCTACAAGGGCTTTGGTTCACTTTGCAGCCACGGATGTGTCCCCTTTGAAGCGTGAGGCGTGAAGTGGCTGGCCGAACTTGAGCTTGGTGGGGTTTTGGGCTTAGAGATAAGGCTCACGGGTGCTAGGTGGGTTGCGAGGCTTTAGTGGGATAAGCAAAGGAGTCGCGGATTTTAGTGGGGCTATGACAAAGGTAGGCTGTGATGTGGGAGGTGCTAGGCTAGGATGGATTCGATTGGGGCAGGAAAAAGGAGTATGGCGTGGGGTTGGTGCTAGGTAGGGATGATGGTGGGTAGTGGAGGTGGTAGATCGGTTGGTGTGGTAGGGTAGAGTCGGCTGGGGTCGGCTAAGGGTGCACAGATGCTAAGCGCTAGGGGCTACGGACAGGCGCGCGCAGGATGCGCGATGGTAGGGCCCGCTAATGCGGCGTTAGGATGATGGGCGCGCATTTGGCGCAGAAGCGCGCGGGTAGAGCCAGGCGGCCGGGAGGCTGTTCGGGTAGCGCTAGTGGCGCACAGGAGTGATGGGGGTGTATGGATGGTGATGGGAGTCGGTGGTGTAAAGGGGAGGGATGTCGATTGGGATGTTAGGCGGGATTAGATGGGATTAGGGGTGCTGTGGGGGATTAGGTGGCGTTGGTTTAGGGTAGGTTTAGAGGGTTAAGAATAGAAGGGCTTAGGGTGATTTAGGCTTACCAAAGGGGGATGTCCGGCTAGGTGGTGCTCAAGGGTGGTCCAGCCACTTCAAGCCTTCCGTGCGCAGGTCGGTTCAGCCCCAATCATGGTGGTGCAGCTCACACTAATCCCACTTTAAGCCCACAATTAACCCACTAAGAAAATTAAGAAAGCACTAAGCACTCACCTTAATACCCTCTCTCTCCTCCAAGCTCCTTGTAATTCACGTGAACCCCCTCTTGGAGACCCCCTCACCTCTATTTATTGGCAAATGAGGTGTGTCTTCGATATGGGTTTTGGATTTGGGTCTTGCAATCCAGATCCAATCCAAATACTATTTGGGTCTGGATCTCGGATCTCAGATATTTTAGATCCATATCTGATCCAAACAATTATATGGATACGGATCTGGATATTTTAGTCCAGATCTGATTCAATCCAAACACTATTTAGATCCAATCCAAATCCAAACACTATTTGGATCGATCCAAATCTAGACACTATTTGGATATGGATCCGGATATATATGGTCCAGATCCAATCCAAATTTTCTCTAGATGGTCCTTCTTGGCTTTTCGAGACGGATGTTTTGTGCGGGCCCTGGCTTCATCAACGCTCCGTCTTATGCTGAGTTTTTCCCAGTTTTGTCATCGAGACTCCATCTCGTCTTTCTGGACTCCGTTTCTGCTCAATTTCGCCATTTCTGGCTCAGGTTTATGTTGCTTGGGTGGATGTACTTGACTTGGCTTTTAGGTGCTCTGGGCTTGCATTATAAATCAGGCCTGGGCCTTCCTTTCACCTTTTGACCCTGACTTTTATTAGGACAGAGTGCTGCTTTTGAGCTTCTGCACCTGTTTCTGAGGCTGCTTTGGATTTGACCCTTTTGAGCTGCTTTATGGACTGCTTCTTGATCAGACGTCGTCTTTCATGCTCCACCTGTTCGTCTTTGGCTTTTGGCAAAATGGGACTTATCCCGAGTTTAAGAAATCCACATTGGATACGGGGTTTCAAAACAGAATTTACAAGCTTTTGCAAGCTCCTGGGTTTTCGAAAATCTCAATTTTGGCCTCTTGGATTGATTTTCAAACCAGGTGTAGGTTTTTACAAAATCGTGGGATTTTGGGGTGTTTACACCACTACATCAAGTATTCAATTGGTATGCATTGTTGAGAGGAATAGGTGGATGTAGTCAAAGTCTATTTCAATCTATGACCAGCTGTTATTTCTTTTTGTTTTTAAAGGTTTGTTTATTTTCATTTTATTAATAGCATACTCGTAATATGTTATGTACTATATGTATTTAAGTTTCAAGGGCTTCAGCCCTAGAGACTAACGCATGATATTAATAAAAGAGAGAGAGTGGCTGCCGTGAACAACACAAGAGGTTGATTGGGAGCCAATGATTGTTCTCCCCAATGTTGCGCTTGTGTTTGCCGCTAAATTAATATGGTATGAGAGCCTTAAAGTCATGAAAACAAGGTGGGAAGCATTGCAAAGATGACCCAAATCGTGTATAACAGCTCGACGTCGAGTCATTTATTGGTGGATTTAGTTATCCTCGGAAGTCATAAAATATCTATGTACAACCAGCAAGCTCCCATCCATGTTTGCTAAGGGTTGTGTGAGCGTGATAGGCTGCATACCAAATATTGTTAGAAGACGATTGTAATTAAGAGGAGATGGAGGGACTGAGTAGTGGAAGGACAAATCCTTTCAGATCACTAACATCAAACTCGATGGCCAGAACTACAGAGAGTGGGCTAAATCAGTTGAGTTAGCTATAAGATCAAGAGGGAAAATTAGTTTCTTCATAGGTAATCAAAGAATACCCTCCAAAGACGACCCTATAATGAAAAATGGGCAATGGATGACACCCTAGTGAGCTCTTGGTTAACCCAATCGATGATTCCATTTATTAGAAAAACGTTTATGTTCATGAACAACGCTATTGAAATTTGAAAAGCTATAGCAAATGTATATTTTAGAAAAAGAAATATAACAAAGAATATGAAATCATAAAAAAAATCAGGAGATGTAAGTAGCGGAGAGTATTATGAGCAGATAAGGTGTTTATGGAATGAGCAACAACATCTAGCCGAAACTAAGTGTACCGCATGTACCAAAGATAAAAATGCAGAAGTATAAAAGAAAAAGGTATTTGAATTTTGATCTTTCATGGGGAGTTTCATTAAAATATGACAATGTAAAAAACAATATATTGCGCATAGAGGACCTACCATCTCTAGGTATTGTATATTCACTGCTTATAAGAGAAGAGGATAAAAAAAATTATTGATTTTTTTATTGAGAGGGCAGTCACAAAAGCGAGCTATTCGAACTAAATGGTGGAACCTCAAAAGCGAGAAAGAAGATATATTTAAACAGAAAGTCCTTCATGAAGATGTTTGGAATTATGTTGGTACACCTTATGATATGTAGAACAATATGGCTATACATATTAGGAAAGTGGCAAAAGATGTGTTAGGTGTATCTAAGGGAGGTGTACCGGCACAAAAAGAAGTTTGGTGGTGGAGTGAAGTAGTGTAAAATAAAATAAAAGCAAAGAGGGCATGTTACAAATTACATTACAACAACAACTAAGCCTTTTACGATACTGGACGGGGTCGACAATGTTACAAATTACATTATGCTAATAAAACTAATAAAACTTTAGAGGCTTATAAGAAAGCAAAAAAGAAAGTGAAAAAGGCCGTTAGTGAAGCAAAAGCTAAAATTTGGAAAGATTTATATAAAAAAACTCATCTCAAAAAAGGGTGAAAGAGATATTTTTAGGATAGCTAGGGCTAAAGATAAGAAAACTAAAGATCTTAATTATGTTAGATGCATCAAGGACGAGATGAGAAAATTATAGTGGCAAATGATGATATAAGAAAGAGATGGAAAAACTATTTTTATAAGCTTTTTAATGAAAAAAAAGATGTTAGTATTAACTGAGGAGAGTTAGCCAAATCAGAAAAGTATATAAACCACAATTTCTACCGACGTATTCAAAAGAATGAAGTTAAAGAGGCTCTTAAACATATGAAGGGTGGTAAATCGGTAGGACCATATAATATTCCTATAGAAGTTTGGAAAATACTAGGAGAAATAGGAATCACTTGGCTCACAAGACTATTTAATGAAATATGGAGAAAGCAAAAGATGCACGAGGAATGGAGAGCGGGTACACTTATACCTATATATAAGAATAAGGGAGACATTCAGAATTGTACGAAATATCGAGGTATCAAATTAATGAACCATACTATGAAATTATCGAACGTAGGTTAAGACAAGTATCAAGTAAAACGGAGAACCAATTTGGATTCATGTCACGCAAATCTACTCTTGAAGCGATTCACCTTTTGAGACGTCTTATGAAACATTTTAGAGCAAAAAAAAGACCTTCACATTGTTGAAGAATATGTTTATCTAGTGTTTTTGTGTTAGTTTTATGTTTCTAGGTATTATTGTACTCGCCCGAAACTGTAGGGGTATTTTGATAATTTTCTGTACTAGGGGTATTTTAGTCATTTTACGTTTTACAGCTCCTTATATAAGGGCTGATAAGTTATATTAGGGTAGAAGAGTCTGTGAATGAGAAAGAGAGAGAAAGAAGGGGGTGGCCTCCATTGGAGGTCCGCCCCCTCCGATCTCAACATTTCCTCTTCGTTTATGTTTGTGATTTTAATCTCCACTGCGCATCCGCGTTTACAACATGGTATCAGAGCTTGGAATCGAAATATTGGTGGCTCGGTGTCGTCTTCGTCGTTCTCTCTCGGATTAGGGTTCTCTCTGTGTTGCGCCTCTCATTGGTGCGTGCGGTGGTTTTCGGCGGCTGCCTGTGGTGGTTTTCGGTAGGCCAACGGATATCACGTCCACTTGAGCTATCACCGTTGGAATCTTGTTGCCGTTGTTCACGTTTCCCCCTCTTTCTCCTTGCTGTTGAAAGCATATCAAGAGATAACGAGGAGTCGAAGACTAAGCTGTGTTGTGCTTAAATAGTTCTGGCCATCCCCAATCTCAAATTGCAGAGTGCTCAACATCTTCTTGCTGGTCACTTTCATCAAGGCAGAGATAACAGAGTGCAGCAATGCCACAATATAATGATGATTCATCCGGTGGCACTCGACTTTATGTTGGTCGTCTTTCTTCGCGCACACGCACACGTGATCTTGAAGACCTTTTTAGCAGATATGGTAGAGTACGAGATGTGGATATGAAGCATGACTTTGCCTTTGTTGATTTCAGCGACCGACGAGATGTTGATGATGCCAGATACAGTTTAAATGGAAGAGAAGTTGATGGAAGTAGAATCATCGTTGAATTTGCAAGAGGGGGACCTCGAGGGTCAGGAGGCTCTCGGGAGTATTTGGGTAGAGGCCGATATTTGCAAATATTTGCAAGAGACATATTTGCAATATGTCTCTGTTGCATATCAAATGTTTGACGAAATGTCCAAGAAGAGCTGAGTTACCTGCACATCAAGTGTTCGATGAAATGTCAAAGAGAAATATTCAATCTGCATATCAAGTGTTCGCTGAAATGCTCAAGGAGATATATTTACCTATACATCAAGTGTTTGAAGAAATGTCTAAGAGAGATGAAAATTCACGAAAAGAGTAAAGATGAGATTAGTACGTGATGATTGTCTCCATTTGAAAAACAACATGAAGAAAGAAAGAGAGGTAGCCATGTTTGGGCACCGAAGTAGAGTTGTGGGCAGGTTGGATGGAATGTCTCCCATCTGTCGATTCTTGTGAAGTTTGCAGTCATGAGGGCTGCTAAAATGTGTGTTGCAGCCAAAGTAGATGCTTTATTGTTGTGACAGCTAGGATGACTGCTTTGTTGATATTGTGACAGCCAGGATGGCTGCTTTATTGTTATGACAGTCAGGATGGCTGTTTTGATGTTGTGATAGCCAAGATGACTGCTTTGTTGATATGACAGCCAGGATGACTGCTTTGATGATTGTGACAGTCAGGATGGTTGCTTTATTGTTGTGATAGTCAGGATGACTGCTTTGATGATTGTGACAGCCAGGATAGTTGCTTTATTGATGTGACAGTCAGGATGGCTGCTTTGATGATTGTGACAGCCAGGATGGCTGCTTTGTTGATGTGACAGCCAGGACAACTGCTTTGATATTGTGACAACCAGGATGACTGCTTTATTGTTGTGATAGCCAAGATGGCTGCTTTGTTGATGTGACAGTTAGGATGGCTGCTTTATTGATGTGACAGCTAGGATGACTGCCTTGATGTTGTGATAGCCAGGATGGCTGCTTTGTTATTGTTACAGCCAAGAAGGCTGAGTTGATGTTGTAGCCAGAGATGCTGCTTGAGATGATTAGCAAGGAAGACTAAGTTTATATTGCAGCCAGAGATGCTGCTTGAGATGATTAGCCAGGAAGGTTAAGTTTACATTGCAGCCAGAGATGCTGCTTGATATGATCAGCCAAGAAGGCTGAGTTGAAGACATTACAGCCAAAGAAGCTGTTGAAGATTAAACCAGTGATAAAGACAGATGAAGAACGTTGCAAGAAGATATGAAAATTATTTGGCAAGTTTGGAGTTCGAAGTATCTCACTCCCAACTTGAGGGGGGGTGTTGAAGAATATGTTTATCTAGTGTCTTTGTGTTAGTTTTATGTTTCTAGGTATTATTGTACTCGCCCGAAACTGTAGGGGCATTTTGGTAATTTTTTATACTAGGGGTATTTTGGTCATTTTACGTTTACAGCTCCTTATATAAGGGCTGATAAGTTGTATTAGGGTAGAAGAGTCTGTGAATAAGAAAGAGAGAGAAAGAAGGGGGGCGGCTTCTATTGGAGGTCCGCCCCCCCCTCCGATCTTAACATTTCCTCTTCGTTTATGTTTGTGATTTTAATCTCCGCTGCGCATCTGCGTTTACAACACACATGATATTTGTAAAAAGCTTACGATAGGGTGCTAAGAGAGGTTCTTTGGAGAACTATGGAAAAAAGAGGTATTCCATTGACATACATTAACCTTATAAGAGACATGTACGATGGTGCAAAAAATGTGTGAGAACTCATGAAAGAATGACTGACTTCTTTGAAGTTAATATTGGGTTACATCAAGGATCAACTTTAAGTCCATACTTATTTATAATAGTGATTGATGAGTTAACGAAACATATTGAAGATGAAGTGCCTTGGTGTATGTTATTTGGAGATGACATTATGTTAGTGGAAGAGTATTAAGGAAAAAGTTAATAGAAAATTGGAACTATGGAGAGAAGCATTAGAAAGTAAAGGCTTCCGACTTAGTTAAACAAAGACAAAATATATGGAATGTAAGTTTGATCATTTGGTTACTTCAGAGGACATAAAAATTAAAATTGGCATACATGGCAGGGTGCAGTCGGCATGCTGTAGTCCCCTTTCTCTTTCTTCCTTTATTTCACGATAAAACTAACTACTGCTCATAGGGTTTTCACTCCTTTAAATATCAGCATTACAATATCTTAATTTATCTAAATGTTATTAACAAGGCTTATTTAAAGCTACCTTTAAAAACAAACTTAAGATACATAATACATAAAATAAAAATAGGAAACTGAATCAACTTTGCGGGCAATCCATAATCCTCTTATGATGCAGTCCACGATCCTCTTATGATCTCCATTATAACACTCTCCCTCAAGTTGAGTGAAAGATTTACACCCAACTTGCTACATAATTTGAACAATAGATTCATGTTAAGAGCTTTAGTTAACATGTTTGCACGTTGACTATGTGACTTCAAATGTTTAAGCTTAAATTCTTTAGTATACACGGTGTCGCGTATAAAATGACAATCAATTTCAATATATTTTGTTCTCTCGTGATATACAGGATTTGAGACTATCTGTATTGGTGTTTTACTTAGTGTTGTTTGACATGTATTGTATCGTGTATCATTTTGGTCCATGATACGGGCGTATTGTATCGTAGCATATCATATCATACTTTAATATTAAAAAATTAGTAAAAACCTAAAAAAATCATAAAAAATTAAAAAAAATCTGATAATTACAAACAATTCATATAATGCGAAGTTTAATACATATTGATAATTCACCATTGAACAATTAATTTTTTTTTTTATATTTTGAAGCAAAAAATGAAATGTCTAAGTAAAACACTATAAATAATCTTCATCATCTCCTTGCTGAAGATCCTCACCACTTTCTGCTTCAAAATTAAAATCTTAATCTACTTGATGATGTTGTTGCTGCTTCCAAATTAATCTATGAAATGTCTTATTCGGTTAGGAGTGCATTTTCTTTGTTATCTTTCATAATCTATTCCTCTAATATATATCAAAATTATCCAAACTTATTGGATCAAATTGGCTTTCTTTTCTATTTATCTTTTTTAATTACCTACAAGAAAGAAAGAAAAGTATTTAGTAAATAACATTAAGTTATTAACAATTGAAGTCAAACAAAATATTGATTTGAATCTTTTGGTTTGAAACGTTCAGTATAATATCATTAACTTGGGATATAAGAAGAGTGTATGTGATCATACATTGTTTATTAAGAAAGGTGAGAAACTAACGATATTGCTAGTATATGTTATGATATAATTGTGACAGGTGATGACTTGGAAGAAATTCAAGCACTAAATCTAGAATTACACAGTATATTTGATATCAAAGATATTGGGAAACTACGTTACTTTCTCGGTATTGAAGTTGCATATTTAGGTACCAATATCTTTCTAAATCAAAGAAAGTATACTTTGGATTTACTACGAGATACAAAGATGCAAGAGTGTAAATCATTGTATACACCGATGGATGTAAATCACAAGTTGAGAATGGATGATAGTAGTGAGAAAGTGGATATGATTAGATATCAGAAAATAGTTGGAAAGTTAATTTACCTAACAATTACTCGACCAGATATATCTTATATAGTGAGCATTATAAGGATTTTGTTTATCACATTCTATAGTATCTTAAGGTTACTCCTGGACATGGAGTGTTGTATACCGCTAATGGTAAGAATAAAATCGAAGTATATATAGACGCTCATTGGGCAAGTTATGCAGAAGATAGAAAGTCAACTTCTGGTTATGTGACATTAGTTGGAGGCAATATCGTATCTTTGAAAAGTAAGAAGCAATCAGTTGTAGCTAGATCAACAGCAGAAGTAGAGTATAGGGTTATTGCATATGGGATATGTGAAGGGAAGTGGATTCGTTCTCTACTAATGGAAATCGGAATATCCATAGAGGGTTTGATCTCTCTCTATTGTGACAGCAAAGCAGCCATTCAAATTGCATCAAATCCTATGTATCAAAAGAGAACTAAACATATTGAAATTGACTGTCACTTTATATGAGACAGTGTGTGCTCCAAAGAATTTAAACTCAAACATGTGAAGACAGATAATCAGTGTGTAGACATGTTAACCAAAGCTCTTAACAGAAATTTGTTGCAAAGACTATGTAACAAGTTGAGTGTAACGTCTATCTTTCACCCAACTTGAGGGGAAGTGTTAAAGAAGGCTACGATTATATCCTTTACTTATATTAGTACAATACTTAGTTTATTGTTTCTTTGTTTTTAAAGGTAGCTTAGGCACATTAATGGTATTGTTGTAATTGTGATTAGTATTGTAATGCTGGTATTTAAGGGTAAACCCTATCAACAAACAATAGTATTGCTGGAAATAAAGAGAAGAAAGAGGGTGCAGTCGGTTGCAGTATACCTTGCCGACTGCCCCAATATTCCATTTTCTGAAATTCTCACTCCCTTTCCTTTCATTTGAACTAGGGATCCATTAACAACTTTCACATATTGTGGTAGAGAAACATTTTCATATTCCATCAACCTTGACTTATGAATTTAGGACATGAGTAATTAAAATACGAGTTACCGCTGATACTATAGGATGCAAGAGTGTTTGTTTGATTCTTAGGAGCAGATATGGAAGATTGCTCTTGTAGTTGTGACTCAATTTCAGCTAATTTCCTTCTCAGTTCGATTATTTCATCCATGAAACTTGGTTTAGTCTTCCTCTCTAAAGTGGTTGCTAGTCGGTATGCCAATAATTTCCCAACACTAATCGCGTGTATGCCTTCTCTTTCCACAATGTGGACTCTCTAATTTATTTCCGTCTTCATAATGCTCAGATCTACCAGTTCCTCGACCTCTAGCAGAACCTCTACCTCGTTGAAAATTGGTTTGACCTCTTTTAACGAATGCTGATTTCTCAACTTGATTTTGTTCTTCCTTTTCCAAATTTCTTCGATCCTCTTCTCTCAGTAAAAGAGAATATATTGTACTCACCGAGGGCAAATCCTCTTTGCTTAGGATATTGATTTTAATAGACTCCTGGTGATATTCCCCATAAGAGATCAAATATTTTTCGTACCTCATTGTCTGTAGTACGTTTCTTAATGGAGTGACTGTATTTATTCTCGATAATGTATCTTTGTTTATTCCATAAACCACTTAATTCCCCATCCTATTCACTTATTGACTTGTCTCCTTGGCGACACTTTCTTATTTTTTAAAGAATGTTATACTCTTCGCTATATTGCGTTGTGTGGAGTAAGCTTCTTCCACTGCTGTCTAGATTTCTGCAACAGATTTCATATACATAAAGGTCTTGCTAATTTCGGGATTCATGGATTGGAGCAGCCAGTAACTAACCAATGCCTTTGACCAACGTTTAAATTCTGTACTGTCTTCATCAGGCCGATTATGATTTCTATTGATATAAATGGATTTAACTCTAGACTTTAAGACAAGCTCAATTGATCCAATCCATTCCCTATAGTTTCGACCTTCAAGTCAAATATTAGTAATTTGGAACGACTTCATTTTTTGTTCATTACCATACCCGATCACTTGAGATTCTTCCTCGAGATGTCCTTCCATGCTTATTTTCTGTTATTCTTGGCAGACTTTTCATACACAGATGGTGGACAAACGTACACCTTTTTCAAATTTTTGGTGGACAGGTGGTTTCCAGGAACATATGGATAGATTAATTCAAATATATATATATATATATATATTGTAAAATTTATTAGATTGATCTCCTACCTTTCCATATCATTGCTATCCCTTGATTTATATCGTTCACGAGTAGATATAGCCTCAAAGGATATGATGCCATATCACGCACAAATAAAATCAACAGTAAATTCAGAAGATAGAATATTGGGGCAGTCGACTAGGTATACTGGAGCTGAATGCACCCTCTCTTTCTTCTCTTTATTTCCAACAATACTATTGTTTTTTGGTAGGGTTTTCCCTTAAATACCAGCATTACAATACTAATCACAATTACAACAATGACATTAATGAGCCTAATTTAAAGCTATCTTTAAAAACAAATAAATAATAAACTAAGTAACTTACTAATATAAGTAAAGGATATAATCGTAGCCTTCTTTAACACCAACCCGTTGCACTACAGGTTTGGCTCATAACTCTTATTGCAAAATATTTAAGGTTTGAGCAATCACTTCCAAACCTATTTCACCAAACATATGTAAAAAAGGATAAACATTACAGACTTAATTCATAAAAATATAAGATTTAAGAAACTTAAATATGAAGATAAACAATTTACTTGGGCACATATTAGTGCGGTTGCGAATTGCTAAAGACAAACCTATTAAGTGAAGAACATTATCATAGATCTCCATCTCTCGATGTATAGCATCTGTCTACTCTCATCAGGGACTAATCTGTCTATACAATCAATGATGTCTCGATTAACCTCACCGTCCTTTTTCAAGCTTGCCGAGTACCTGAATACCTGGTTTAGGTAATATGCGGCTGCATGAATAGGCTGATGCAATTGTTTGTTTCATATATTATCTATAATTTTCCACACGAGCACATAAATTCTCTCTTTCTTTCATTAAAATTATTTCTAATAGATTCTTTTGCCCTATCCATGACTTCATAAAGGTAGCCCATAGAGGTTTCTCCTCGCTATCAGCCAATCTCAAAACCTTTACTAAAGGACATAATCCTGAACAATCTAACACATGCATTCCAAAATATACACCTTAAGATTGTCTCTCGAATCTAATTCAACTTTCTATTTTTTCTATTTTGAGACAACTTTGCAAATTGTTCTCTCATTTGAGGATAACATTCTCTTCAAGGCTTGCTTTTGTCTCACAATACTCTATACAAATAAGAAATTAGTTGCAAACCAAGTTACAACTGTACGAAGAAGCTCTACACCATCTGTATATCTTCTCATCATACATAATACAAAGGCATGGTTGTAGATAAATTTGATGATATCTTGGCAACACTCAGTTGCTGCCTTTACTCATTCATCTCACCAATATCCTCAATGATGAGATCTAAACAATGGGTTGCGCATGGTGTCCAATAGAAAGTCCCACAAGTATCTGCTAACTCCTTTCCAACTGCTTTATAGTTAGCTACATTATATGTAATGAATTGAACTACATTCTGTAGCCCAACCTCGCATATCATCTTATAAAACTCTTACCTTAGGATCTGTGCAGTGTGCCTCTCTTCTGACATGTCTAGAGATCTCAAAAACATAAGTCCTTTAGGACAATAGAGAAGAAAGTTTAACAAGGTTCTTCCAAGCCTATCTGTTCCATTTGTCATGATAGTGCATCCTGTCTCCTTACAGTTACATGACTCTCAAAGTCAAACAATATTCTTGCACTTCAATAACATTCTTATCTAATATCTTTTCTCTCAACTTCTGATAAGAGGGCATCTTGTATTATGGACCAATATTAACAATTGCATCTGCCATTGTTTGAAAATGAAAATTGTTTGCTGCATTAAATGGAATGCATGAATCATAAAACCATCTGCCCATTGCAAGGTCTGCCTGATCATGCAGTTGTTTTGAAGCCATATCAGTACAAATTTTAGGTTGAGCACCATGTGTAGTGTTACGAGGAAAAAATGAATGCATGTTAGAAGAAACTCTTTCTCTACTCCTTCCTGGGCTTCCTCTTCTACCACTTCCACTTGCAAAATGGATAACATTGGTTTTACTATCCCAAAATATAAGAATAGTCTTCTACGAATATACCAATTTCCATTAGTAGGAAATACAGTCACTTTCCTTCACATATTCTTGAGATAATTGCTCTATATTTTGCTTTAGCTGTTGACCTTACCACAACTGATTGTTTCTTCCTTTTTCATGATACTATATTGCCTCCAACTAGAGTTATATATCTAGTAGTTGATTTTCTATCTTCTACGGAGCCTGCCCAATCAACAATTTCAATCTTTGTGTAACCATTGGCTTTATACATTATTTCATGTCTCGGAGTATATGAAAAACTGCATCCATATGGTACTTGGAAGGTGACTGCATAAAACGACTTACCATGCTTACTACATATGTTATATCTAGACAAGTGATAGTCAAATATATAAGCTTTCCAACTAGTTATTGATATCTAGTTGCATAAACTTTATCAACTCCATCCTCCATTTGCAACTTATGGTTAACATCCATGGGAGTATGGATTTGATTACAATTTTCCATTTTAATGTCTCGTAACAAGTCCAAAGTATACTTTCTTTGATTTAAACAAATATCGGTACCTCAGTAAGCTACTTCAATGCTAAAAAAGTAACGAAGCCTTCCGAGATCCTTGATGTCAAATAGCCGATGGAGATCTTGCTTTAGTCTTTAGATTTCCTCAATGTCATCTCCTGTCATAATGATGTCATCAACATATACTAGCAATAATGTTAACTTTTCTCTCTTTTTAAAGGAGAATGTATGGTCAATCACAATCTTTTATATCCTAAATTGAGAATACTTTTGCTTAATTTCTCGAACCATGCTGTAGGAGATTGTTTTAGCCCATAAATCGCTTTCTTTAATCATATACTTTATTTTTTGGGATTGGGTAATCAGGTGCAACTCCATATATACTTCTTCTTTGAGCTCCCCCTACAAGAATGCATTCTTCACATCGAGATGCCACATGATCCAAATTTTCTGGACAACCACACTAATAATAACTTGTATTGATGTAAGTTTTGCCACTGGAACAAATGTCTCCTCATAATCAATCCCATTTAACTGACTATAGCCACGAGCTACTAGTCTTAGCTTTATATATCTCCAACATCCCATATGCCCTAAATTTGACAGTATATACCCATTTACAATTGACTGCTTTTCTGCCTGGTGGTAGATCAATAACCTCACATGTCTAATTTTTTTTAAGTGCTTGAAGTTCAGATTGCATGGCTTTATCCCAGTGTTCATGCTCTGATGCTTTAAGAAAATTCTTAGGAACTTGATATAAAATTATGATACGTGGATGATAATTGATCATAAGAGATAAATTAAGAAATCGGATAATTATCACACACCTTTTTTCCTTTCTAAAGAGCTATGGGAACATCCAAGTCTTCACTGTTTTTTTCTTCTAAGATTTCAGTTGAATCTGAGGAAGGTTCTCTCCCTGAGTTCGTGGTGTCTATCGGATTGGGCATCACTATCTTTCTCTTTCCTTTTGTATAAACTTTCATTTTCTTTCCTTCTTGTGGTTGGTTTTCTTTTGAAAGAGAATGACCTTCATCCATTTCTTCACTTGTAATGTTTATTGGGAGAATTGTCTCTTCAATGATAGAATTTGAAAATTCGATAGGTTTTGGAAGAAGGAAGTGATTTCAAAGAAGGTTACATCTACTTAGATATACTTCCTATGAGATTTTGAGTCATAACAAACATATCCTTTATTTTCACAAGAATATCAAATGAAAACACATCTAAGTGTCCTAAGTTATCTCGAAATTGATTATGTACATGAACATAACAAGCACATCCAAAAACTCGTGGAATGATATGAAATGGATTAGCTTCTGGCTTGATCAATTTGAATAAAGATTTTCCAGCAAGTGTCGCAGAATGAAGTCTATTTATGAGGTATACAACTGTTAGTACAACTTTAGGCAAAAAAAAGTTTCAGAACATTATGTTCTTCTAATTTCTAAAATATGTCAATTTTTTTGTTCAACAACTCCATTTTGCTTTGGAGTATAAAAAAAAGAAGTCTGATGTAGTATACCATGAATTTGGAGATATGATTCTAACTGAGAATTAAAAACTCACCGCTATTATGAAATCTAAGAGTCTTAATGGTGTACCCAAACTGAGTATTAATGAGACTATGAACTTTAGGGAAATTCGAAGAGAATTCTGATTTAGATTTCATTAGATAAACGAAGGTAAGTATGGAATAATCATCAATAAAAGTAACAAAATATTTGAAGTTTCCAAGTGAAGGTATCAAACATTGTTCTCATGCATCAGAGTGAATTAACTGAAATGGAATTGATGATTTAGACTCACTACTTGGAAAAGAGGGTGTATGATGTTTGACCCTTTGATTAATTACACTAAATGACTAAATCACTTGGGATTATAAAAGGGACTAACTCTCGAATTTTAGACACAGGTAAATGTCCTAATCGACTATGCCAAATTCTTATTTATTTTTCTGTAGTAGTGGTTGCTAATGCTTTCCACCAGTGTTGTCTATACGATATGGGCGATATGCCCAGGGACGCGTATAAAGTTCCTGGCCGAACAAAACCCCTCAAAATGCGGGTTTCTGTGATTTTTTCGGAGCTCTTCAAGCTCTCCTCCGGTGGTTCTCCTCTTCCTTGGTGTTCAATGCTCCTAAAAGGTGCTCTACGGTGTCCGTGCAAGCCTCTTAACTCGGATTGTGGTATATTTTGAGTATTTTTCTAAATTTTTTTCTTTGTATTTGTTGTTTTTTTGTGTTATTTGTGTTTTTTTTAATTGACAAAATATGAAGTTATTAAGAGTGTAGATATGATTTTTATTGCATTCACGAAGTGGGAGACACTCTATTTGAGTGTTATTTGAAGATTGGGGATTTATGAAGTACTTTTATTTTCAGGTTTTTGATTGAATTAAAGTGCTCAATTGAGATGGCCGGAAAGGGTGTTAAATATTGATAAGAATAATGATATTATTGATCAAAATATAAATGAAACTTACAGTAAATGACTGATTGGAGGCATTCCTCCAATCAGCTCTAAGGAAGAAGACTCACAACTCCACTATGGTTGCCGCCCCTTTCTTTTATACTTAATGACATAACCCTAATGACACCTATTTAAACACTGCCTAACTTAATTTCCAAATCTATCCCTAATAAGTGTTAATTATTACTAAAGTAACATAACACTTAAAAAGACGTGAAACAACTAATGACTCTATTCAAACTACTCTATTAACATCCCTTAACACTCCCCCTTAAGTTGGGTGAAGGATGTTGATAACACCCAACTTGGACAATGATTCCTTTAATTGTCTACTGATAGTAGCTTTAGTTAAGAAATCAGCCCTCTGTTTGATAGATTGAACATACTCAAACTTGAATTCTTGATTAGATATCTTCTCTCTGATGAAGTGACAGTCAATCTCTATATGTTTGGTTCTTTCATGATAAACTAGATTCGAGGCCATCTGAATTGCTGCGCTGCTATCACAATATAATGGTATAGAGTGGCTAGATGAAAATCCCAGTTCATTGATCAATGAAGATATCCATTTTCCTTCACACATGGCCTGTGCTATAGACCTGTATTATGCTTCTACAGTAGATCTTGCAACCAGTGTTGTCCGTATCGCACCGTATCGTGCGATACGGCCCGTATCGTGCGATACGGCCCGTATCGCACGATACGGTGCGTATCGCCTGTATCGTACGATACGGGCGATACGCCTTGGGACCCTTATAAAGGGTCCCGGCTCGAGAGAAACCCGCGATTTTTCGCGGGTTTCCTATCTCCTTTTGGATTCTTCAAGCTCCCTCAGAGTCAGTTTTCGCCTTCTTGGTGTTCAAAGCTCTAAAATCGTGCCCTACGGTGTCCGTCCAAGCCTCCAAACTCGGATTTAGGTATATTTTTAATGTTTTTTCCTTTTTTTCTTTTATATTTATTGTTTTTTGTGTTATTTCGGTTTTTTTTTTTGAATGACAAAATATGAAGTTATTAAGTGTGTGTATACGATTTTTATTGCATTCATGAAGTGGGAGACACTCGATTTAAGTGTTATTTGAAGATTGGGGGATTTACGAAGTGCTTTTATTTTCAGGTTTTTGTTTGAATTAAAGTACTCCATTGAGATGGCAGGAAGGGGTGGTAGAGACTCTCATTCAAAGTCTGATGATCCGGCATGGCAGTGGGGTATACCAGTTGAAGGTTCAAGGTTAAAAATCAGATGTTTATTTTGTGAAAAGGTGGTTAGTGGTGGAATTTCAAGGTTGAAACACCACCTAGCAGGAACCAGGAAAGAAGTTGCTCCATGCACAGGCAGAGTTAGAAGTGTGCCAGAAGGTATTAAATGGCAATGCTTGCAGATGATTGAGAGCATACAGGAAAGGAGATAACAAAAGGATGATTTCCAGATGTGTGAAGAAGCTGATGATGCTACTACCACTGGAGTTGGATTCACTGATAGTTTGCCTTCAGATTCTAGAACAGATATTGGTAGTAGCAGTTCACGAGCACCTAGTAGAGGAAAGAGGGTTGCAGCTGAAGACTTTGGAGGTGGCAGAAGAGGAAGTTCAGGAAGGAGTAGAGGAAGAGCTTCTTCTTCTAGCATACATTCGTTCTTTCCTCCTTCCACTACACCTGGTGCTCAGCCAGGAATTCGTGCTGCTATGGCTTCAGAACAACTGCACGATCAAGCAGACCTTGCAGTGGGCAGATGGTTTTATGATGCATGCATTCCATTTAATGCAGCAAACAGTTTTTATTTTCAAGCAATGGCAGATGCAATTGCTAACATTGGTCCAGGATACAGGATGCCCTCTTATCAGAAGTTGAGAGGGAAGATATTAGATCAGACCGTGATTGAAGTTCAGCAATACTGTTCGACTTTGAGACAATTGTGGAAGGAAACAGGATGCACTATCATGGCAGATGGATGGACCGATAGGCGAGGAAGGACATTGCTAAACTTTCTTGTATATTGTCTTAAAGGACTCATGTTTTTGAGATCTCTAGATATGTCAGAGGAGAGGCACACTGCAGAGATCCTACGAGAGGAATTTGATAAGGTTATACAAGAGGTTGGGCTAGAAAATGTAGTCCAATTGATTACAGATAATGCAGCTAACTACAAAGCAGCTGGAAAGGAGTTAGCTGATATTTATGGGACTTTCTACTGGAAACCATGTGCAGTCCATTGTTTAGATCTCATCCTCGAGGACATTGGTGAGATGGATGAAATAAAGGCAGCAACTGAGTGTTGCCAAGATATTACAAAATTCATTTACAACCATGCAATTGTTTTGTGTATGATGAGGAGTTACACAGAAGGTGCAGAGCTTCTTCGCACAACTGTAACTCAATTCGCAACAAACTTCTTATCTGTACAAAGTATTGTAAGACAGAAGCAAGCTTTAAAGAGAATGTTCTCCTCAGATGAGTGGCAACAATTTGCAGAGTTGCCACAAAACAGAAGGAACAAAAAGTTAAATGAGATTGCAGAAACGGTTTTTAGAAGTTCATTTTGGAATGCATGCATTAGATTATTGAAAATTACTTATCCTTTAGTGAAAGTTTTGAGATTGGCTGACAGCGAGGAGAAACCATCTATGGGCTACCTTTATGAAGCCATGGACAGGGCAAAAGAAGCGATCAGAAATAACTTTAATGTTAAAAAAAGAGATTATGTGCCCGTGTGGAAAATAATTGATAGTAGATGGAATAAACAATTGCATCAGCCTATTCATGCAGCACCCTACTATCTAAACCCATCATTGAGGTACTCAGCAACCTTCAAAAGGGACGGTGAGGTTAATCGAGGAATCATTGAATGCATCGACAGATTAGTCCCTGATGAGAGCATAGTAGATGCGATACATCGAGAGATGGAGATATATGATAATGCTCTTCACTTGATGGGTTTGCCTGTTGCAATTCGCAACCGCTCTACGATGCGTCCAGGTACATTGTTTATTTTCATATTTAAGTTGCATCTTACATTACTGTGGATTATTATGTCTCTAATGTTTATATTTTTTTTACTGATGTTTGGTGGAACAGGTTTGGAAGTGATTGTCCAAACCTTAGAGATTTTGCAGTTAGAGTCTTAAGCCAAACCTGTAGTGCAACAGGTTGTGAAAGAAATTGGAGTGTTTTTGAACACATCCATACAAAAAAGCGCAACAGGTTGGAACATAAAAGGCTTAATGATTTGGTTTATATTCGTTGTAACATGCGCCTTCGTGAAAGGTAATGTTGTATTACTTTCAAATTTTCAATTCGATATTATTTAACTTCAGTTTTCAATTGTTAATATTACTTACTAATTGTTTATCTTTGTTTGTGTCGTAGGCAATTAAAAAAGTAAATAGAGAAGAAAGTCAATTCGATCCAATAAGTTTGGATAATTTTGATATATTAGAAGATTGGGTTATGGAAGACAGTGAAGAAAATGCCCTCCTAACATAAGAAGACGTTGCCTGGATTAATTTGGAAGGAGCGCAACAACATTATGGAGATGAAGAATTTGATTTTGAAGAAGAAGGTGTGGGCGTGGCTGATGATGATGAGGATCTGCAACAAGGAGAAGATGAAGATTATTTAGTTGATGATCCTGATTACAATTTGTAAAATGTAACATTATATGTAACTGTAGTGTATTGTAAAGTGTAAACTATGTCTGTATTTTATTTTTTGGATTCAAAATATGTAAATTTGGATGCAATTGTTCAATGTTGAATGCTCAATCTGTACTAAACTTACATTATATGAATTTAAAGCAATTATCAGATTTTTCCTGATTTTTTTCGATTTTTTACTATTTTTTATTAATTTTTAATTATTTTTTGTATTATTTTAATATTAAAGTACGATACGATACACCCGTATCGTGGAGCCCAGCGATACACGATACGATACGCGTCAGACAACACTACTTGCAACCATTGTCTTTTTTTTACTCTTTCAAGATACAATATTACCACCAAGTAAGGTAATATAACCTGTAGTTGATTTTCGATCATCATATGAACTAGCCCAATCTACATCAGAATAAAGTTCAATATCTACATTTGATGATTTAGAATATAGTAGACCCATTCTTGAAGTTGATTTAAGGTATCGAAGAATTCTATACACTGCATCCATGTGATTTTTGATTGGTGAATGCATATCTGCTCACAATACCAACTACATATGTAATGTCTGGGCGAGTTATAGTCAAATATATGAGTTTGTCATCTAGTTTCTGATATTTGTGAATATCTTTCATCTCTTCACTATCACCACTGAAAAATTTCTGATTTACTTTCATAAGAATGTCACTAAGTTTACACTCTAGCATATGTGTTTCTTTAAGAAGATCCATTAAGTATTTTCGTTGAGTTAGGAAGATACCTATGTTAGAGTAGAGAACTTCTATGTCCAAAAAATAGTGAAGCCGACCCAAATCTTTAACATCAAATAATTTATGTAGATTCATTTTTAACTTGGATATTTTTTCAAGATCATCTCCAGTGACAATTATGTCATCGACATAAACAGCAAGAATAGATATTTTGGGTCATTTCTTAAAGAATATTGTATGATCATTGAGGCTTCTGCTGTATCCCAGACTGCAAACTGCTTTGCTGAATTTATCAAACCAAGCTCTTGGAGACTGTTTTAACCCATATATGGCCTTATTGAGTTTGCACACTCTGTTAGAAGATGTTTTTATATTCATACCTGGAGGTAGTTCCATATACACTTTTTCAGTCAAATCTCCTTATAGGAAATCATTTTTAACATCCAATTGCCATAGATCCCATCTCAAATTTGCTGCCATACTGAGAAGTATTATAATTGAAGTGAGTTTAGCCACCGGTGCAAACGTTTCTGTGTAATCAATGTCGTATGATTGGCTGTATCCTTTAGCAACCAATTTGGCTTTGTATCTTTCCATTGTTCCGTCTGCCTTATACTTGATAGTAAATACCCACTTGCATCCAACAATATTCCTATTAGAGTGTAGCTGTGTGATGGTGCATGTATTGTTTTTCACCAGTGCGTTCAATTATTCTTCAATTGCAGCCTTCCATAAGGGGCATTTGATTGCTTCTTCAAACTTCGAAGGAGTTTTATGTTTCTCAGTATTCATAACAAAGTTTTGATAATTTTGAGAGGTATTATCATATGAAACATAATTAGAAATTGGATAGCGTGCACATGTATGTTTACCTTTGCGAATAGCAATAGGCTTCTCCAGGTCATCTTCCACCTGCAATTGAGGATCTGATTCAGGGGAAATCTCTTTAGTACATTGTTCTTCTTGAGAGTAAACAATCTTCCGCAGTCCTTTCTTTTACGTTAGAATCTCTTTTGATTGCTGTACCTTCTCACTCTGATCAGCTGTATCATCATACTCCCACTCACTAGGAACTAGTGGAAGAACAAAAGGTGGAGAAAGAATATTTGATTCCTTGTGAGAAGAGTAATAGGGAATAAACTCTAAAAAGGTGACATCCATGTAAAAATATAGTTTTTTAAGCAGAGGGTCATAGCATTTATACCTTTTTTGAGAGTTCGAATAGCCAAGAAAAATACATTTCACTGACTTTGCATCAAGTTTATTCTGATGAGGAAGATGGATATGTACAAAACAGGTACACCCAAAGATACGAGGGATAAGATGAAAGGGTTTCAATTCTTTATCAAGGTACTGAATAGGACTTTCTCCCTGGATTGTATTGCTTGGCATTCTATTGATTAGATAAACGGCAGTAAGGACAACTTCTCCCCAGTAGTATTTAGGAACATTATTTTGGAATAATAGAGTTCTGGCTACCTCTAAAATATGACGATTTTTTCTTTCGGTAATTCCATTCTGTTGGGGTGTATAAGGACAGGTAGTCTGATGAATAATCCCCTATGATCGGAAATAATCTTGTAACTGATTGCTAATGTATTCTCCCCCATTTGATCGAAGAATTTTTAGAGAAGCATTAAATTGAGTACAAATAAATTTATGCACAATGGAAAAGATAAAGGAAACTTCAAATTTCGTTTTTATTAAATAAATGATAGTAAGACGAGTATAATTATCAATAAAGGAGACAAAATACTTATAACCAAACAAGGAAGTAACAGGACTAGGACCCCATATATCAGAATTAAGAAGTTTAAATGGTTGAGATCTCTGAGAGTCACTTAAAGGGTAAGTGGCTCTTTGGTGTTTCCCAAGTTGACAGACTTCACATTCAAACTGAGATTTATTAGACTAGACTTGAAGTTGAGGAATAACATATGAAATTTTTGACACCGGGAGATGACCAATATGATAATGCCAAAGACGAAGATCTGCATCTTCAATTGCGGTTGCTGAAACATTGTAAGAAATCAGAGGCCGAGAGTGATCTTCAAGAATGTATAAACCCTTCTATAGTTTATCATATCTAAAGATTTTTTTCGTCTTCAGATCCTGAAATACACAACCAGTAGGATGAAAGGTTACACAACAATCCAATGTACGAGTTAAAGCGCTAACTGAAAGCAGATTTATCAGAAAACTGAGAACATGATAAACTGAATGTAAATCCTACACTTCCCTGTCCAATTATATAAGAGTATGAACCATCTGTCAACTTAATTGGTTCCTGTTTTTGGAGAGTCCTGTATACTGAGAAACACAATAAATCTCTTACCATATGATCGGTAGCCTCAGAATCAATTATCCAAGTTTTGGAGTGAGAAGAAGGAAGGTAATTACCCTTTACACTATGTGTAGTCTGTGCCACTATAACTTGGGATGAAGAAGACGAGGATTTTTCAGATAGTTTATGTTCTAGACTCTCTATCCTTTTTATAATCTCTTGAATTCCATCTGAGCTTGGAGTTGAACTTTCAACAGAGTGAACTGAGGGATTGCGATTTCTATAATACTCAGGTTTACCATGTAATTCCCAACAGTGATCTCTGGTGTGACGCGATTTGCCACAATGAGAGTAAACAAGTTTTTCTCTCTCATCTGAATTAAATCGACCCCGGCCACGTCTACGACTTTGGTGTCCACCTCTGCCACGAAAGTGAGAACTATCTCCTCTTACTTGAAGAGCATGCTGATCTGTATTAGTAACATGATCATTCTCAAGATTCCTGCGATCTTCTTCTATGATTAATAAGAGTAAACGGTGCCCAAAGAAGGAAGCTCTTCTCTGCCTAAAATATTCGGTTTTACTGACTCAAATTCTGGATTCACACCCCATAATAAATCAAATACTTTCTTCTTTTCAATCTCAATGATTCTTTCATTATAATAAGCAGAACACTTGATATTCGTATAATAGAGGAGTTCATCCCAAAGACCTCGGAGATCTGCATAATATTCACTGATAGACTGAGTGACTTGTTTGCACTTTCTGATTCTTTCCAGTATCTCATATTCTTTTGCAACATTCTTCTTTCGAGAATAAACCTCAGCTACTGCACACCAAATCTCATGAGCAGATTCTAAAAACATAAAAGTTTTGGCAATTAATGAAATCATTGATTGTAGCAACCAAGATGATATCAATGCATCTTCTCTTTTCCAGTTAGGATAGAGAATATCTTGAGGCTCTCGAATTGGAGTATGACCCATTAGATGTGCCCATCTCCCCCTTGCTACAATCGCAAGTTCCACTGATCTTATCCATTCCAAGTAATTTCGACCATCTAATTTAGTCGTTGTAATCTGAAATTTTTTTGTCTTTTCCAACGAAATTGATTGTTCACCAGTATTAAAGGAACTTTCAATGCTTTTCTCTTTGCCAGCCATGGATCAAGAAGTATACGAAAAGTTACCTAGATTGTCTTCAGAAATATGATTTTGTAATTCTTCAAATCATAATCAATAAAAAAATAGAGCTGATCAACAACCCAAACATATGGTAACAAATCTGCCGTAAACTGATTGCTTGAATGAAGTAGTTTGCTGATGTACTACACCAAACTGATTTCTTGAAATCTTTTGTCAAGATTCAGAGTTACTCAATCTCACACAATAGACTTTCACAAGTAGTAGACCGTAAATGCTATGAAATAATCACAATATATGAATCAGTCCACTAGACAGAAATCGTGCATATTCACCATGAAATTCTTGAAACCATAAAGGAAAAACTTATATTTCTTCACTACGTCTACCCCTTGATCGTGATTCTTCACCGCTTGATAGTCGTTGAGAATATGCACAGAACCTGCCATCTATAAATCGCAGGTTGAGATTACAGCCGATTAATACAGAGTCTCCCAATAATAAATCCCTAATGAAGGCTCTACGAAATCTCAATAAAGTCTTTTGAATATTTTGAATAGTCTTCTGCTCCAGTGCAGTCTTGAAGAACAGTCAAAATAAGATCACGGCCAAGGTCACAAACAAGGAGACAATCAATGAATGATTTTTCCCAGATGTGGAGAATGTCTTCCCGCACACTTATCATATTCGTTTACAAAAAAAACACCGATTTATAGGCCTTCTAGGCTCTGATACCATATTGATAAGAATAATGATATTATTGATCAAAATATAAATGAAACTTATCAACTCCAAGGAAGAAGACTCATAACTCCACTATGGTTGCCGCCACTTTCTTTTCTACTTAATGACATAACCCTAATGACACCTATTTAAACACTGCTTAACTTAATTTCCTAATCTACCCCTAATAAGTGTTAATTATTACTAAAGTAACATGACACTTAAAAAGACGTGAAACAACTAATGACTCTATTCAAACTACTCTATTAACATCTCTTAACATTAAAGACTCCCATTCTCGGTCTCATGATCCGACATGGCAATGGGATATACCAGTTGAGGGTTCGACATTAAAGATAAGATGTTTGTTTTGTGAGAAGGTGGTTAGTGGTGGAATTTCACGATTGAAATACCACCTAACAGGGACTAAGAAAGAAGTTGTTCCTTGTACAGGTAGAGTTAGAAGCTTGCCAGAAGGCATTAAATGGAAATGTCTTCAGATTGAGAGCATACAAGAGAGGAAACAACAAAAGGATGATTTAGGGATGCTCAAGATTTTTCAAGTGGAAGTGGTAGAAGAGAAAGCTCAGGAAGGAGTAGAGGAATAGTTGCTTATAGCATACATTATCAAAAAGCCAAGAAAGACCATCCAAAGAAAATTTGGATTGGATCTGGACCATAAATATCCAGATCCATATCCAAATAGTGTTTGGATTTGGGTCGATCCAAATAGTGTTTGGATTTGGATCAGATCTAGACCAAAATATCCAGATCCATATCCATAAAAATGTTGGATTTGGATCGGATATGGATCTCAAAATATCCGAGATCCAAGATCTATATCCAAATAGTGTTTGGATCGAACATGGATTCCACGATCCAAACCCAAGACCCATATCCAAGACCCACCTCATTTGCCTATAAATAGGAGTGAGGGGGTCCCCAAAAGCTCACGTGAAAATCCTTGGAGGAGCTTGGAGGAGAGAGAAGGGATTAAGGTGAGTGCTTAGTGCTTTCTTAATTTTGTTTAGTGGGTTAATTGTGGGCTAAATGGGATTAAGTGTGGGCTGCACCACCATCCGGGCTGAACATACCTGCGCGTGGAAGGCGTGAAGTGGTGGCGACACCCTTAAGCACCACCTAACCGGCCATCCCCCTTTGGTAAGCCTAAAACACCCTAAACCACTCTATCTCTAACCCTCTAAACCACCCTAAACCGACACCACTTAATCCCCCACAGCACCCATAATCCCAACCACCTCCGGCCTGCCACCCCAACCGACGTACTCCCTTTACACCAGCCACCTCCCATCATCACTCGAACACCCCGCGCACCCCGCACGTGCCCCGCTCCCGCGCCGCGCGCCTCCTTGATGCCGCACGCCTCCCGCGCCCTGCGCCTCCTTGGCGCTTGTCACCCTTTAGCCGACCTACTGCCCCTACCTAACACCGACTCCCTACCTTCACCCTACCACTACCACCGACTCCCTACCTTCACCCTCCCACTACCACCGACTCCCTGCCACCCTACCACGCCACCGACCTGCCATACACCACCTCCTAGCCTAACATCCACAGCCATCACCCCGACTCCCTTCATCACTTCCATCACCATACTCCTTGGCCTACCCCTGCCACCTTGCCTTACACTCCCACTCCACACCCTAACGCTAGAACATAACCCCACAAAAGCCATAAGCCACGCACCCTACTTGGCCTCCTCTTAGCACTACACGTGGTGCTCAATCTAGAATTCGTGGTGCTATGCCTTCATAACAACTGCATGATCAGGCAGACCTTGCAGTGGGCAGATGCTTTTATGATTCATGCATTCCATTTAATGCAACAAACATTGTTTATTTCGAAGCAATGACAGATGCAATTGCTAATATTGGTCGAGGAGATAAGATGCCCTCTTATCAAAAGTTAAGAGGAAATATATTAGATAAGACTGTCGTTGAAGTGTAAGAATATTGTTCAACTTTGAAAGAGTCATGGAAGGAGACATGATGCACTATCATGACAGATGGATGAACACATAAGCGAGGAAGGACCTTGCTAAACTTTCTTGTCTACTGTCCTAAATGACTTATGTTTTTGAGATCTGTAGACATGTCAGAGGAGAGGTATACTGCAGAGATCCTAAGGCAAGAGTTTGATAAGGTGATATGCGAGGTTGAGCAAGAGAACGTAGTCCAATTCATTACAGATAATGCAGCTAACTATACTGCAATTGGGAATGAGTTAGCCGATACTTATGGGACTTTCTATTAGACACCATGCGCAACCCATTGTTTAGATTTATCATTGAGGATATTGGTGAGATGGATGAGATAAAGGCAGCAACTGAGTGTTGCCAAGATATCACCAGATTTATCTACAACCATACCTTTGTATTATGTATGATGAGGAGATATACAAATGGTACAGAGCTTCTTCGTACAGTTGTAACTCGTTTTGTAATTAATTTCTTATATGTACAGAGTATTATGAGAGAGAACCAAGTTTTGAAGATAATGTTCTCTTCAGATGAGTGACAACAATTTGCAGAGTTGCCTCAAAATAGAAAAAACATAAAGTTGAATTAGATTTCAGAGACAGTATTGAGGAGTACATTTTGGAATGCATGTCTTAGACTGTTCCGTATTATATGTCCTTTAGTAAAGGTTTTGGGATTGACTGATAGACAGGAGAAACCATGTATGGGCTACCTTTATGAAGCCATGGATAAGGCAAAAGAAGCTATTAAAAATAATTTTAATGAAAAAAGAGAGATTATGTGCCCTGTGGAAAATTATAGATAATAGGAACAAACAATTGCATCAGTCTATTCATGTAGCAACATATTATCTAAACCCAACATTAAGGTACTCAGCAAGCTTCAAAAGAGACGGTGAGGTTAATCGAGGCATCATTGATTGTATAGATAGATTAGTCCCTGATGAGAGCAGAGTAGATGCTATACATTATGATAGAGTAGAGGCAATTGAAAAATGTAAATAGAGAAGAAAGCCAATTTGATCCAATAAGTTTGAATATTTATGATATATTAGAAGACTGGATTATATAAGATAGCGAATAAAATGCCCTCCTAACTGAAGAAGACATTGCATGGATTAATTTGGAAGGAGCGCAACAACATTATCAAGGAGATGAATATTTTGATTTTGAAGGATAAGGTGGTGATGAGGATCTTTAGCAAGGAGAAGACGAAGATTATTTAGTTGATGATCCTGATTACAATAAATAAATGTAAATGTATTTCATTTTTTGCTTCAAATTATGTAATTATTTTTCAATTTTTCAATGGTGAATGATCAAATCATCAATATGTACTAAACTTTGCATTATATGAATTCTTTGCAATCACCATATTTTTTCTATTTTTTTATTTTTAAATATTTTTTCTATTTTTTCTTATTTTTTAATATATTTTATATTTTTTATTATTAAAGTATAATACGATACGCCCGTATCGTGAAGCAAAATGATACTCGATACGATACGCGTCGAACAACAATGCTTTCCACTGAAATCTGAGCTCTAGGTAGTGTGTATAGCTCATTCCTTAGTTCACCACGTCCAAAGGTTCTTCCAGTCTTTAGATTCTGAAAAACACAACTAGAGGGCGAAAAAGTGACTAAATAATTCATATCTCTAACCAAGGAACTTATTAAAAATAGATTTATTGAGAATTTGAGAATATATATCACTAAATTAAGCTTGAGATTGTTTGCTCGAATTACTTCCTTTCTCTACATTGGAATCAAGGAACCATTTGCCACTTTCACACAATGAGGTGTGGAAGTAACTTCATACTTTATAAAATTAGACTTATCTCCTACCATATGATCGATAGCCCCTGAGTCTATAACCCATAAATTAGAGCATGCAGAATTTATAAGAAAGGAGTTACCACTAATACTATAGGAAGTAGGATAACTTAATTCAGTCTTTGGTGAAGAGGTTGAAGGTTGGTCATGCCGTTTTGTTTCTATTTCTGCAAGTTTTTTCTTCAATTCTTTAATTTCATTTGCAGAACTTAGTTCAGTTTTCCTTTTGGACGTGACTGCCACATGACTACCATAATCCTTATGTTCTGTTGGTCTTCTAATAATCTTCCAACAATGTTCGTGGGTGTGTCTCCTTTTCCCATAATGAGTACACTGCAATTTGTTCTTATCAGCATAATGCTGAATTCTTCATCTTCCTCGACCTCTGACTGAATCTCTTTCTTTCTAATAATTAATTTGCCCTCTACCATCAAATGCAAATTTCTTAGCTTCTATATGTTCTCCTTTCTTCCTTTTACATGATAGTTATTGATCTAGAAAAAGCTTACCATAGGGTACCGAGGGAGGTTCTTTGGAGAATCTTAGAAAAAAGACGTATCCCATTGACATACATTAACCTTATAAGAGACATGTACGATGGTGCAAAAACATGTGTGAGGACTCATGAAGGAATGACAGACTTCTTTGAAGTTAATATTGGGTTACATAAAGGATCAACTTTAAGTCCATACTTATTTATAATGGTGATTGATGAGTTAACAAACATATTCAAGATGAAATAGCTTGGTGTATGTTAATTGCATGTTAGTGGAGGAGTCAAAGGAAAAAGTTAATAGAAAATTGGAACTATGGAGAGAAACATTAGAAAGCAAAGGCCTCCGACTTAGTAGAACAAGGATAGAATATATGGAACGTAAGTTTGATCATTTGGTTACTTCAGAAGACATAGAAATTAAAATTGGCACATATTGCATCCCCCAAAAAGAAAGTTTTAAATACCTAGGGTCAAATTTTCATAGTGACGAAAGAATTGATAGAGATGTTACACATGGAATTAATGTTGGTTGGTTAAAATGGAGAGGAGCATAAGGTATTCTTTGTGATAAGAAGATACCATTAAAGTTAAAAGGTAAATATTATAGAGTAGCAATTAGGCCTGCCATGTTTTATGGTTCTGAGTGTTGGGCAGTTAACCATCAACATGTACAAAAGATGTCTCTGACAGAAATGAAGATGTTGAAATAGATGAGTGGTCATATAAGAAAAGACTGTATATATAATGAGGTTATTAGAAACAAATTAGGAGTGGCATCAATAGAGGATAAAATGAGAGAATATTGATTAAGATGGTTTGGACATATAGAAAGAAGATCAAAAGAAGAACCTTTAAGAAGGTATGAAAAACTAAATTTAGAAAGTATTAAAAGAGCTAGAGGACTACCACAAAAGTGTTGGAAAGGAATAATAAAGAATGATCTAGCTTATTGTGAGTTAACTGCTAATACAACACATGATAAAGCTCTGTGAAAACAAAGAATCCTTGGAGCCGACCCCGTCTAGTATGGGAAAAGGCTTAGTTGTTGTTGTTGTATCTGTTCTCGTTTCTCTAAATTTCTTCGATCTTCCTCCCTTAATAAGAGAGAGGATATTGTTCCTAGTGAGGAAAGTTCTTCCTTACTGAGAATATTTAGCTTCATTGATTCATATTCGGGAAACATTTCTCAGATATGTTAACACTTTTCGAATTTTACCATCTGTTGTTATGTTTTATAGAGTGGGTGCACTCATTTTCAACAATATACCTTTGTTTGTTCCAAAGTCCCGTAATTCTCCATAATACTCACTGACAGATTTGGTTCCTTGGCGACATTTCCTTATTTTTTCAATGATCTTATACTCTTTGGTTGTATTCCTTTGTTTGGAATAAGCTTTCTCGATTGCAGATTAGATTTCTGCAGCCGATTTCATGTACATAAACATTTTACTAATGAAAGGATTCATTGATTAAATGAGCCATGAACTTACCAAGGCATCGTCTGCAGACCATTTTTCAAAATCTGCACTGTATTCTTCTGGTCATGACTGATTTTGTTTGATAATGGATAGTTTTCCTCGAGAGCGTAGGAAGTTTGATTGATCTTGCCCTGTATTCTTCTGGTCATGACTGATTTTGTTTGATAATGGATAGTTTTCCTCGAGAGCGTAGGAAGTTTGATTGATCTTGCCCATTCCCTATAATTTCTTTCTTCTAGACAAATATTTGTAATTTGAAATGGTTTTAGCTTTTGATCATTACCATATTAAGCAACCTACAACTTCTCCTTTATCCTTCCTTCTATATGTTAAATGTGGTTTGATGAGAAATATCCAACAACTAGTCGATCTGTGGGATTCTTTGCTTTAGATCGACCTTCGGGTCTCCTCTTCTCTTTTGCTTCACACGCCACCCAATCTATTGGTTCACCACGACTAAATCAACCTACAAAAGACTTTGATACCATGAAAAAACAACAAGATTTAACAAAAATTACAGCAAAACTTGAGTGGAGAAGATGGCAGGGGTGCAATCGGCAACCTTGGTACTGCAGTCCCCTTTCTCTTTCTTCTTTTATTTCACGATAAAACTAACTGCTGCTGATAAGATTTTCACCTATTTAAATATCAGATATTACAATGTCTTAATTTACCTAAATACCATTAATGAGGCTTATTTAAAGCTATATTTAAAAACAAACTTAAGATATATAATACAAAAAATAAACACAGGAAATTGGATCAGGTTTGCAGGGAGTCCACGATTAGGAGAAATCTTTGGACGTGATAGTCTCAAGAAGGGGTATATTTTGTGGAGGAAAAGTGTCATCCTATGCGAGCATGTGGTGTAATGATAGACAAAAGACTCAAAGCTATGTTTTTATGGCATACTAGACTAGGGCATTACCTTTATCTAAATTGAGAGTTGTCTTACCTGATATATGTAGAAATCTGGGAAAGATTAATATTGAATGTGATGTTTGTCGACATGCTAAACATGTTAGAAACTCTTTTCATAAAAGCGATTATAGAGTAATGAAACCTTTTGAAATAATTCATTATGATGTATGGGGTCCATGCTCTACTTTGGTTATTACTGGTCATTGATACTTGGTCATTTTTATTGATGATTATTCAAGATTTACCATGATTTATTTGATGAAGCCAAAAAATGAGATAAAAGCTTTATTTCTTCATTTCATAAGTTAGTTAAGAATCAATTTCAAACTCAAGTAAAGATTCTCAGGTCTTAAAATGGGAATGAATTTATGTCCTCTACTCTTAAGAATTATTTGACAAGGGAATTATTTACCAAACTACTTCCATAAACTCTCAATAAAATAGAGTGGTTGAAAGGAAGAATTGACTGGAAGTTACAAGAACCTTGGCCTTGGGATCGCATGCTCCTAAATACCTATGGGGAGAAGTCATCCTTATAACAATATACTTGATAAACAAAGCCCCATCTAGTGTCTTAGATGGTAAATCTCCATTTATGATGCTTCATTCTACTAACAAAGCCTTTCATGTTCAACATAGAGTATTTGGATGTGTTTGCTATATACCTATTCATTCTTAGATGAGAGATAAATTAGATCCCATATCTAGTATGTATTTGTTGGATACACACCATTCTAGGTGTAATGACCCATGTAATAAGAAATTCTATACTACAATTGATATATCCTTTCATGAATCTAAGTTCTACTATGACATGGATGCAGAGAATAAAAAGATTGTTGAAGAATTACCACAAGTCATGTCAGTAATTCTAGATTGTGAGAAATCGAAGACCACATGAAGAGAGGTGAGACAAACAATATGCCAGAAACTGAGATAAAGACATATATCAGAGGAGAAAGAAAAATAATTCTACCAATGGAAGAGATTACCATGGTTGAAGAAGATTTATCCTCCTCATGTCCTTCATAGATCGATATGCAAGAAGAAGAACATGATTTTAATCTACCCATTGCACTAAGAAAAGGTAAGAGAACATGTACATACTCTATATGTAAGTATATCTCTCTTAAGAATACATCCTCTAGTTATAAATCTTTTGCTATGAATGTGGACTTTACTTATATTCCACATAATTTTAAGAATGCTAATGGATATGTTGAGTAACAGCTTGCTATGAAACAAGAGCTTGAGGCCTGGGGAAAAATAAGATATGGGATATAGTTGACTTACCACCAAGAAGGAAGACACTGTGTTGTAAATGGGTTTATACCATTAAAGTAAAAGCATATGGAAGTATAAGCAAGGCTAGTAGCAAAGAGCTACAATAAAGTCTATGACTTGGACTACAATGAGACATTTGCATATGTAGCAAAACTTATTACTGTCTGGGTGATCATTAACATGACAACTAATAAGAATTGGAAACTCTAGCAATTAGATGTAAAAAATGCTTTCTTATTGGACAACCAAACGGAGGAGATACATATGAAATTACCTCTAAGTCTGAGAGACAAACAGGGAATATTGAAGGTGTGTAATTTGTAGAAAGCCTTATACGGATTGAAGCAATCCTCTAAAACCTGGTTCAAGAGATTCAATGATGGGATTATTGGTCTTGGCTATTCCCAAAGTGCAAACGATCATACATTATTTGTAAAGCATGGTAAAGACATTTCTATTCTCGTAGTATGTTTTGATGATATTATAATTATAGGTGATGATGTCAAAGAAATTGAAAAGCTAAAGAAACAACTTCATAAGCTATTCAACTTAAAGGATTTAGAAAGACTTCACTACTTCCTAGGTATTGAAGTTTTGTATTTAAGCAAAGGTATATTCCTAACTTAGAGGAAATTGAATTTGTTAAAGGATACTAGGATGACCAATGTACCAATGAAAGTGAACAAAAGATTATCTCAGAATGAGGATGAGAAATATGAAGACGTAGAGAGATACCAAAGACTGGTGGAAAAACTAATTTATCTAATTTATCACCCGATCAAATATCACTTTTGCAGTGGGTATTGTGAGCAGGTATATGCATGCACCATCCAGATGTTACATGGAAGTTGTATATCAAATTGTCATATACTTAAAAAGAACTCTGGGTTAGTGAATGATTTATGTTAAGCATGGACACATAGACTTAGAGGTACACAATGATGCAAATTGGGAATATTTACTAGAAGATCAAAAATCTATTACAAGATACCTTTAATCTATTTAGAGGAAATATTATATCCTTTAAAAGTAAGAAACGATCAGTTATTGCTAGAGTTAGTACAGAAGCGAAATATAGAGCCGTATCCCATGGTTTGTGTGAGGGATTATGGCTTCACACACTTATCAAGGACTTGGGAGAAGAGATACAATTACCTATCCGGGGATGTTGTGATATTAAGGTTGCCATATAAATTACATTGAATCCGGTTTATCATGAGAGAACAAAATATATAGAAGTGAACTGTCATTTCATTCAACAGAAAATATTGAACAAACAATTTCAATTAACTCATGTGAGATCAAATGACCAAATGACATATATGTTGACTAAAACAGTACCAAAAAGAATATTATGAAAGACTATAGATAAGTTGGGTGTATGTAGTGTTTTCAACCCAACTTGAGGGGGAGTATTGAGAGGAACAACGGGATCTGGTCAAAGTCTATTTTAATCTATAACCAGCTGTTATTTCTTTTTGTTTTCAAAGATTCTTTTATTTTCATTTCATTAATGACATACTCGTAATATGTCATGTATTGTATGTATTTAAGTCTCCAGGGCTTCAACCCTAGAGACTAACACACGATATTAATAAAAGAGAGAGAAAATGGCTACTATGAACAACAAAAAAGGCTGATCGGCAGCCAGTGATTGTTCTCTCCAATGCTGCGCTTGTGTTTTCTGCTAAACTAACATGCATGAGCTCCTATTATCCTGTATTTTCTGATCTACTAACACCTTCTCAACGAGTATCCACCACTTCCTTTCTTGAGCTGGCAGCCACTTGCTAGATGCCAAAAGTAAGAATTGTGGTCTTAAATACATTCGGACATGCATTTTGCAGCTGTATATGCACCTTTTTCTGTGGATCACTTTACAATTTAATGAATTTATGGGATTTCATGCTTTTGTTTAGGATCACATAATAATCTATTGAAAACGGATTGATGGAATTTCAACAAGGTGGGAGAATTGATGGAGACTTGCACAAAATTAATCTATCTGCCTAAATGGAGTTTTGCATTAGGTATTTCATGTAACAGAAAGATACTACAAAAATTGAGACAAGCATTATAACTAAGGCAGCTGTAAGACCAGTAATGCTCTACAATGGAATGTATTAAGCAGTCAACTATCAAAATGTGTAGAGGATGTTCGTGGCAGAAGTGAACACGTGGAGGTGGATGTTTAACCACACAGAGATCTCTAATGAGGTTATTAGGTGAAGAGTTGGTCTAACACCAATTGAAGATAAGGCAATAGAGGCATGCTAAAGATGGTTCAAACATTCAGAAAGGTGGCCACTCAGAAGTCCACGGGAAGGTATCAGAATTTGGGATGGTGAGAATTTAAAAGAGGGAGAGGAATGACTTCATATAAATTACAAGTCTATAAAGGTTTGAAGAATGACAATAACAAAGAATGATGATGAAGAAGAACAACTGTTGAAGTTTTTCTTTGCTAACACGACAACATCAGTGTCTGTTGATGTGATGCTCCTTCGTTATGCATTTGGTTTTAGTGTTAGTATTAATGCTGTGTATCATATCTTTGACCTTGAACGATTCCAAGTATCTTTTGGTTGTCATTGTTATGCATGTCAGTTTGGTGTTTAAGTATGGCATGGGTATCCTTATTTTTTGGGCTTTTTCTTTTGTATTTTTTTGGACTTGTTTCTCTTGGAAAAAACATGATAGCAATGCTATGCTATTACATGTGTAGTGCATGTGATTAACGATATGGGGTATGCAAAACTACTTGCTTTGCATGCTGATTTTTATTTGCATAACAAATCACCTCTACTTTGCGTCCTTTCATTTCCTATAGTTATTTTATTATTGAGTATTATTTTTATTTGTAATAACCCTAAGTTTTGTATGTACAAAAATTTGTTGTCAATATGTATTCCATGCAATTTCTTACTTATTTCCACTCGGATTTCTTATTGCACATACACGTTTCTCATAAATTTGGTCCGTACATTGACCCCTGCAACCATCTCTTTTTTCAAGGGTATGTTAATAATTCCTCTTGTTTACTGCTGGTAACTGATATAACGCACTTGTATCTCGCAGTTGTGTTAACTAGGAAATATACAATATGTTATAACACTTCAGAAAATAAGGCCTTAAGATTTTTGCGTGATTCATTGGCAATCTCTGGAAATTTTCTACCATTGAAGTACATGTAGCTATATTGGGTTACATCAATGATCAACTTTAAGTCCATACTTATTTATAATGGTGATTGATGAGTTAACAAAAAATATTCAAGATGAAGTGCCTTGGTGTATGTTATTTGGAGATGACATTGTGTTAGTGGAAGAGTCTAAGAAAAAAGTTAATAGAAAATTGGAACTATGGAGAGAAGCATTAGAAAGCAAAGGCCTCCGACTTAGTAGAACAAAGACAAAATATATGGAATGTAAGTTTGATCATTTGGTTACTCCAGAGGACATAGAAATTAAAATTGGCACACATTGCATCCCCCAAAAGGAAAGTTTTAAATACTTAGGGTCAATTTTTAAGAGTGATGGAAGAATTGATGGAGATGTTACACACTAAGTCACACACACACTTCTAAGGGGTGGAGTGTTGACCTCGACATGGGTGCGACACTGACACCAACACCAACACCGTGTCGGTGTGACTTGACAATTTTTTTTTTGTAACTCACGGTTCTGCCATCTATGGTGTATTTATCCTACAGTACCCGATCAAAGAGGGAGTAATCCATGAAGACAATGAAACCAAAGACTCTTAGTCGACTCATGACCTTATCTCCCATGATGACCACCTGAGTTACCTCACCATAGTTTTCAAAATACTCCTTGAGCTTGTCTTCCATCATCTCCCATGAAACTCTGCCAATGAACATAGAATAATATGTCAACGCGGACCTTCTTCACTTCCTTTTGTGTGGATATTCCATGCTTCAAAATCTGGTATCGATTTTGAAGTAGTGAAGATTGATTTGTGGATTATGATAAAATTAGTAGTTGTTTACCATTTATGTGTTTGCTTTAATATAAAGTTGTGTACTTGCTATTGTCATATGCTTATGTTAATTGATGTTTCACTTGTTGTAGCTTGAATATTATATATAATATATAATATTATGTACCCTAGCCGTGTCGCCGCTCCCAAAATTTATGAAATTTGCCATATCCTGCACCCGCACCCGTGTGACATAGGTTACGTATAGAATTAATGCTGGAGATGGCACACATTGCATCCCCCAAAATAAAGATGTGTTAGGTGTATCTAAGGGAGGTGTACCGGCACAAAAGGAAGCTTGGTGGTGGAGTGAAGTAGTGCAAAATAAAATCAAGGCAAAGAGGGCATGTTACAAATTACATTATGCTAAGAAAACTAGTGAAACTTTAGAGGCTTATAAGAAAGCAAAGAAGGAAGCGAAAAAGGCCGTGAGTGAAGCAAAAGCTAAAATTTGAGAGGATTTATATAAAAAACTCAACTCAAAAGAGGGTGAAAGAGATATTTTTAGGATAGCTATGGCTAGAGATAAGAAAACTAAAGATCTTAATTATGTTAAATGCATCATGGACGAGGATGAAAAAATTCTAGTGGCAAATGATGATATAAGAAATAGATGGAAAAACTATTTTTATAAGCTTTTTAATGAAAATAAAGATGTTAGTATTAGCTTAGGAGAGTTAGCCAAATTAGAAAAGTATATAAATCACAATTTCTACCGACGTATTCAAAAGAATGAAATCAAAGAGGCTCTTAAACAAATGAAGGGTGGTAAATCGGTAGGACCATATATTATTCCTATAGAAGTTTGGAAAATACTAGGAGAAATAGGAATCACTTGGCTCACAAGACTATTTAATGAAATATGAAAAAACCAAAAGATGCCCGAGGAATAGAGAGCGAGTACACTTATACCCATATATAAGAACAAAGGAGACATTCAAAATTGTCAAAGGAGACATTCAAAATTGTGCGAATTATCGAGGTATTAAGTTAATGAGCCATACTATGAAATTGTGGGAAAGAATTATCGAACATTGGTTAAAACAAGTATTAAGTACAACAGAGAATCAATTTGGATTCATGTCATGCAGATCTACGGTTGAAGTGATTCACCTTTTGAGATGTCTTATGGAACATTTTAGAGCAAAAAAAAAGACCACATGATATTTATTGATCTAGAAAAAGCTTATGATAGAGTACTCCAGGAGGTTCTTTGGAGAACTTTGGAAAAAAGAGGTATCCCATTGGCATACATTAACCTTATAAGAGACATGTATGATTGTGCAAAAACATGTGTGAGGACTTATGAAGGAATGACAGACTTCTTTGAAGTTTATATTGGGTTACATCAAGGATCAACTTTTGGTCCATACTTATTTATAATGGTGATTGATGAGTTAACAAAATATATTCAAGATGAAGTACCTTGGTGTATGTTATTTGCAGATGACATTGTATTAGTGGAGGAGTCAAAGGAAAAATTTAATAGAAAATTGGAACTATGGAGAGAAACATTAGAAAGCAAAGGCCTCCGACTTAGTAGAACAAAGACAGAATATATGGAATGTAAGTTTGATCATTTGGTTACCTCAGAGGACATAGAAATTAAAATTGGCACACATTGCATTCCCCAAAAGGAAAGTTTTAAATACCTAGGGTCAAATTTTCAGAGTGATGGAAGAATTGATGGAGATGTTATGCATAGAATTAATGTGGGTTGATTAAAATGGAGAAGAGCATCAGGTATTCTTTGTGATAAGAAGATACCATTAAAGTTAAAAGGTAAATATTATAGAGTAGCAATTAGGCCTGCCATGTTTTATGGTTCTGAGTGTTGGGCAGTTAATCATCAACATGTATAAAAGATGTCTGTGATAGAAATGAAGATGTTGAGATGGATGAGTGGTCATACAAGAAAAGACCATATACATAATGAGGTTATTAGAAACAAATTAGGAGTGACACCAATAGAGGATAAAATGAGCGAATATCGTTTAAGATGGTTTGGACATATAGAAAGAAGATGAAAAGAAGAACATGTAAGAAGGTATGAAAAACTAAATTTGGAAAGTATTAAAAGAGCTAGAGGATGACCACAAAAGTGTTGGTAAGAAACAATAAAGAATGATCTAGCTTATTGGGAGTTAACTGCTAACATGGCACACGATAGGGATATGTGGAAACAAAGAATTCATGTAGCCGACCCCATCTAGTATGGGAAAAGGTGTAGTTGTTTGTTGTTGTTGAACAATTAGGCCTGCCATGTTTTATGGTTCTAGGTTCCGAGTGTTGGGTAGTTAACCATCAACATGTACAAAAGATGTCTGTGACAGAAATGAAGATGTTGAGATGGATGAGTGGTTATACAAGAAAAGACCGTATACATAATGAGGTTATTAGAAACAAATTAGGAGTGACACCAATAGATGATAAAATGAGAGAATATCGATTAAGATGGTTTGAACATATAGAAAGAAGATCATAAGAAGAAGGTATGAAAAACTAAATTTAGAAGTAAAGAACGACCACAAAAGTGTTGGAAAGAAACAATAAAGAATGATCTAGCTTATTGTGAGTTAACTGCTAACACGGCTTATTGTGAGTTAACTACTAACACGGCATATGATAGAGCTATGTGGAAACAAAGAATCCATGTAGCCGACCCCTTCTAGTATGGGAAAAGGCTTAGTTGTTGTTGCTTGTGAAATGTGTCCCTCTTCACACTTTCTTCCATTTGCTACTTTCCAACCGTCGCTTCCTGTTTTCTGCTCATGCATTGCTGTACCATTTTTACTGTGTTGTGGACTAAAGGAAAACAGTAGATACTGAAAGTCTGTATGCCTTATTTGGCTTTATTTTCCGACCTTCCTAACATGCTAATTGAGTTGAAAAGAAACAGTGAGGGTGCTCAGCCCAGTCCTTCGGCCGGGCTCTTTTCTTTCTCATATAAAACACTAGTTGGTTTCACAATGCTAATTAAGTTTTAATCTGCAACGGCTTTCCGGTGTTCCAAACTGGTTTCCTGATAAACGATGTTTCCTTTATTTGTTGCCTGTCTTTTCTTCCTGCAAAACAGAACTAAACAAGACCCGACTGTTCTTTCTGCTTTGTGACAGTATTGTAGGAGGAGGCCTAATAATTGCTGGCCTGTACATGGTAACATGGGCACGCTACAGGGAGAAGCTCGCAGCTGTCGGTTTGGCGATCGTGAATAAGGACTTAAAAACACTTGCTCACGAACTTGTGCCGCTGACACAAAGTTTCAATGTCCTGGGGGATGGCAAGGATGAAAAGAGAACCACATGAACGGTAATCATTTTTTGTTGTTTCTGCTGTTTGGGTTCCATTTGAAGACGAGCACAAGAATGCCCATGGGCCCACAGGTATACAAAGTTACAAGGAGTTGAGAGCATATTATGATTCTCTTCTAAGTATTGGTAAAAGCTTTTTGTTTATGAACCTTTGTTAGAAGTTTCTCTTCACCCTTTTCATCCTTTCTTTGTATGGAGCACCCTTGAAAATAGACGATTTGCAACACCAATCTGATTTTCTAGTGCACGAACTATACATACATCATCTGGGTGGGGACTGGTGCATTTCTGGTCGTTAGGGACGATACGGAACTCGGGGTTGTTCCTTGCCATTCAAGTCCTGTTAGCCATAGCTTAACCCTATATTAGACCAAATTAAGAAGAAGAACTGTGCACGGAGGTTGATACTACCTCGTTGGGAGTAGAAAGCCACCAGTGTAAGTCCGAATCGATCCCACACTCGTACTTCAGCTTGGTTGTTTCATTACAACCAAAATTTACCTACTAAATGCGCACCTGGGTTTGCATCCTAACCTTACAGTTCGACATTAAGCTAGTACTTTGCTGGTTGATTCGTTAATCTAGATAAGCGAATGATCTTGAAGTTTGAACCTTATTATAATATGCATCCAACTTGATTTATATATATGTAACTAGATGCATGCACATCATAAATTCTTTTTTGAGCACCATTTTTTTCTGTAACTTGCATGACGTAGAGCAAGATGGTAAACATAGGAAAAGGTTTCTTCTTTTGACACTAAATGGTCTCTTTGGGAAGAGAGCAGAATTTCTTGTTGATGACAGTTGTGACTTTGTAGTCCCCTTCGATATTTTAATGCGTAATGCTCACTGAAACAGTGCAAACTACTCATTGCCAGGGTGTTTTCGTGGCCATTACAGACTGACCCTGTCTGCAAAGGCTACTCTCTCTCTCTCTCTCTCTCTCTCTAAGCCTGCACTTTTGTTAGATATACAGTTAATATTACACGTTGATGATCGGACTTGTCAGTCAAGCCAAGAATCGATAGGGAATTCACACCGAAAGAGGATCATCCGCTAGAATATACTTTGGTATGAGGCTTTTTCTTGATTCCTACTTGTTACTGAAGAAGATAATATTGTAATTAGATATC